>CAJNDS010001358.1:697211-722211 GCA_905221605.1 Symbiodinium natans | reverse complement strand
TAGGGTTTAGGGTTTAGGGTTTAGGGTTTGGGGCTTTGGGGCTTTGGGGCTTTGGGGGACTTCGGGACTTGGCGGGTTGCCCGGCACGGACCTGCATGTTAACAAGGGTCCACACACACCAAGAAGAGAACCCTTTCTGGTGTGGTGATGAACGCTAACCTTGTGGGCCCTTGTGAAATACCCGCAAAATGCCCATGCAAATAAATGTACCCGAGAGGGAACCGCCATTTTTTTTTAACTGACCAGGAGTTGAAGCCTTATGGCCTCTGAAGCCTCTGAAGCCTGAACCCGCCTCCCGCCTCCCCCCCTCCCCGGCCGGTTAAACCCACCCTTAACCCCCAAACCCGATTCCTGTCTTCAACTTGAACTGAAGTCCCGCCAAAACTCCCCAATAAAACTAAAGACCTAGAAAGCTTTGAAGCCCCCCAAAAAACCCTGAGCACCTGAATGCCTCAAGCCCCTCAAAAGTTAACCCTAAACCCCTAAGGCCCCAAACCCTTAAGACACTAAATCCTTAAGACCCCCAAACAAGACCCTGAACCCCTAAAACCCCCTAAGACGACACCCTAAAACTCTAAACCACTTAAACCCCTAAGAGCCCTAAGACCCCCCCCACCCCCAAGACCCTTTAAACCCTAAGTCTGGGAATTCTTTGACCCCATGAAGCCCTCGCCCTCGCATTGCATGCCCAGGAACCCTAAACCCTAAGCCCTAAACCCTAAACCCTAAGCCCTAAACCCTAAACCTTAAACCCGAAATCCTAAACCCTAAACCCTAAACTGGCACTAAACCCGAAACCCTGATCTCCCATTGCACGCCCAGGGCACCGCGTGCAGAGCAGGAGCTCTGAGGAGTTGTCGCCTTCTGCGGTGGCCTTCAAGCACGTGGCTTTGGGGAGGATCCAGGGGTTCGGATTCAGAGATTCGGGGCTTCGGGACATAGGGTTTAGGGCTTAGGGGTCTAGGGCTGAAAGATGTAGGGCCCTCGAGTTGTCTGAGAGGTGGAGGGCTTGAGGGTTGAGGGTTGAGGGCTCAGGGCGAAGGGACTGCTGACCAAGAGCTCACCTTGCCCAGCTTCCTAGAGCGAACCTTCCTCAACCAAGGCCGCAAGATACCCTATAAACCCTATAAGCCCTATAAGCCCTATAAGCCCTATAAGCCCTATAAGCCCTATAAGCCCTAAACCCCATAGCCTATGAACCCTAGGCTGGGTCGCGCCCGGCTCGAAACAGTGCGCTTTTGGGGCGCTGTCTTGAATGTTCTGCTTTTGGGGGTTTAGGGTCTAGTGTTTATAGGGGGGTTTTCAGATGCAGGAAAAGCTTCGCTGGCCGAAACACATGGAAAGGCTGCAGAGCCTTGGCCCTAGAACCCGAACAATACCCGAACCCTGTTTCATGAGGTCCCTCTGCTACCCCCGACCCTTCGCCTAAGGTCAAAGCGTAGCACCCAAAACCCTAATCTTCCGAACACCTTTAAAGCTACCACACCCCACATCCAACACTACAACCTGCCCTGAACCTCAAAACCCAAGCATCCCGAAACATTGCGGAAGTCACATAAGTGGCACGCAAGAACTTCCAGGCTGCTCAGACTTGGGACGTCATGCCTTCTACCTTGTGCAGCACGCGATCTGCAATGGTTGGTACGTCAACACGTGTGGCAGAACTGCCCCCACAGGCAGTTCGACAACGGTTTAGGATCGAAGTCCTTGTGCGGCGCGCTCGGCAATGGCTGGCACAGCTGTCAGCACCTGCGGCGCGGTATCTTGCAAATTCGCAGCTGCCCAGGGGCTGTTCCAGAACTCGACGCGCTCTGCAAGGGTTGGCACAGCTGTCGGCGCTGGTGGCGCCAGGGCCACAGGCAGCTCGACAACGCTTTAGGGTTGAAGTCCTTGCGCGGCTCGGGCACAGCTGTCATCTACCCACAAGCTGTTGGACAACTTGCTGGGGGTTTCATGCCTTGAGCGGCATATGCTCTGCAATGGCTGGCACAGCTGTCAGCACCTGTGGTACGATATCTTCTAACTGCGCAGCTGCCCACAGACTGTTCAGTAAATGTTGAGGGATGAAGTCCTTCACCTGGTGCGGTATGCGCTCTGCAATGGCTGGTACGGCTGTCAGCACCTGCGGTGCGGTATCTCGCAAATTCGCAGCTGCCCACAGGCTGTTCGACAACTCTTGGGGTTTCATGCCTTCTACCTTGTGCCGTATGCGCTCTGCGATGGCTGGCACCGCTGTCAGCACCTGCGGCGCGGCATCTTGCAAATTCGCAGCTGCCCACAGGCTGTTCGACAACTCTTGGGGCGTCATGCCTTCTACTTTGCGCGGTATGCACTCGGCAATGGCTGGCACCGCTGTCAGCACCTTCGGCGCGGTATCTTGCAAATTCGCAGCTGCCCACAGGCTGTTCGACAACGCTTGAGCACCGAAGTCCTTCACCTTGCGCGGTATGAGCCCTGAAATGGCTGGCACGGCTGTCAGCACCTGTGGTGCGGTATCTTCTAACTTCGCGGCTGCCCACAAACTGTTTGATAAATGTTGAGGAATGAAGTCCTTCACCTTGTGCGGTATGCGCTCCGCAATAGCTGGCACCGCTGCCAGCACCTGCGGTGCAGCGTCTTGCAAAGTCGCAGCTGCCCACAGGCTGTTCGACAACTCTTGGGGCTTCATGCCTTCTACGTTGCGCGGGATACATGATGCAATGGCTGGCACGGCTGTCAGCACCTGCGGTACAGCATCTTGCAGATTCGCCGCTGTCCACAGGCTGTTCGAGAGCTCCTGGGGGTTCATGCCTCCAGCTTCTTTTTGTGTGTGCCTCATGAACTCCAGCAACAGCTGCTCATCATACCCTTGCACTTTTCCATGAAGCTCACTGTGAAGCTCACCTAAGGCCCAAAACACGTTGGCCGTCTGTCGTGCAGGGAGCATGGCGTCCTTGAGCATGGCATGCAGTTGGGTTACCAGTCGCGGCCAAACGGGGCTAGCCATGTCTCTAGGCCGCAGTTGCCGGCGCTGGCTTAACTTGGCCAGTCGATTAAATGTTACTGACATGTGGAAGTGATTGAAGATCGCGCCGTCCACCTCCTTGCCGACCAGATTGAGGATCACTCGAGCTTTTTCGGCCTTCGAGAGCTTGGCCGTCAGTGCTCTAGCGGCGTCTTCCCCACCGCCACCACCACCACTACCACTGCCCCCGCCCATGTGGGGCCTCTGACCTCCTTCCTTGAGCTGTCGTGCTGCCCGCACTATCCTGAACTGCAGACTTGTGGAAACGGGGCGCATCGTCACGAAGAGCGACTGCTTGCCAGAGCTTCCTAGCAGGAAGGGCAGGGCCGCAACCACGGCTCTTAGGCAAGAGCGCCATGCCAGCATCTTGCAACCAGAGCCAGGCATGACCCCACTGTTCAGGGCCTTTACCATCACCCGGAGGTCGAAGGAAAGAAAGCTACATGGTTTTGAGCTCATGCTCCTGAAGCATGCAACGCAAAGCCGATCAAATCTTCGATGTCGACATGCGCCTGTACTAGCTACACAACGCCTCGCCTGCATCAGAACCTGCAGGAGTCATGATTGTCTGATCATGTGTGATAGAGGAAACACGCAATCGACTACAACTCGCATAGTTTCAGATTTATCTCACCAGAGGTTGAAGTCGCGCACGATGGTTCATGTAACGCACATATGTCAGACTTGAGGGGTGCTGCCGGTCGGAATACGGTTGAAGGAGGCTGCAAACACCAGACACTGAACACCCTAAACCCTAAACCCTAGACCCTAAACCCTAAACCCTAAACCCTAAACCCTAAACCCTAAAATGCAGCAGGGATGTCCAGGGTTCAGAGTTCAGGGCTCGGAATTGAGGGCTTATGAGGCTTCAGCATCATCTCATTGCCCCTGGAGTTGGCAGAAATCCCAGCACAGGCGAAACCCCAAACCCTAAACCCTAAACCCTAAACCCTAAACCCTAAACCCTAAACCCTAAACCCTAAACCCTAAACCGGAAAGGCCTGATCCTCCGCACGGCGCCTCATTGGAAAGGCCCCAGAGCAGAGATCAGTTCGAACAAAGAGTGGTGAACTTTCAGGACCCGAAGCAAACCTACACTCCCCTTAGAACCTGAATTTAAAAAATGTTGTGAATTTCCTCTTGGGTTTTATATGAACAAAAATAGAAAATAATTCCCAAGGGGGATGTAGAAACTGGGTCGTTTGAATGACACGAGCACCTGGATTGCCTTGATGGGCTACCGGGCCTTTCGAAGCCTCTTAAAGGGCCTTTGTCAGGGCCTTCAGATGACGCCGCGCGGGCTCGCGGCCATCGGGGCTGGTTGCGACGCAACAAAAAAACAGTCGACCCTGCGTAGTGACTTTTTTCACGCCCCTGAATTTTGTTTATCTCAGAAGCTACCTTGTTCAAACTGTCTTTTAGGGCGATGCCACGAGCATTTGGGGTTGGCTTCAAGCAACCCTCCCAGGGCGGCTTCGGGACTCATCAGCTTGGTGACCTGTAGTCGGTGCCTCGGCATGAGTCCGTGTACCCCTAAACCCTGAACATCCCTGAACCCTGAACCCTAAACCCTGAACCCTAAACCCTAAACCCTAAACCCTAAACCCTGAACCCTACAGCGGCTGGGAGCCGAAGCAAGCGCCGAGCGTCCGGCCGGCCAGCTCGGCCTTGCCATATTAGGGTTTAGGGTTTAGGGTTTAGGGTTTAGGGTTTAGGGTTTAGGGTTTAGGGTTTAGGGTTTAGGGTTTAGGGTTTAGGGTTTAGGGTTTAGGGTTTAGGGTTTAGGGTTTGGGGTGTAGGGTTTAAGGGTTTAGGGTTGCGAGCTCGCGGGGCTTGGTATAATACCATTGGAGTGGGGCCCCTTCTTTTCCCAAAAAAGGTGAATCTAAGACATCCCAAAAGCCAACCTAGTTGAAAACATTCCCGCAGGCGCCCTCAAGCCCCGCTGTACCTGAACTCCGAAAGCATCCCATCATGCGGCCCAAAGTACGCTGCCGGGGATATTCAGGGCATCTTCATAACATAAGAGTACTTGGGGAGGGGGAGGGGGTCTCAGTACACCTTGCAGCCCTTCAAACCCCCCCCTCAACCCTCGAACCCTTCCGCCCTGAACGCCTCAACCCTTTGAACCCCGAAACCCTAAACCCTAAACCCTAAACCCCAAACCCTAAACCCTCTCCCATCAGTTAAGTGCGCCCGATGCGCCTTCTAAGTCGCGCCGCCGCATTGCGCCTGCAGGTCCAGGCTTCAGAGCTTCGGCTTCATAGGGTGGATTTTGGGGGTTTACCCTAAACTCTAAACCCCAAACCCCAAACCCTAAACCCTAAACCCTAAACCCTACAGGATTTAACCCTTTAAACCCTAAACCCTAAACCCTGAACCGCAACCAGCGCTTAGAGTTTCAAGGGGCTTCGGGTTTTGAGTTTAAGCATTTAAGGGTTTCAGGACTTCAGGAGTGCGGAGCGGGGGTTTCGGGCGAGCCATGCTTGAAGCGCATTCCCAGCTAAAGTTAGGCGCAGCTCATCAGGTGGTTGCCTTACTTGTACCTCTCCTCCAGCCACCCATGAACCCCCTCATAATGGGGGGCACAAGTGTCAAAAGGGACCCTAACCCCTGAACCCTTAAAGGGACCCTACAGAGCCCGCTGAAGGTAACTTCTATGATCGGACTCCTGATGTACAAAAGCGTGGCCAAGTTTATGAACGAGGTGGCGAGCCTCATGCACTAGGCCTACGTGCCAGGGACCGGACTACTGGCAACTGCTGTGGCTCAGCGAAAGCTGTGGAGATGAGCGGCAGCAATTGCCTTCCGAACCTCAAACCCCTTTGTTTAGGGTGTAGGGTTTAGGGTTTAAGGTTTAGGGTTTAGGATTTAGGATTTAGGGTTGAGGGTTTAGGGTTTAGGGTTTAGGGTTAAGGGTTTAGATGAACCTGAGGTCCTGCCTCTTACGTCGTCCAGGGATCTTAAGAAATTGACTTCTCCAACTTCGCGGAAGTGCTCAACTACGGTGAATAGGACGACGGTATCATGATGATGGCAAATAAGACTAAGATGCTTGCTACGACTACTTCGGCTGTTTGATCGTAATGGTTTTCGATGCTTCTTCCTATCGATATATATATATATATATATATATATATATATATATATATATATATATATATATACACCTACATATATACACCTACATATATATATATATATATATTGTACGGAGCCAGGTCACTGGAGCCCTCCGTCCCGAACCCCTGCACCTAAAGGCCCCAAACCCCTTCTGCTACTCCCTTAGAACCGTAATAAAAAGAATATGTTTAAAATCCTCTTGGGCTTTGTATAAAAAAAAAATAAATGACAAGCGGGATATAGAAACCCCTTCTGCACGCCAGCCCCAGCCTCTCACCCGCGCGGCCGCCTCCGCGCGGATGTCGCGGCGGGTGGTGGTCCTGAGCACAAGTTTCGGGTTCAGGGTTTAGGGTTTAGGGGTTGAGAGTTGAAGGCTTTTCAGGTTTCGGGTTGCGGTTGCAGGGTGTCCTGTTGTGTTTGGGGGATCTGTAAGGAACCAAAGCCCTATGGGGATACTACTACAGCGCATCCCTGAGGAATGCTTAGGGTTCTCAGAATACATCCTTGCATAGGGGCTCGGGGTTTGGGGGAATGTTTCTTCTTCGTGTTGCGGGGGCGGGGGGGGGGGTTCAGTGTTTCAAGGCTTCAACGGCAGGGCTAAGAAGACTTCGGGGCGTGGTAGTCATGTTCTGGCCCTCAGACGGCTTTGCTATCCACGTGGCCTGGTGGACGCATTTCTGCCTTGGGACACCACGGAAACGACGCTTCACACAGACCCTGAACCCTGAACCCTAAATAATATCCTTCCCCATGAACCTCCAAGTAAGGTTTCGAGGGGCAGGAAAAGTTCTGGCTTGGGGCCTGCACAAAGAAACTCGACATCAGGTTGTGAGGAGTTCGTTGTTTAATCTGGTTTTCGGAAGGGACTTTGGAACTTGGGAACTTACGGTGTTTCCACTTGACTTCTCACCCTCCCTCGGAGGTCCAAAGTACGGCCGGAGTACCGGGATCCCAGTCTTGATTGGCTATAGGCGGACGTCAGGGTTCAGGGCTTAGGGCTTCGGGTTTAGGGTTTAGGGCTAGGGTTTAGGGCTAGGGTTTAGGGCTTAGAGGATTTCGGGAGTCCCCCCCACAAAAGAAGCACCACCCTGCCTGCCACTGGTCTGCGCCTGTCAAGATGGATCTCCCGAAGTGCTACTTCAAGCTTCTGGGGTCGAAGTAGGGCCAAGAGTACGTTTGGGATGACTTGGGGTTTAGGGTTTAGGGTTTAGGGTTTAGGGTTTAGGGTTTAGGGTTTAGGGTTTAGGGTTTAGGGTTTAGGGTTTAGGGTTTAGGGTTTAGGGTTGAGGGTTGAGGGTTTAGGGTTTAGGGACAGGTTTTGATAAAGGGTTCCCTAGAAACCAAACCATTGATCTTGCGTTGGGACTTCAGAAGCATCTCTCCTCCAAAAGAAAGCCGGTACGTCCAGACAGTAGTGAAGACTTGCCCCTTTTTGAAGCTGAAGGTGAGTTCCGAGACACCCATCCTAGACACCCAGTCAAGCCATCCTACACTGTAGCACACCCTAAAATCCTAACACCCCAAACCTTCAAATTGGCTCAAGACCCAAACCCTACACCCTAAACCCTAAACCCTAAACCCTAAACCCTAACCCTAGACCCTAGACCCTAGACCCTAGACCCTAGACCGTAGACCCTACACCCAGACCCCAGACCCGAAACAACCAGGCCACGCGTTGTGCCCACCCACACAATTCAGGCACTGTAAAAGGGGCCACTGCGCAGGTTGGGACCAAATGAGCCCTAAAAATTGGGATCACATACTCTTTTCTACCATCCTTTGGGATGTTCCCCCTTATACTGACTGTCCTTAATCGGGATTCTACCCCCGCCCATTTTCATCCCTGTGAAGGAGTGATAGTGTAAGGGGGAACATCCCAAACGATCATCCCTACTGGGGTATGTGAACCAACAGACCCTCTTCGGGTTCACTTGTGGATTGGCCGAACAAGACAGGGATATTGCTGGCCTTGATCTGAGCTTCCCCTCCGTATGTGCCCCCCCCCCCACATCGAACTCAAAGATCGCCACGAACCCCAAACCAACAAGACCCCAAAGTAATTCTGGTGCGTACGGGTCAGTCCACCTGTAGTGTTTTGTAAAGGTTCACAAACCTTGTGAAATCTATCTGTTTCAAGCTGTTCTTGTCTGCACACGAAGGCTTCAAGCTGTTCTTGTCTGCGCCCGAAGCCAGGGAGTCGTGGTGGAGCTGGCCCTCTTCAGCCGCAAGCTCAAAGCCTAATAATCTCAACCTAAAACACCCCCAAAGTGAATCAACTAAACCGTAAAAAAATGCCAAACAGACGCCCCACTAGACCCTACAAAGCTCTTTCAGCCCAGCAACCCCCAACACCCTAAACCCTAAACCCTAAACCCTCGACCCTAAACCCTAGACCCTAAACCCTCGACCCTAAACCCTAAACCCTAAACCCTAAACCCTAACCCCTAAACCCTAAACCCTAAACCCTAAACCCTAAACCCTAAACCCTAAACCCTAAACCCTAAACCCTAACCCTAAACCCTAGACCCTAGACCATAAACCCTAAACCCTAAACCCTAAAACCTAAACCCTAAACCCTAAACCCTAAACCCTAAACCCAAAACCCTAAACCCAAAACCCCAAACCCTGAACCCTAAACCCTAAACCCTAAACCCTAAACCCCTAAACCCTAAACCCTAAACCTCAACCCCCAGTGCCTCGCCTGGCGCCGGCCCCTGGGCAAGGTGTCTCGGGAGCGACTCCGGGCCGAAGTGGTGCGCCGGGTCTGCGCGCGTCACTGCTTAGGTTCAGGGTTCAGGGTTCAGGGTTTAAGGTTTAGGGTTTAGGGTTTAGGGTTTAGGGTTTAGGGTTTAGGTTTTAGGGTTTAGGGGTTTCGGGGTTTCGGGGTTTCGGGGTTTAGTGGTTTAAGGGTTTAGGGTTTCGGGTTTAGGTTTAGGGGTTTAGGTTTAGGGGTTTGGGGGTTTGGGGTTTGGGGTTAACCTGGGACTCTATTTGCCTACAGTTTAGTAGTAACTACCCTTGATGAGTAGGTATAACCTGTAAAACTGTATAACCTGTAAAACTGTAGGTAATACCTACAGTTTAGTAGCAACTACCCTTGATCAGTAGGTACAACCTGTTTTACTGCAGGTAAAGAGGGTCCCAGGTAAGAGGGAGGCTGCATGGGTTAAGGTGGGGCTCAAGGAGGCTTAAGGGGCGGCTGAAGGGAGCTTAAGGGGCGTTTGGGATTTCAAGGGGGGGTGAAAGCTCAGGATGTAGGCTATGAGGGAGGGAAGAGGGTCTGGGGTTCAGGGGGGCGAGGTCGGGCAATTTAGTGAAGGTTGGGGTCTAGGAGTTCGGGTTCCAGTATGAAGGGGTCGTAAAGCCCTATCACCTTCATCTCGCGGCTCGATTACAGGGCAGGGTTTCGGCATTTGTGGTGCGTAGGGTCGGGCTTGCGTGTGTCGTTTTGCAGCTCACGCCTGCAGAATCTTGAGGACAAAGCCTGAGTTTCTGGACCGAAAATCCTGACTCTGATTAATCCCAAAACCCTACACCCCACACCGCACATCCCAAATCCTAAACCCCACCCACAAAAGCCTGCAAGCCTAAGCCTTCAACGACAAGAGCATCCCTGGGGTCGCCGCGCGCCGCACCCGCCGGTTCTCGGGCCGATCTCGGCACTTCACTCCGAAGGTTTAGAGGGCTTGAGGGTTTGTTGTTTCTTAACGGCTTCCGAGGCCGCCTCCAAACACACACACGGAATTGGGGCGGCGCTGTAGTATCGTTGGGTAGGGCGGGGGTGGAGGGATGGGGGTGAGGGGTGGGGTTGGGCGGGGGTGTGGCGCGGGGGTTACGTCCCTCAGAAGCGTTAGTATTCTGTTGGGATAAGGGAAGCCTCTGAGAAGGCTGAAGTGGAGAAGGGCACCATGCCTTTGTGTGCAGGATGTTCTGCATATGTAAGCATTGCTACAGCACAGGTGTGCAGGACGTTCAGCATATGTAAGCATTGCTTCGGCACAGGCGAGAGCAGAGCTCCGCATATGTAAGCATTGCGACTGGATTTTGGCTCAAGGCTCAAGCATGAAAAAGTGCGTGCCTGGATTGGGGTGTGAGGGTTTTGGGGGGTGTTTCCCGGGTGGTTCCTCTAGCTTAGGCTGGTCTAGCCTCTTCCGGACCCCCCCTAGCCCGGTGGTCCCCGTCCAGGGTTTTTTCCGTCTTGAGGGTTTGGTTGAAGCTGGGGCTTTCTGGGTGTAGTCCTGGTTTCCCTTAGATCCCTCTTTTCGATGGCCGCTCCTGCGCCCTCCGCCCCTGGTCCTCACGAGGACCAAGGGGTTATGAGCCCAACTGGTGCTCGGCGTGCCATTGATTCGAGATTGGAAGGTGAGACTGCTGGTCCGCGCTACGATCGTCATCCTGCTGGAAATGCGATGCCCAATGGGGTACTTTCGGCTGATGTTGTAAGGCGTGAGGATATGGTGCAGGCCTCACCTGGTGCAGCGAGTTTGGAAAGCGCTCCATGGCCACCAGCAATGACTTCAAGGACAGAAGATGTGGGACCGCCTGGTACATTTTCCTGTGATTCCGGGCTTCGCCAAGAAACGTCTTCCGTGTCTGCTGGGAATGTGGGGCCAACGATTCCGCACTTGGTCGCGCGGGCGAGTACGGATAATCACCCGGGAGGCTCCCAGGGTGGGACTGCCTTGCCAGTCCCGTCCTGGATGAGTCGTCTCGGGGATTATCTTCGCCAAGCTTCCGGACAGGTTGAGACGCTGACAACGACGCTCACGAGGCAACGAGTGTTGGGTAGTAGTGGTGGTTTAGTGGTTCAACAACATGAGCAGTTGCAGCAGCAGCATACCACTTCGCACCCCTCCACACCGCAGCATGCAACATACCCGGCAGCAGCGGCAACTATGTCTGGTGGTTTTTCTCCGACAGGACAACAAAGTGGGGATCCTCCTCTGTTTCCCAGCAGTGCTCGTCGTATTATGGAAGGCTGGGCAAGACAGGCTCCTTTGCTGCATGGTCCGAGGAGTGTGGGAACAGACGATGCTTCATCGGCGTCCATTCCGGTGGAGTTGGTGCAGGAGGAGGTGAGAAGACAAGTGGAAGCGGCCTTGGCAGGACAGAAGGGAAGGCTTGAGCGCCTTCAAGAAGAAAATGAGCGATTGCGGGAGATGGCTTTTGGGGGTGGTGGCGATGTGAAAGGACAAGGCCGGGGTGGGGCTCTATGGAATGAGGCGCAGCGGCAGATGAGGGAGCAGTCTGAGCTTCCTGAGGATCGTGGTGTACCTCATGGAGATCGGGCCTACTCAGCATCGCAAGTGCTTCATGAGGATCGTGGTGTACCTCATGGAGATCGGGCCTACTCAGCATCGCAAGTGCTTCATGAGGATCGTGGTGTACCTCATGGAGATCGGGCCTCTTTCGCAACTCAAGTGCTTCATGAGGATCGTGGCGTACCTCATGGAGATCGGGCCTCTTTCGCAACTCAAGTGCTTCATGAGGATCGTGGCGTACCTCATGGAGATCGGGCCTCTTTCGCAACTCAAGTGCTTCATGAGGATCGTGGCGTACCTCATGGAGATCGGGCCTCTTTCGCAACTCAAGTGCTTCATGAAGATCGTGGCGTACCTCATGGAGATCGGGCCTCTTTCGCAACACATGCACTTCGTGAGGATCGTGGTGTACCTCATGGAGATCGGGCCTCCTCAGCATCTCATGCACTTCGTGAGGATCGTGGTGTACCTCATGGAGATCGGGCCTACCCAGCATCTCATGCACTTCGTGAGGATCGTGGTGTACCTCATGGAGATCGGGCCTCTTTCGCTCATGCACCTCGTGAGGATCGTGGTGTACCTCATGGAGATCGGGCCTACCCAGCATCTCATGCACTTCCTGAGGATCGTGGTGTACCTCACGGTGATCGGGTCTTTGCAGCAACAAGTGTGACTTCTGGGGTTCGGGGAGCTCTTCGGGAAGGTCGTCAACCAGTTCCGTCGATGTCTCGGGCCCATGATGGTCCTCGTGCACAGAGGGGCGAAGCTGGTGCCAGGTCAAGAAGTGCAGAAGGACATGGCGAGCTTGGGAACAGGCCAAGGAATGTGTATGCTCGTGGTTATGGTGCCAAGCGATCTGCCTCAGCGAGTCCGTCGCCAAGTGGTGGTAGAGGAGTTGTGGGTGAGAGGTTGTCTGGAGGGGATGTCTGCGGTGTCCCGCCGTTTGACCGAGCCTTCAGGGCTCGCTTGGAGCCTGAGCTAGGGATAAGGGGAGATTATGAGCCGCTGAAGAGACCTGAGGGAGTTGCAACCCTTGGTGCGCCTTGTGAAGCTCCTCCTGGTCTCAGTCCTCCCGTTGCTCCAGGAAGCGAGCAACAACCAGGCGATGTGGCGCCTGCAGCTCCGTCAAGCCCTTCTCCGATGGACATTGTGCTTACAGGTATCGGGCAGCTGCAACAGATGTTGCTGAAGAAGGGAGACGGGTTGGATGTGGATAAGGCGTCGCCGAATTTTCCGATGTTGCCTGACTACACTCCGGAATCTGGTGCCATAGACTTCCAGGACTGGCTGTATCTTGTGGAGCAACAAGTGTCTGCTATGGCGGCAAGCGCTGGCGAGTGGTGGAAACAAGTCATGGGTTCGGCCTTGGAAGCATACCAGGAGTATCAGGCGCTTTCGCCGATCAAGCGGCTTGGGGTGAAAGCAAGGCTATCAGAGGAGCTTCAGGACGGCAAGTACCAGAAGCTTGCGAAAAAGGTGGCAGCCTTACTTCTAGCAGCGCTTCCGACAGGTGTCCGAGATGAGCTAGTGGCCTATCGTGTGCAGGGGACTCATCAGATACTGTTCAGGCTGATGGCTGTGTACCAGCCTGGGGGCGCTCAGGACCGGGCACAACTTCTGAAACAGTTGGAGGTGAGTGAATCTCCAGGAACAGCGACGGATGCAGTGGTTGCATTACGGAGATGGTATCGCCTGTACCAGCGAGCTTTGGATCTTGGTGTTTCCTTGCCAGATGAGTCCGTCCAGGTGAAGTCTTTGGGGGTCTTAACGAAGAAGGTGGCGGAGACAAATCAAGACTTTCGCTTTAAGGTGTCCTTGGCGAAGGCGGAGCTTCAGATTGACACCAGACCCACCTCGGAGAATGTGTTGAAGTACTTCCAACATCTCCTTGCAGAATGTGAGCAGCTTGGGGCTACTGGGAGAAAGGCTACACCGTCACAGGCATCGGAGGCTCCCGGACCCAAACTGAAGGGCATGCAGCAACAGCCCTCAGATGCCGGAAATACCACTCAGAGGCCAAAGGCCAAGGCCTCTCCACCGCCTACGAATCCGACAAAGCCGTGTTCATGGTTCACTACTGATGATGGTTGCAGAAATGGAAAGAACTGCAGTTTCAGGCATTCGTGGGAGGGTCTTCAGCGAGCCGAACGGTGCCTCCTTTGTGGTTCGACGAAGCACAGGGCAAGGGATTGTCCTACGAAGAAGGTGAGTCCTACTGACAAACCGGCCCCAAAGCCGAGGTTGGCCAAACAGCAGGCTGCAGCAGCTACTCCTACAACAGGGGCAGCTTCCTCGGAAGGTCCTTCGCTTTCGTCAGGTCCGTCGGTGCCGGCTGGAGATGCTACTCGTGAGCAGCCTTCAAGCCTTCCTCCTTCAACCTCAAACAAGATCGACACGGAGCAGGTGGCGGCGATGTTGTCCGAAACAAACAAGATGCTGAAGGCCTTGACTTCCACTCAGGCTCAGGGCTCTGGCACAGGTTCGGCTTCTTCGGCGCCCTCGGATCCTTTGGGGGTTATACAGAGACAGTTGGAGGATTTGCGGCGACTGCGAATGCTGGTGGTGCTTCCGGAGAGGGTTGGCAATGAAGACTTCCGTGTGAAAATGGATGTGTATGAACGGTTGCTGCAGACTGAGCCAGAGGCGGTTGAGAAGGATTCCGAGGAGAAGATGGCCCTGTTGGATTCGGGAGCGAGCCATGCCTTTCGGGTTGCTGTTGACGATCGTGAGGTGGAACAAGGAAAGTTGGTGAAGGTTGCCTTGGCCAATGATGATCACGTTGTCCTTTCGCAGAACGCTGGTGGAACCCTGTTGTCTTCGCCTTCTACGAACCCTTCGGGTGGTGGAACGATACTACCTATGGGACAGTTGGTGCAGTTGCTTGGATGCACGGTACGATGGTCTCCGACAAGGCTTGAAGTTCGACACCCGATCCATGGCAAGTTGCGAGTGAAAGTCAACCATTTCTGCCCAGAGCTGACCGAGGTGAGCGCGCTACAGCTCATCAAGGAATTGGAGGAAAAACGGGTTGGCGAGTTCACGAAGACCTTGGAGGATATGGAGAGGCAGCTCAAGGAGATTGAGCTCTCGGGCTGTGGAGATCGCGGTTGGGAACAGCACCTCATGGATCTGGTGGAAACTGGGGCTCGAACGAGTTTCTGTGGCTTCATCCAGAAGGTGCCCTATTTGCAGGGGGTGACCCCGGAGGCTTTCGCGACCATCCCTGAGGAGTTCCCGGTGACGAACAAAGAGGGCTGGAGGCTCTTGAAGGGCATGCCGTGGAGTAGAAGGAAACGAAGGAGTATGTTCCTTAGCAACAACTGGCTGGTGCATCTCTTCTCGGGAGACAAAAGGAAGAAGGGGCTGGCTTCTTCAAGCGAATGGAAGGCCAGTCTGCACCGTGATGATGTTCTGGTGGAGGTGGACCTGAACCTTAGCAGTCACTTCGACATGTTAAAGAAGGATGGCATCTTCAAGCTGCTTTTGTGGGGAGCTGCTCGGGGCAAAATTAAGGCTCTATTTGGGGGACCGCCTCGAAGAACCTTTCCCTTTACAGGAAATGAGACGATGCTGTCCTCGCAACATGTTCGGGAAGTTCAGCTGGTTGCCAGGGCGATGATCCTTTGGTCAGTAGCTTCTGAGGGTAGGAGGATCCTTTGGAGAGAGGGATCTTTAGAAACCCCGGGTCCTGGAGTTGGTTGGTTGCTGGAACATCCGAGAGTTGAATCGAGGAAGGTTCCTGGACTAGAGCAAGGCGACAACAAGGAGAGTGACCTTGAGGAGCAAGAGAGGCTGGCTAAGGAATGGTTCGACCTGGGCAAGTTTTCGCATCGTGAGTGCCGCATGTTGTTGGAAGAGATGAACTTCAAGAAGAACTTGCGAGCCTCATCCCGAGGCGAACAAGAAGGATCTGTGGTGCTTGGCGCATATGCTCATGGCGGCAATCGGGGGGTTACTACAGAGGCACTCCAGAGACCGTGGTTGACGAAGTACCTGAACATGTTTATGCGGTGGAATGTGGAAACGCAGCTGCATGAGGATTGCTCTTGGTCGGCTTTGTTGGTCATGGAGACGAATGAAGTGCCTCGACATCGAGATGTCCGGAACGCTCGTGATAGTAACAACTACTTGATTGGGTTGGGCGATGATGATCCTGGCCGCGAGGTTTCCTCCGGTCTGTGGCTTGAAGGGGACCTGGATGGACAGAATGGGTTGGGCGATGATGATCCTGGCCGCGAGGTTTCCTCCGGTCTGTGGCTTGAAGGGGACCTGGATGGACAGAAATTTGGTGGTGGAGGGAGATGTGTCGAAAGGTCCTGTCCATTCTCTGGCTTTGAACAATTAAAGGGCTGTTTGGTTGAGATCTCTGGAAGGATGACGAGGTTCAATCCAAAACAACACCATGCGTATGTGGGGAAGGATCAAACTCAGAAGGAGCTTCTCGTGGCGGCCTACACACCTCTCGGCCTCGACAAGTTGCCGGATGAAAAGGTCGGGAAACTTCGATGCTTGGGTTTTCCGATACGCTCAACCTTGGAATGGGATGAGGGCCCAGCGCTACATGGAAGGGACCAGGTTCGTGAGGCTCAGGAGGAGCTGGAAAGTGAGGATGAGGAGGAGGCCAATGGACGGGTGCCATGCTACGACCTGTTTGGAACGACCATGTGGAAAACCTTTGCGAGGATGTACACCATGGATGAGGTCAAGTGTGATTTGGAAAACTTGGGACCTACGACTTTGGGTACGAACCTCAATCTCTGGTCTTTGGAGGGTGAGGATGGTCATGGTCTGAAGGCCGGTACAAGAACAAGTCGATGGCCAACGGGGATGATAAGTTCTGTCTGTGATGCTCTATGTGCTTGGCCCGGTTTTGCTACGCGAGAACATGCTTTGACCAGTATGGTTCGAAGGCTGGGAAGGCGAGATGGTGAAGAAGGTGAAGGGAAGCTCGCTAAATTCAGCTTGGAGGAATGGCGCATTCACCTGAGACGGGACCATTTGCCATACAGGAAGGATTGCCGGGAGTGCATCCAAAGGGCGACGGGCAAGCCACATAGGAGAGTCGCTCATCCTTCAGCGTATGTCCTGAGCATTGACACTGCTGGTCCGTTTAGGGCGACGGGCACTGATGGAGCGCGCTACCTGCTAGTCGGGTGTTTCCGCTTTCCTAAGATCCCAGAAACAGGGGACCCTGAGCAGTCTGGTGTGCAGCCTGGGGACGTGGACAAACCGGATGACGAGGGTGATTGGTTGCCTGGGATGGAGGGCGAGGATGTCGTATCAGAGGTTCCTGCTACTGAAGGTGCGCCTGTAGGGGTCTCGGAGGAGCTTGGCCCTGATCCTGCTGCTATTCGTGAGGAAGATGATCCGAAACAGGAGGAGATCAAGGCCCTGGAGCGTATGTCTGAGCCCTTCGAGTTCGAGTCTGCCTATCTTTGTCGACCCTTGAAGACCAGGAAGAAGGCGGAAACACTCAAGGCCTTGCAGGAGATGTACCTGTCTCTAAGACAACGGGGCCTGCCAGTCTTACGAGTACATTGCGACCGAGCAAGGGAGTTCATGAACGAGGGTATGGACATGTGGGCAGCGGCGAGGGACATCATAGTCACGAAGACTCAAGGCGATGATCCGTCACAAAATGGGGCGGCGGAGCGGGCTGTTGGTTTCATCAAGGGCCGGGTGCGAACTTTGCTTGGACAGGCCAAAGCCTACAGCAAGCTTGGAGATGCCGTAGTGAGATCGTGGTGGTCAAGGGCGGCATCAACGATTTGCCAACAACACGCTGCTCAGGCCTTTGGAAGGGGCAATCCTAGCGTCGCTCCTTTCGGATCACAGGTGTTCATCAAGAGGAAGAGGTATGGCCAAGGGGGCACTGACTTCGAGGACAAGTGGATCCAGGGGTCTTATTTGGGGCCTGTTGAGACAGTCTCCCATGGTCATGTTGTTCGCACCGTGCAGGGCAATGTTTGGTACACAACAAATGTCCGTCGCCTACCCGAACTACCTCCGTACGAAGATGAAGGTGATGACTGGCATCCTGAACGACGCGTGGTTGGAAAAACACCGCCTGTGGTGCGAGTCTTTAGGGCCGACGAGGGTGGCGAGGATGGCAACGTCTTTTGCATGAGCAGATTGGTGGAACCAGTGTCGACAACTACTGACGCTGTTCCGGATAATGAAACCACTGAAGGTTGGATGGAGTCCGCTGGAGGTGAAGACGCTGGTGACGATATGGATGAGTCCCAGTGGTTGGTGGAGGACCAAGAGGGTGAGATGGATGGCCGCTATTGGTCTCGCTGTGTGCTAGATGAGGAACACAACTTACGACGATGTGTGCCGGAGGACTATCAAGAACTGTTTGAGGGTGTGAACCAGGCGACGTTGGAAGCTGAAAGGGCTTTGGAGCAAAGGGAGTCGCAGAAGGTTTACAAGACCTACTCGGTTGGGGATTGGTTCCGGCTATGTCGCTTTGTGGAGGATGATGACGGGAAACATGGTGTCGAGCCTGTCTTGGAGAACCTTGAAGGTCCTCTTCAGGTCGTATACACTGTACAGCTTGACGAGGTGAAGCAATTCCTTCCGCGGTGGAAGGAGGCCATTGGAAAGGAGATGAAGGCTCTGCTGGATGCGGGAGCCTTGGTTCCCCTCACGGAGGAGGAGCATCGTCGTCTTGAGAGGGCGGGAGTGTTATCTATACTTCCGGCTAAAGGAGTCTTCACGGCAAAACCTCCAGACAATCCTGAGCTGCTTGATGATCCTGGAAGAGAGTTGGTGAAGGGGTCGCCTTCATTCTTCAAAAGAAAGGCTCGTCTTGTCATATGTGGCAACTTCGAGGGAAGGAGTCAGAAGGAAGACAGCTATGCAGGGGGATGTCAAGGGGAGTCCTTGAGGGCGATGATTGTTCATGCCGCACACAAACGAGGTGGATCACGTCCTTGGAAGGCAGCAGGAACAGACATCAGGAATGCCTTCATCTTGGCCCCGATGGACGATGGCGAGGTGGTGCATTGCCTTTACCCTCCCAAGGTGTTCCAGGCGGCGGAAATACCGTTTGCGAAGTGCTTATTTCGGGTGGACCGAGCTCTTTATGGCTTTAGGCGCTCTCCGAAGCTGTGGAGTACCTTCCGGGACAACAGACTGAGGCGAGCTCGATTCAAGGTGGGAGAGCTGGATGCCTTCCTCAGACAGCACAGGGCGGATGAGAATGTTTGGAGTGTGGTGGTCATGACGCCTGGCCCAGATGGAACGATGCAGGAAGAAGTTCGGGCATTCGTCAACGTTTATGTTGACGACATCTTGTATCTGGGTGAGGAGGAGGTCGTTGCGGCTACTCATGGGTGGATCACACAAGAATGGAAGGCCTCGGATTTGACATGGGCATCCATGGAACAGCCAGTTCGTTTCCTGGGGCTAGAGATCTACGAGACGCTCAACGGCTTCAAGATCGGGCAGACTGGCTACATATCTGAGGTACTTCGACACTATGATGTTCAGGGGCATGGTCACGGGACGCCATGTCCTCAGTCATGGCTGCTGGGGGAGGTGAACTTTGATGAGAAGCAGTACGACGAGCAGACCTTGAGGCGTGCTCAGAAAATCACTGGCGAACTTCTCTGGCTTTCAACAAAGGGCCGGCCAGACTTGATACACACAGTTGCCACCATGAGCAGTCTGTGCGTGAGGGACCCTGAGACTGTGGAGCGCATCGGCATGAGAACCTTGGGCTACTTGAAGGCGACGGCCGATTGGTTCTTGTTCTACGAGCCGACAACCCACAACCATGATGTGGAGGGTTACAGTGATGCCAGCTTCGCCCCCCAAGGGGGGCGGAGCATCGGTTGCTCGCTGGCTTGCTATCTGGGGTGCCCCATATCTTGGCGATGTGGGAGACAACCACTGGTTTCTCTGTCTGTTGCCGAGGCAGAGCTCATAGAGGCTGTCAATGCCATCCAGATGGTCTATGGACTCTCATCTTTTACCTCCGAAATCAGGCCGGACCCTCCTCGCCTGGGACTTTACGTCGACAATCAGGCTGCTGTAGGACTGTGTTCCGAGGCAGCTGGAACTTGGAAAACTCGTCACCTACGAGTTCGTGCCTTTCATCTTCGTGAGGCGGTGCGTCTCAAGGAGATTACCCTTCGACATATCCCTGGTGTTTCTCAATTAGGAGACTTAGGTACAAAGGCCTTCTCGAAGCCAAGACTCCTGGAGCTTTGCCGTATGTGGGGATTGGGAACAACTTCGCCAAGAGAGCAGCAGCCGGGACCAGCAACAGGCAGCACTGCAGCAACGGCACACACTACAACACCGGGGGTGGTTGGGGTGATAGCTAGATTGGTGTTGCTTTTGGGTTGGTTGGTTCAGGGTACTCGTGGAGCCTCGACAAAGCGAAGTTCGAATGTTCCTGCTGAGGATGTTGGAGGGATACAAATCAGTGTTGCTTGGGAGTTTTATGCGCTGGTTTTTGTCAGCTTGGTGGCTGCGATTGGTGCATGGGAGGCGATCAAGTGGCTGTTCGAGTGGTACGCTCTGAAGAGGGATTGTTCAGTCTCGGAGGCAAGGAATGCTCGGCGGCTACGGCGACTGCAACAGGCTGTGCAGCAGGAGCTGGGTTCGTATGGTTTGGGACAGAATGGCCCTATGACACCTGAGCTAGCTCCAAGGCACAGCCCTGCATCCGCTCCAGAAGGGCGCGGTCCGGTTCCCTCGCTGGATAGGTCGGCCTCTTCTTGGGAAGAACCGCCACCTCCTGTACGTCAGACCCGGCGAAGGACACGAGATGCCAACACTCAGACCCCTCGTGAAGCTTATGTGAAGTTTCGGGGCCCCTTCTTTGCATCTCAGCGGGGAGATCACGTCCACCTTTACGGAGATTGTCAAGGCCTGAAGAGCGCCTACACGAACATCGATGCAAAGGGCATGTGTGCCTACTGCGACGGTCGAAAATCTCTGTATGAGCTGGTGGGCTGAATCTGTGCTGAGAACAGCCCAAGGAGGAGTGTTGGGATAAGGGAAGCCTCTGAGAAGGCTGAAGTGGAGAAGGGCACCATGCCTTTGTGTGCAGGATGTTCTGCATATGTAAGCATTGCTACAGCACAGGTGTGCAGGACGTTCAGCATATGTAAGCATTGCTTCGGCACAGGCGAGAGCAGAGCTCCGCATATGTAAGCATTGCGACTGGATTTTGGCTCAAGGCTCAAGCATGAAAAAGTGCGTGCCTGGATTGGGGTGTGAGGGTTTTGGGGGGTGTTTCCCGGGTGGTTCCTCTAGCTTAGGCTGGTCTAGCCTCTTCCGGACCCCCCCTAGCCCGGTGGTCCCCGTCCAGGGTTTTTTCCGTCTTGAGGGTTTGGTTGAATCTGGGGCTTTCTGGGTGTAGTCCTGGTTTCCCTTAGATCCCTCTTTTCGATGGCCGCTCCTGCGCCCTCCGCCCCTGGTCCTCACGAGGACCAAGGTATTCACAGCGTTTTTGCTGCTTGGCCTGGAGCTCAGAATGTTGGAGTAAACAAACATTGTTGTTCACGCGTTTTCTTTTTTTTCCGCGGGGAGGGTGGGCTGGTCCAGAATCCTCGGCGGTTGCAGCATTTCCGGAACTTTCCCCTGCAATTTTTCGATCACACCGAAAAACGTTTTTTGTGTGGTTTGTCACAGTTTAATGCGGAGTCAAAGCGGCCGACACGGTGGCTTCTTTGGAACATCTCATCTCTTGAACTGAACTGGGGCAGTTTATCTGCTTGCGCTGGGCATCAGACCTGCTGTCCTTTTCGGACCTGCACCCTCTAATTCACCACATACAATCCCAAGCCCCTCAAACTCAGAGCCGAGCGCGTCGAATCTTATTGGAACGGCTTAGGGTGAGAGGTGTGGGGCATGGTCCAAACCCCCATTCTTGAAGGGTACTTGGAGGTTCACGGGTAGTGATGGTACTGGTACCATACATAACGCATGATTCGGCCCGTGATGACCGCCGCACTAGTGACGACGACCATGATCCGCAGACGCGAACCGCAGGCGACGCGGCGCAGCGTGGCTGCCGGCATCGGGAAGATGTTTACAATTTCGCAAAGACTGAAGGTCAAAATTCCACGAAATCTTCTTCGTCATGCTGGCTCTGGTCGTGTGGGCTCACAGAATCCCCAGAAGAACAGGGTGCTTTGACCCTGGTAGAAACGGAGCTGTCCGCCTTTTAGTCTGATTCTGTGTAAGGGGTGCTCGAATTGTGTCTTTTGTGAAAACCTGGCGTTTTGCAACACTTCCGTTTTGCGAGAGGGCGACTTGTTCAAACTTGCCAAAGGCTTGCGACAGCGCGTCTCGCGCCAGAAACGTCCAAAGCATTTGCGCCATGTTGTATAAAGAGGCAACGAGCTGTAAATACCAGTGTGTTGGGCAAGGTCAGAATAACACGGTCGTAAACAACCCCCACATCGACGTTTTACATCCGTCGTTGTTGCTGTGCTTTCGTTGTCGTTAGCGCTGTTGGTGTCATTGCGTGGACCTGCCTGCCGTTCAGGACGCCCATCTGGGTAGATTCCTGGACTTTTGGAAGCTGCAGCGTGCGCGCCTTACTCAAAAGATGGCCTCTGCCCAATCAAGGAGCTCCCAATCAAAGAACTCCCAACTTTGAGCCACTTCAGCACCAACACTCTAAAATTCAAAGTACAGCGCAGGCCTCATCCAGCCTGTCCCAAGCGAAATACATGGCTGATGAGAATGCCAAATCGGACGCTGGAAACAAAAGCGGCTGCATCGGAAACCAAGACGGCCGATTCGGATACCGGGGCCTGAGTTGGAAACTGCATACACCAGAGTCGAAAACAAAGCCGCCTTCGGAATCGTCTTTTTAACTCATGTGGCCTGCAAATATGCCGCCGAGGCGGCTTCAAGATCTCAAGCTTGCCCGCACGGCTGCCTGAAACAGCCTCGTTCTGGTGACCTCGGGAAAATTCTCTTTACAGTCTGGGGATCTCTAGGGTCCTGTTAACAGGCTGGAAGTGATTGTCACCCGCGTCCGCCCGCCCCAGAATCGGATACTGCTGACCAGTTGCGCTGGCGCGTTGCGTCACCTGCAAGGCCTGGGAGAGGGTGGGCGGGGGAGAGGGGGGTGGGGGGAGAGGGGGCCATATGTAGGGGAGAACTGGATTCTGGCAGGGTGACGAGTGCGGGCCAACCCAAGACCGAGGTCCCCAAAAGTCACCAGAAAAGCGGAAAGAGGATCCCTTTTGCAACAAAACACGTGCCGCCTCCGCCCGCAGGGCGGCCTGCCGCGCTGCCTGGAGCAGGCGAGGAGGGCCCACCTCCAGATGACTTCTGAGGGCGGCGCGAAGTTGCGAGAGTGTTCCGAGGACATCATCCCAAAAGCGCTTCCGGGTGTGGTTTTACGAGATTGCCCTGGATTTGACAGTTGGAACTGGGCTCCCAACACTAACGACTTCTCGGTGGCTTTGCTTTGGGCTGGGGCGGGAGATGAGTGGGAGTGGAGGCCGCGCAGAAAAGACAATTAGTGGCTCGCAATTTTCGCTCTCATGAGCTCTCAGTCATGACACCTGGACGTGAACCCAACACAAAGTCGCAGTTGCTAGGCATATCCATGTGAACCAGTCGGCTCTGCGCGTACCCTGGCCAACACTTCAAGCTGAACATGGCCGGCAGCAGAATAGCTGCCACGCGACAGTTAAACTCGTTCTCAGCTGTGATTTTGCAGACTCGGTGGTCTACAGCTATCTCTCTTCTGGGTGTAAACCCCCTAACCCCTAACCCTTAAGTAACCCCTTAACCCCCATGAAGCGTACGACTCGCCGGCAGAAAAAACGGAAGCGAAACATTTCTTAAGCCCCCACAATCTCTGGCATAAACCCCAGCGGCCGGACATGTTTGTGAGGCAGAGTCAGCCCGATTCAACGATCGCGAATCTCGAGCGCCTGCACATCACATGCCAGCACACAAGAAAGTTTCTGGTGTGTGCGGGGGTCTGTGTTGGAACAACTTCTATGGTTTGCTTGGTTTCCCAGATTTCGCATGTTTAAAAGCTATTTACATGGCTTCTATGACCTCGATGGCAGGAGTCCGGGGGCCACGCAAATCTAATCCGCGCGCACTCACCCACGAAAATCACGCTTTCCAACGCAACTTCAGAAAACACGCTTGAGGCCAGGTGCCCTTCTTGGCCCGGTTTGCTGCCTTCGGGCCCATGGCCTCACAAATAGAATCCGTGCGTATTCATATGTATGTTTACACAGGCAGAGCACCTGTACGAACCGAGACCCGCGCGCTGCAAAGGTCCACGGCCGGCCTCGCCACTGCCTCGCTCTCGGGATACATGCGCCGGCGAAAGAGTCCTTGCAAGGCGGCAAGAGTATACAGATAGGACATATAGGACATATAGAAATTTAGGACAAAAAAAAAATATGCATAATAACAGAAAGCCAAGCCGGTGCAGAAGAGTCTCCCAGCACCAAGGCCGTCTGCCCATCGGCATCCTCCACGTCTAGCCGTGCCCCGACGGAGATCAGTGCCCATGCCGCGGGAGCTGGTGCTTTGCTGGGGCCAGGTGCTACAAAAGATGTTCAATCGCACGAATAGCCAGCTAAATCAAAAACGACGAATCCCCCACAACCCTCTCCGCACATATTCTGCGCGTTTATTTCCTCTCTCTTCTCTCTTCTTTCTTCGTTCTTGTGGATTTTCGTTTGTGTCTTCCCTCATTTCTCTATGAAAGGTCATTTGAAAATGACGAGAATTCCTCTCTCTCTTCCACGATCCAGCTCTCTTACATCTTTCTATCTTATTTCTTTTCTTTTTTCTATTCTCTTGTATTTATCTCCCTATTTTTCTCTTCTATCACATCATTTCTTTCCTCTTTCTATTCTATTCTCCATCAATGTCCCCCCCAATACGATCCTTAAACCTCTCTTACCCCTAAGCCCCACAAGCCCCCCCGCAAATCCCCAAGCCCTCCAAAAACAACCAGTTAAGCCTACAGCCCCCAAGATCTCTGCAGCCTTAAACTTGCACCCTCCCCCCCCCCCCCCCAGCCCTCCAGAAGCAAACAGCCTTACCCCTCCCCACCAATCCTCCAGAAGCAAACGATTAAGCCCCCAAGATCTCTGCAGCCTCAAACTTGCACCCCCCCCTCCCCCCTCCAGAAGCAATAGTTTAGCCCCCAAGCTCGCAACAGCCTGAAACTTCAACCCTTCCCCCTCCACCAATCCTCCAGAAGCAAACGAGTACGCCTCCAAGATCTCTGCAACCTTAAACTTGCCCCCCCCCCCCCCCCCCGCACCCCTCCAAAAGCAAGCAGTTTTTAAACTGCAACCCCCCCCCCCCCCCCCCCCATCAATCCTCCAGAAGCAAACGGTTAAGCTCCCAAGATCTCTGCAGCCTTAAGCTTGCCCCCCCCCCCCCCCCCAAATCCTCCGGAAGCAAACGAACAAGCCCCTTTCCATGATTGATCACATAGGAAGGAAGACATGTGCTACAGTTATGCCACAATGTTAGTTCATCCCCGTTTTAGACCAGAGTGAAGGATCGCAGTGGGCTCATTCAGACATGCCTTGAGCCAAAAATGGCTACGGCCTTAAGGTTTAGGGTTTAGGGTTCAAGGTTCAGGATTCAGGGG
>CAJNDS010001358.1:434711-692211 GCA_905221605.1 Symbiodinium natans | reverse complement strand
CATGCTTTACCCAGTCGGTTTAAAGGTACGGTGCAGGCATAGCCTTCACCGCGCGTCTTCCACGCAGGCTCCGGGCGTCCTCCCAGCACCCTCAAGGGACCCTAGGGCATGTTTAGGGCCTAGGGCTTAGGGTTTAGGGTTTAGGGTTAGGGTTTAGGGTTTAGGGTTTAGGGTTTAGCGTTTTAGGGTTTAGGGTTTAGGGTTTAGGGTTTAGGGTTTAGGGTTTAGGGTTTAGGGTTTAGGGTTTAGGGGTTAGGGTTTAGGGTTTAGGGTTTAGGGTTTAGGGTTTAGGGTTTAGGGTTTAGGGTTTAGGGTTTAGGGTTTAGGGTTTAGGGTTTAGGGTTTAGGGTTTAGGGTTTAGGGTTTAGGGTTTAGAGTCCGCCGACCCTGGCGGCGTGTTGGATGGGAAAAGGAGGTGAAAACCTCCCTCTTTCCCTCCTTACCCTCCAAAAACCCGGGGGGGGGGTAGGGGGGGGTACCCCGCCAGCTTTTCCGTGGAGGAACAGGCCACCCACACCGCGTAAACTCATGGACCATAGGCGTTTTCGCACAGGGCATAGGGGCTCTTTTGGAAAAAACCCTCTTTGGTCCTCCCCCCCCCCCCCCCCCCCCCCCCCCCCCCCCCTCCCCCCCTCTGGGCCCCCCCCCCCCCCCTTACCCCCCCCCCCCCCCACCCGCGCCCCTCCCCCCCAGCCCCCCCACCCCCTCCCCACCCCCCCCCACCCAACAGGAACCGCAAACAAAATCACCAAACCCCAAACCTTAAACTTGTTCTCCTGCGGGGTCGGCGGCTTGAGCCGGAGGCTCTTAAATCCGGCCCCCGCGCCGCCCGTGGTCCAGGGCGGAGCCCGCGTCGCACTAAAGCGCTAGCTTTAAGGGGCGAGCGCCCGAGGCGCCGACCCCGCCTAAAATTGCTTCAAATTCGCGCGGGGCCCTTCGGGAGGCCTCCAAAACGGCATCCAAGGGGACGCAACATGCGGTGGTGCGAAAAGCACGAAAACCTCGTAAAAACCATGGGTTTTGACGAAAAACCGAGGCCACAAAACACCCGCAGCACCCCATTAAACCCTCACGGGCGCGCATCATCGGCCCTAGCTTTTCACATGGGGCGCGCGCCAGGCCCGTTTTTCAAGGTTTGGGGGGGGTACCGGAAGCCCAAAACCAGGCGAGCATCATGAGCATCAGCAGCCCTGGCCCGCGGGCCCAAGGCAATAAAAAAGCTGAAAAACGCTGAAATCACCGTAAATACCGTGTTTTTATGAGGTTTTTCACGCGTGCCTCCGACCCCCACCCCTGTTGCCCTTGACCCGCCCCCAAAGTGCGCATCATCGAAACCCACGTCCGGGGGGGTGTCTGCTGATGCTGCTGATGCGCGGGGTCCGGGCGCATCATCGAGCCATCGCTTCTCTTGGGCTTCGTGGGGGGGTCCGGGCCCACGGCCCAGAGACCCAGCTGATGCTCATGATGCTCGGTTTGGGGGGGTGTTCCAACAGCAGAAAACCTCGTAAATACCGAGTGTTTTGTGGGTCCACGTAAAAACGCCCCTAAAATCGCTCAGTTTACGCGCTCGAACGGCTTCGTGCCTACAAAACACCCGAACAGCAGGACCCCGAATGCCCTTAAGGGCATTCGGGGTCTTGCTTTTGGGGGTTTCGTGGGCACGCAAGCGTTCAAGCACATACAATCGGCGTGTTTAAGGGGGTTTTGGATGGCCTGGGGGAGGCCGCTGATGCTCATGATGCTCCCTTCCTGGGTCCCAAAAGGCTTCCCAAGCCCAAAAACACGTGTTTACAGCGTTTTCTGAAGGTTTTTCGAAGGCAAAACGCATGCATAGAATGCTTTTAAGGCCCCCAAACCAACCCCACTGATGCTCCTGATGCGGGTGCGCGCGCGCGCGCGCCGGGGGGGTGGAGGGAGGGGGGGCGAAGGCAGGAGAAAGAGAGACAGAGAGAAGGAGAGGAGAAAAAAAAGGAAAGAGAAGACAGTGCCAAGGTTCAAGGTTTCGTGCTTTGGGGGGCGGGGGCCGGCCCGTGCCGCTAGGCCTGAAATTTAGGGTTTAGGGTTTAGGGTGTACGGTTTAGGGTTTAGGGTTTAGGGTTTAGGACCCTTAAAGGCGGCACCCTGCAAATCGGGATTCAGGCAACAAGGGTATATAAGGATACAGGGTTGAGGGCTTAGGGTCCTCTTGCAACCGAGCCCAGCCCCTTCTTGATGTACCCCCTTGAACCCCCCTCCCTTAAGAACTCTATAAGTTTGGTTGGGGGGGGGGGGGGTAATCTCCAAAACGCTGTAGACGTGCATCCCCGTACCGTAGCCCTGAAGCCTCAGGGTTTGGGGCCTGAGCTGATGGGACGTTCGTACCCTTGCCCCAAGTAGGGTTTAGGGTTTAGGCTTTTGACGGCTCAATTGCGGATTGTCTGGGTCGGTGGTGGGAGAGTAGGCTCCCATGATTAGTTGCAAAACTTAAGGTTTAGGGTCTAGGGTTAGGGTGAGGTCAGGTCATGAAGAGGCCTGGGCTCATACCGATATCAGAGGAGATTGGTGTTGAGGAGTCCTTCCGACATCCCCCTCCCTAATACTACCCGCTTCCTAAGCTTCCCGAATTCTCCCTAGATACCTACTCCCCATGAACCCCCTCCCTTAAGAACGAATACCCTGAGAAAACCGAAAACCTCGAAAACCCCAAGCTGCGGCCCTGAACCATGACATTGAGCCCTGACACCCCAAAGCCCAAGCCACCCGAAACCTAGACCCCAAACCCTTAACCCTAAACCCCAAACCCCACACCCAAAACCCGAAACCCATGCATGAACCCACGCTGTCCTCGTCCAGCAGGGGCACGCACTGGGGAGGGCTTTCGGGGCCTGGACTTCGCAGAGTTTAGGGTTTAGGGTTCAGGGTTCAGGGTTCAGGGTTCAGGGTTCAGGGTTCAGGGTTCAGGGTTCAGGGTTTAGGGTTTAGGGTTTAGGGTTTAGGGTTTAGGGTTTAGGGTGCCAAGGCTGCTTTTGGGGGGGTTCGGTTTCTTTTCATTAGGGAATCTAGAACCCCAAAATTGCAAAAAGGGCACCCCTCAGCGACCAAGTTACAAAGGGTCTAAAGCTTTGGGTTTACGGCTTAGGGTTAAGGGTTACGTGGGGGGATGTGTGCTGTGTGGTTGGCGGTTCAAGCTTCGGGGTGGGTTCAGGTATCTAGGGTTGGGTTCATCGGCTTTAGGGCTTAGGAGCTTGTAGGGACTTGGCGGTTCAATGGTAGTCAAGAACAAGGTTACAGGTTGTTTAAGGGTTTTAGGGTTTAAGGGTTACAGCCATTGGATGGCGGTCGCGTCGACCGATCTGCGACGCGCAACGAAATAAGCAAACGCCACGGGTCTCCAGCCACTCATCACCTCAGCAGCCGCGCGCGCGAGCCTGCCCTCGAAGGGCGTGGCCACATGGGCACGGAACCCCTTTGCCAAGTCGGCCTCAAAATTTGGGGGATACGAGAACGTCACCCCATCATCAATGAGGTCCAGGTTGAACCTCCAAGCGCTGACCTGGGCCTTGGGGGAAATTCGTCATGACAATCAAGCGTGTGTGAAGCGAATTGTTGAGCGTTGGTAACACCACAGTTGAAGACGACTCCTTTCAGACGATTGGGTTTAGGGTATAGGGTTTAGGGTTTAGGGTTTAGGGTTTAGGGTTTAGGGTTTAGGGTTTAGGGTTTAGGGACTGCCAAACCACGAAATCATCAAACTTGTGAGCCCTGCAGCCCTACCCCCAAAGACCATGCTGAAGGACGAAACTGAAACCAAAGCCCTCAGGGCCCTTAAGCAACCTGAAACGCAAGACTCTTACAAGGCCCTGCAGGCCCTCCAGCCTGAACCCGAAACCCCAAGCAGCCCCAAACAGCCCCAAACCCTAAACCCCAAACCCTAAACCTAATCCCCAAAAACTCCAAAAAACCCTAAACCCCAAACCCCAAACTCTAAACCCCAACCCCAAACCCCTAAACCCCAAACAGCCCCCAAAGCCGCCATCCGCTCCGAGGCTCCGCGCGGCGCAGATTTGGCCGTGACTCCCTGAGGTACCTCGGGGTCGGGAGCCGGTGCCTCAGAGCAAAGCTTGGAGGTTCACTGGCTACTCATAAGTTGGGTTAGAAGTGGGGTTTGGGGTTTGGGGTTTGGGGTTTGGGGTTTGGGGTTTAGGGTTTAGGGTTTAGGGTTTAGGGTTTAGGGTTTAGGGTTTAGGGTTTAGGGTTTAGGGTGACTATGGTTAAAACCTTCTGTAGGGCACTTAGAACCCTACTTCGGGGTCCAACTTGAGAAAGCCCCGAGACCTTGACCACATAGATCGACGAATGGGTAGGTAGGGGTAGATAGATAGATAGATAGATAGATAGTATAACTGACTTTTGGAAACAACAAAGAACAACTCTACTCAGCAATGGATAGATAGATAGATAGATAGTATAACTGACTTTTGGAAACAACAAAGAGCAACTCTACTCAGTAATCAGAACTAGAACACGGAATCTCCAACAAACCCCGTGCTGAGCACCAGGCTGGTGGTTTCCAGTCCACCTCAAGGCGTTGCTGAGGCTCAGAGGCTTCTAGTGAACCCCAAAAAGTTGGAAACCGGATTAAGGGCAATTAGTGCTGGGGACATGACTCTTAAGGGTTGAGGCTATTGGGTTGCCAACTTTTGGGCTTCTTCTGTAGGGTTTTGGGATTTTACGGATGAGGCCCTAAATTTCCCCAGGTACCTACCCCCCATGAAAGGGAACCAAAACCCTAAAAGAGAACCTAAGCCCGAAACCGGGTTTAGGGTTTAGGGTTTAGGGTTTAGGGTTTAGGGTTTAGGGTTTAGGGTTTAGGGTTTAGGGTTTAGGGTTTAGGGTTTAGGGTTTAGGGTTTAGGGTTTATTTAGGGTTTAGGGTTTAGGGTTTAGGGTTTAGGGTTTAGGGTTTAGGGTTTAGGGTTTAGGGTTTAGGGTTTAGGGTTTAGGGTTTAGGGTTTAGGAGAATTAGAAGCTTCAGCGCAAGCAAACAATAGAACGCCGTAAGCCACAACGCACGATAATGTACCACACTTGTCCTGTAATGTGCGAGTTAGGCTAGACCCTACTAAACCCTAACCCTCAATAGGGCTCAGGGTTTGTGGTCTTTGGTCAAATTCTCGCGGCGGCGATTCAGCTTTTTGCAACTGCCGGTAAAACCTTCCAAACTCTTTGGGGGGTAGGCCCTGACCCCTGAAATGCGCTTTAAACCCTAAACCCTAACCCTAAACCCTAAACCCTAAACCCTAAACCCTAAACCCTAAACCCTAAACCCTAAACCCTAAACCCTAAACCCTAAACCCTAAACAACCCTAAGCCTCAAGCCTCTGAAGTCAGCATTTTCCCCTGACTTTGGCAGAGGCGCGTGGATCGTGTTGGCGCCAGTGCGGCGAGCGCCGCCGGCAGCTCGGGTGGCTGCGCGCTCCTGGCATTGATTTCGATATTTGGGAGTTTGGGTGTAGAGGGTTTACGGTTTAGGGTTTAGGGCTTAGGGCTTGGGGTTTAGGGTTTAGGGTTTCGGGTTTAGGGTTTCGGGTTTAGGGTTTAGGGTTTAGGGTTTAGGGTTTAGGGTTTAGGGTTTAGGGTTTAGGGTTTAGGGTTTAGGGTTTAGGGTTTAGGGAGTTCGGATTTAGGGGAAATTGGGGCTCAGGGTTTAGGGATATTTGGGGTCTAGGGTTCAAGGATATTTGGAGTTTAGGGATACTTGGGGTTCAGGGCCTAGGCTTTGGGGTACGGGGTACAAGGTACAGGGTTTCATGGGGGGTCGCACCCTTGCCTTGGCCCTACATTCTTCAAAAGTGTGGAAAGGCTATGGGGTCGCCTGTCCCTTGCGCCTCCCATTCCGATAAGGAGCCTTCTATTTAAGGTACCTGTACCCCAGAAGGGACCATAGTTTAGTTGGATAGAACGTCAGATAAGCTGGCAGTTGTAACGAACCAAGTATGGGCACCGAATCGGGGCGCCTCAGACTTACTCTCCTCTCATGCGTCCTACATGCACTTCAGGATTCCAAAACTCTCCACGAACTGGCTACCGGCCTGACCGTATTCAGCCCCAAGGCACTTTCTCAGCTGTTCAGGGTTCGGGGTTCAGGGTTCAGGGTTTAGGGTTTAGGGTTTAGGGTTTTAGGGTGTAGGGTTTAGGGTTTAGGGTTTAGGGTTTAGGGTTTAGGGTTTAGGGTTTAGGGCTTAGGGCTTAGGGTTTAGGGTTTAGGGTTTAGGGTTTAGGGTTTAGGGTTTAGGGTTTAGGGTTTAGGGTTTAGGGTTTAGGGTTTAGGGTTTAGGGTTTAGGGTTTAGGGTTTAGGGTTTAGGGTTTAGGGTTTAGGGTTTAGGGCTCTACAGCCATTCAAGGCTCGGCTTCGCCCTGAGCTATCTCCACAGCTCCGCTTGCAGGAACTTCATGCCCGGAATCCATACCAACTCTTGCTTTGGCTACCTACCTCCATAAACCCGAAATAACCCCAAACCCTAAACCCTAAACCCTAAACCCTAAACCCTAAACCCTAAACCCTAAACCCTAAACCCTAAACCCTAAACCCTAAACCGAAGAATCCGTCACCCCCAGAGTTGGTAACATGGTAGTTGATGCAACATACCTCTGCCCGAAACGGCCTGTCCAAGCAAGAATTCCTTAGGAACTAGACCGACAGTAACTTAGGAAAAAGAAGGGTGCCCTTTTTGGCTTAAGGGGGCTTCTGAGGAACCTAAACCCTAGAATGAGTCCTAGTTAAGTACCAAGCAGAGCTTGTAGTGCGCAGTGACTTAGTGTTTTTGGTGAATATACATAAGGCTCCCCATTAAGTGGATGCATTGGGTACCTGTTTCGGGGCTGCCAACGACAAAGATCCTACGTCCTATGGTTTAATAAAGATCCTACCTCCTATAGTTCTAGGATCCTTCAACCATTTTCCGAATAAGGACGGATAAATCGACCGTTCCTGGCGATCGGACAACAACAAGGCAGTGGCAGCTTTTTCTGATGCTGCTTGTGGTGGCTGCTCTCACTTACCGGCCGGTCGGGTACCTGCAACTGATGCGGCCCGAGCGTGACGGGGGCGAAGTTTCTTCGGCCTCCTGAGCCATTCCAGCCAGACGTGCCTAGGGCGTAAATTTCCGCGCCAACTGGGAGAGAATTGTTGTACACACGAATTCGAACCATGCAGAGGCTTGCGCTGCAATAGCTCCCTGCGATGGAACCCTATGAAGCATTTCTCGAACCCGGTATCTTAATCTCTGAACCATATAACTTAGACACTAAACCCTGAAACCTAAACCCTAAACCCTAAACCCTAAACCCTAAACCCTAAACCCTAAACCCTAAACGCGGTACTTGAGCACGCTAAACCCTCTACGCAGAAGGCTTGCGCAGCCCTTATGGCTCCAGAGCCCCTGATGTGGTCTTTGGTTTAGGGTTTTTTTAGGGCTTAGGGTTGAGGGTTTAGGGTTTAGGGTTTAGGGTTTAGGGTTTAGGGTTTAGGGTTTAGGGTTTAGGGTAGTCGGGTATTCGGGTATTCGGGTATTCGGTCTAAGCTCGAAACGAGTTGCAGGGTTAGTGGTGTTGGTGGCACCGTTTCTGTGCCAAACCTCGCAGCGCTCACAAAACTCACAACGCTCATAAGATCCCAGCAATAATGCAGGGACGAATTAAGATGCCGCTGGGACAGGGGGAGACGGATGCCTTTTTTCTGCAACAGGCTTCGGGTGCGTCCTGTGACTGGTGACCTGTTTGCAGCCTTGCTCTGTTTAAGTACAGGGCTACGTACACCGGGCAGAAATACAGTTGCATGTAAGGTAACCTGGAGAGGACCTTAAGCAGGGTAGCCTTCTCCCTCGCTACTCTGAACCTTCGAGTGTGGCCTTGAGATGTTGAGATGTCAAGTGGAGCATGCCCCCTTCCAGGCCCCGTCCTCGGCACAAAAGGCACATAGCTACAGCCAGTGCTGGCAATTTCGGCAGGGCGACCCACTTACACCCAAAGCCCGACAGCAACAAAATTCTGAAGCCCTCAAAGCCTAGACTCCTAGACTTAGAGGGTTTCGGGCAAGTTGGAGATTTAGGTTTCGGCGGCGAGACTGCAAGTGGCAGTGCATAGCACACAGCAGCTTAAGGACTAGCAGCAACCGACACTCAGCTGGACACATTTGGACACCAGATAAGCTCCAACCAAGCCAAGCAAACAGGCAAAGACAGCAGGATTCCGAGAATTGGGGGCCCTACAGGCCCCAAACCCTAAACCCTAAATTATGAGGCACAGACAGAAGGACTCAAGAACCGGGGTAAACCCCAAACCCTAAACCCCAAACCCTAAACCCTAAACCCTAAACCCCCTCGTGGTCCAAAAGCTCTCTCAAGGTTGCCTCGGGAACTCCTTGGGGTGCCCCTGAAAAAATGCGCAGAGCCGAAGGGTCTGGCTGCAAACCCGGGGACTCCCAGGTTCAAGCTTGTAGTTGGGGTTGAGGGTTTGTGGGGTTTTAGGGTTTAGGGTTTAGGGTTTAGGCTTTAGGGTTTAGGGTTTAGGTTTAGGTTTTAGGGTTTAGGGTTTAGGGTTTAGGGTTTAGGGTTTAGGGTTTAGGGTTTAGGGTTTAGGGTTTAGGGTTTAGGGTTTAGGGTTTAGGGTTTAGGGTTTAGGGTTTAGGGTTTGGGGTTTGGGGTTTAGGGTTTATAGGGCTTAGGGTTTAGGGCTATGGAGGGATGTAGGGTTTAGCCTTTTCGGGCCTTAGGGTTCCAAGGTTTCAGGCAGCTCGAAGGTTTTATCAAGGGCTTGAGGTCCATTGGCCGGGAGCTTTTGCAATCTAGAGGGTATGGGTTTCGGGCTTAGGGCTCAGGTTTTTTTTAAGTTTCGGTAGATAGCGTCTAGTCTAGGTAGGGCTCGGGACTTCCGGGCTTCCTTTTTCAAGGGCCGTATGTGGCCGCATTAAACCCTAAACCCTAAACCCTAGACCCTAGACCCTAAACCCTAAACCATTGTGGCACCCAGGGTTTCTGTGTGAGCTGGAACCTCCGAGGTCCAATGAGCCTTCGAGGCGAAAAGGCGCCTTCAAGGCGAAGGCACTGCGTCTCCCTGGTGCTGAGACCCCGAAAGCAGACCAACTGCACGCTTCTGGGATTTGAGAAGCATGTCGTTTTTTGTAAAAATACAAATATGTAAACAAGTGTGTGTATATGTATATGTATATATATATATGAACCCTAAACCCTAAACCCTAAACCCTAAACCCTAAACCCTGTGTATGCATGTGACTGAGGCTCCCAACAAGTTGGAGTTGGGTCCCACTTCACGGTCGCATCGTAACAGTCAAAAAGGAGTACAACTCCGTTTCGCTTACTTGGTAATACAATGAATATTAGGTTGAAGTACCCTCTTTTAATGGGCGGAGAGGTTGGTTAGTGGAGGGTTGGATGCAGAGTACAAATTCTTGCTGAAGGTGCCAAGTTCCCTAAGAAAGCACTCACTTGCCGAAGGTTCTTCTAACGAACTCACACGCAGGCATGGGGGTACATGGATTAGGGTTTGGAGTTTAGTTTCTGGTTTATACTTCCGATGGTCTGTTCGACTGTCTGAGCACACAGTCTGGAGAGACAGCGCTTTGCTACTTGCATGGATTGCGTGATACTCCATTTTGAACAGCATCCGCGCGCCCTCAACCCTAAGCCCTGAACCCTAAACCCCAAACCCTATTGCTGGCCTAGGTTTTGTTCATGTTGGGATAGCATTGAGGTTTTGGGTTTTGGGGTTATGGTTTAGGGTTTTCGGGCTCCTAATATAGGGGCCTTAATAATTCGAATAGGGTTTTGGGGTGATTCTAGTAGAACGAAAAGGGACCATAGGGGAATACTATTAGTAACTATTCCGACCCCTATAGTACTTATTTTAGAGCTGGATTTCGGAATGGAATCTACGAACTTCTTCTTGGTTTGGGGCTTGGCGTGATCATGCAACCAGGTTGCAAGAGGGGCAAGGCTGCGCAAGATTCAGCTTCTGCAATATCACGTGAGGCCCTCAAGGCCAAGAAGAGACACTCAGCTGGGCTGGGTATGAACGTCGGCTGGCTTAGAGAACACTCAGAATGCGCGACAAGCCTGAGCCATCAACCATGTCCTCAACCCCGCAACCCTAAAGCCCTCTATAAGACCACTTTGCCATCTAGAGACGGCCTGAAGCATGGCTCTGACATGCTTCCTGACGGCTTCCTGACGGCTTCCTGGCGGCTTCCTGGCGGGGTCGAGGTGTGCTGAGTTGCGGCTCTGTGTGTGTGTGGGGCTTCGGGGATGCTGTGCAATATTACACACACACACACACACACATCTATATATATATATATGTATATGATACTATACCTGTAGGATTACAAGTTGGATAGTACGTTATGAAATTGCATATGCACTACATTACAAAAAATGTGCAGACTATATGTATACTTAAGCCTGCAAGCCCCCAAACCTTGAGCTTTCAACCCCATCCTGACATCCAACAAATGCCCGTCGGCTCATTCCGAGCCACGCCAAGTGTCCCTAAGCATGGCCAGGCAAAAGCCCTTTCAGAATTTCAAGCAGTTCAGAGAGGCTCTTATCTCTAAAAGCAAAGTAGATGCCTAACCCTAAACTCTAAACCCTGAACTCTAAACTCTAAAACCTAAACTCAAGGCTCCCTCCGTCTCTCTGGATCTGCAGACCGGAATGGCGCCGAGAGATCAGCCGAGTGCGGGTGCCACGATGTCACGATGCGAAGAATGCGGGGCCTCTTCGACCCTGCTGAACTACTCTTTGCTTGGGATGTTCCCCCTTATACTAACAGTCTAACAGCCCTTAATAGGGAATGTAACCAGGGGATACTCGAATCCCCATTAAGGACTGTTAATATAAGGGGGAACATCCCAACTGTTGGCTTAAGAAACACCCAAAAACTCAAGAACGATAACCCTGCATTGCCCTTGTAAGGAGGATATTTAGGAATAATTATCCCCATACTGCCCTTACATGGAAGAATGTTCTTTACGCAAAAACTAGTAAACCGTGCACCCTAACCAATGGCTGCTATCTAATTATGTCGAGTCATGTATGTTGTCATAAGGCGTTTACGATATTAGGGGTATCTGATCGGTGTTCTTATTGGAATAGTACTTGGGGGACTATATTAGGGGCCGTTATTCTCGCAAACCCCCGTATGAGGATGATGTTGATTGCGACTTCAGGCCCAACCCTACCCAGCGTAACCTTGCAGCTTTCATTCAAGGGGGGTTAACTATACTACAAGGGCGCCTGTTCGCCCTCTTAAGGAATAATTCCTACTGGTATTCCCTTATGGTGCCTTTTCAACTATACTCTAAAAACCCCCCCAAAACCTTTTTCTAATTCATAAGGCCCCTACTGTACTAGGTTGCTACAAATTACCCCTACGAGCCCACTGTGATCTCAGACACCCAGAGGTCACCGCAAGCCAGCAACCTCTCACTCGTAAACGCCCGAGGTGGCGGCACCTGGAGGTTTGTTGCGAAGTTTAGGGTTGAGGGTTTAGGGTGTAGGGTTTTTGCGTTTAGGGTTTAGGGTTTAGGGTTGAGGGTTTAGGGTTTAGGGTTTAGGGTTTAGGGTTTAGGGTTTAGGGCTTAGGGCCCAGGCAGTCTAGCGGTATAGGACTCAGCGTTTCTGGCTCGATCTCAATTGTTACAAACCTTGGGGTAGGGTCGGCAAGGAACGCTGGGGAACATTGGGGCAACCCTAAACCCTAGACCCTAAACCCTAAACCCGAAACCCTAAACCCTAAACCCCTCGAACTTCTCAAAGACCCTGCAAGTCAGCGCTTCAAGAACTTGAGCACCCAAACCCGACTTCTCACAGGATGGTAGTCTGCAATAAACGAGAGGTCTTGGGCCCTTGAGGTTCAGGGCTTAAGGGTCAAAGGCCAAGGGCTCGGGGTTCCAGAACTACGCTCTAACCTACGTACATTCAGGGCCCTGTCACCCTAAACCCTTAGCCCTAAACCCTAAACCCTAAGCCACAAACCCCTATTCAGGTCTTGGGTGTCTAGGCAGGGCCCAGGGTGTGGGTTTTGCGTCTCCGGGTCAGGGAGATGAAAGAAAGGTCCAGGGCCCAAAGGAGGCTTCAGGGTTGAGTACCCAGGGTTTGGGATCTTTCATCACAGAATGTCGGGTTGTGGGTAAAATTCCGCATCATGTTCCTCCTTCTCCCCCCCGGAAGCTCTAAAAGCAAAGCCCGAGTGCCACGTCCTACAGGGTTCTACACACGCCCGCCTGGCAACCAAAAGACCGACAAAAAATCCGACAACCCCCCCCCCCCTCCTCCCCCCCCTTTTGGGGAACGCTTGTGGTGCAGTGAATCTGAACCATAAGGAATGTATACTGCAATAGAGCCAATAGAGACCAAAAGGGACCCTAGTAGATCGTCCCTCCAACGCCTAAGTTAATGCCCCCGATGCCCGAAACCTAAACCTTAGCCAGGGCCTAGCTAGGCACATTAAGGTTGAAGGGCAAACTAGGTATATTAAGGCTCAGGGCCTATTCATGCATTTTGAGGTTGAGGGTTTGAGGTGTTGACCCTCAAGCCCTCGCAGCAAAAACCCTAAACCCTAAACCCTAAATCCCAAACCCGAAAACGTTTGAGTCAGGCCGCACATCAGCGGCCGGAGCATCCCGTACAGACCTCGTCCTGAGGCCCGTTCCACTGTGAACAGGAGACCTGCCAGACAGAAGCGTTTCATCCTACACCCTACACTGACACCCTAAACCCTAAAGCCCTAAACCCTAAACCGCAGGGAGCTTGAGGTTCCGCATGTTGCGGGTTCAGTTTAGGGTTAGGGGTTTAGGGTTTAGGGCTTCGGGTTTAGGGTTTTGGGGCTCAGGGCTCAGGATTCCAAAGCCAAACTCCTTGAGCACATCGGGATCCAGTCCGGGGGCTTCTTCCCTTGATCCAGCCCTATCGGTTTCAATCCGACCTTTCCTTCTTGTTCGGCGCCCTCTGGCCCCCTGCATATATTTTGTACATATCTTTTTCTGCATCTATATACATACATAGTATATATATATACACATATGCCCTTTAGTTGTTACTTGATAACAAAAACATCAAAAACATGTATTCGAAACTGAAAGATGTTTATGAACAACTTTTGAACTTGCAAACATATGCTTTTGATGCAGATGAGAAAGCAGACCATTGAACAACATGAACTGTTTTGTCCATATTGTTGTCCTGATATTTCTTAACACATGTGACACAGGGATCCAACTCCCTCATTCCCTGCTAAGAGCCCGATCGGGGTGCACCCTGAGACCATACTCGCTGCGACCCCAACTTATTCTGATTTCTGATGCTGACTTGTGGAACCTCCGCCACTTGGTTCTTTGTTCACCCCACTGCTGAAACTTCATGAGTTCTCCTCGCTTAGCAACTTAAAGAACTCAGAAGCGACTTACCTTGTTTGCTGGCGAAATCATCCCTGCGTTCACGACTAAATCAGATGCTTGTGAAGAAAGTTGAGAGTTTTGCCCACGAACTCGCTGACTCACTCACTCAGAAGGAGTCCGGAGCCACATTATGCCCTCATGCACATGCAGGCATTCATTTACAAACCAGGCCAAGCTGTGTTTCCTCGGATTCTTGGAAGTGTTGCATCCATTCATTCGATGGCTCAGCTTCCATGAACTTGAGAATGATGTGATCATGCAGTTATCGTGCACATGTTCGCCCATGCTCTCGCTGCCTGGGTAGGTCGCTTGTCAACACTTCTTACAACATGCCCATCATGCCTACGTGCAAGTGCAATGCCGACCTTGTTTCAGTTCGTTTCACGTCATTCGCTCGGGACAGTCAGCAGGTAGTTAACCATTTTGCCGGGTCGTTGATGTCCTTTCGGTTAGCTGCAATACTTCCTGGCAACAGCCAAACATGCATCCATCCGGCAATGAATCATGGTCGGTTGGACCCGGACCAAGCTATGCTGCAGTCCACCATACATCCACGCCCCGCCCTTTTCGGGATATGCGTATTTCTTTGCTGTTCTGGCATTCCTGCGGTTGTTGACTGCTTGCTTTAGCTGATCCTTTACACGGAGCGCTTCCTTTGTTGCGAGTTCTGCTTGCCGTTCCTTCAATCAAAGCCAGAGCCCTAAGCCCAGAACCCTAGAACACTTAAAGATTCTATTTGGCATCAACCACCCTAAACCCTAAACCCTAAACCCTAAACCCTAAACCCTAAACCCTAAACCCTAAACCCCTAAACCCCTAAACCTATGAGCTCACGTGCCTCGTGCTATGCAACCAACCAGCAAGAGCAGCACATCAGCCCACGGTCACTATAAGAATAGTTCTCGAAGTTAGGGCCCCCTTTTGGGTGCAGTACTATACTGTACATATGCATATATGCATATTCTAGGACCAAAAACGGACCCTAATGTAGACAAGTAGTCATAATTAATATTTACTCTGCCGCTCTCGCCGTCAGGAGGAATTTTGGAGCGTCCCGTCCTGCTCGAAGGTCACCTCTGCGTTGTCCCAGTCCAGTCCGGTGGTATTGCTTGTGATTTGGCGGTGGTAGTCCTGCACGCTTGATAACCCTGACCTCGCCGAACCCTAATTGCCAGAACACCCCCAACGACTCGGTTTGGGGTTTAGATGGGGTTTAGGGTGTCCCGTCCGCATTGGAACGACACACAATTGCGATGGAGTGGTATTGGCTGCTCTTGGGGGTCTTGGAATGCTACTAGGGATGCGTAGAGCGCTCTGCAGGTACACTTGGACTACTCTTCACGCTCTTACGCACCTTGGAAGTTCCGCAGCCTTTTGGCCCAGACCGCTTCTGGTACAACTGTAGTACACCGGAACGCTTGTCGCTTCTGATTCTGATAAACTTCTGCTCGCGGGCGATACGCACTTGACATCTTCATGGCTCCAGAATGAGACACATACACACAGTTTAGGCGGTCGACGTCGGCATGAGAATGCATTGAAGGTACATTGGCATGTTGCATGTCAATGTGAGCGATGATTGTCGCGTCCGACATTGGGGGTGGCGCTTCTCTTTCTGTAGCCCAGGGGTTCCAAGGATTATCTGTCATCTACAGATCGGGAACCCTGAAATCTGAAGCCCGAAGCCCTAAACCCCCTATATCATATGAACCCGAAACCCTAAACCCTAGAAACCCTATAAACCCTGAAACCAAAGCTGCCCTAGGAAGGGCTTTGAAAATCGCAGCCATGGAGAGTAGCTTGGTTCAGGGCACTGGCGGATGTGTGTGCTTCGAGCTCTGAGAGAGAGACGGGCATTCAGGGTTTCGAGGGTTTAGGGTTTAGGGTTTAGGGTTTAGGGTTTAGGGTTTAGGGTTTAGGGTTTAGGGTTTAGGGTTTAGGGTTTAGGGTTTAGGGTTTAGGGTTTAGGGTTTAGGGTTTAGGGTTTAGGGTTTAGGGTTTAGGGTCTACTAAACCCTAGACACTATGTGTTCGCGTAGGTTCTGCGGGCTCCTGCAAGTCGAAGTGGGCTGGATAGCCGAACCTGTTGGGAATCCGCAGACGGGGCTCGATTCGGGCGTTTAGGGTTTAGGGTTTAGGGTTTAGGGTTTAGGGTTTAGGGTTTAGGGTTTAGGGTTTAGGGTTTAGGGTTTAGGGTTTAGGGTTTAGGGTTCAGCATCTCAAGTTCGAGCATGTACTAGGCCAGTAGTGTGTTCAGGCAACGGAAAAAAACCCACCGCCCAAAGAATCCCATAACATTAAGAAAATATAAGGTTTTCATCCTACATGGGGTTTGGGGTTTGGGGTTTGGGTTTAGGGTTTAGGGTTTAGGGTGTCTGTGGCGAGCTCCGTCCCGCAGCGCCCTCGGAACGAAAAGGGCGCCCCTGATGTTTGGTCAAAGGAGGGTTCATGAAGCTAAGCTAACGCCTAGCACGGATGCGTGTTGCAGGATGTCCAAAACGATCTAGGGCTTGGGGAACGTAATGGTCGACTTACAAAGTGGCCCTGAACCTTCAAGCAAGGCTTGCGAGGGTATCAACACTAGCCAAAACGTTCTGATCCAGGAGGCCCGAAAACTGCGACAGCGTGTTTCAAAAAACTGAGTTTGAACCCTAAACCCTGAACCCTAAACCTAAACCCTAAACCCTAAACCCTAAGCCCTAAGCCCTAAACCCTAGCCCTAAGCCTGAACCCTTGGAAATTCGGTCCCCGATCCTCATATTATGAAAGCCAGTTGAAGAGGAATGGCGTGAGGGTGAGCGAACACGCGGAACCAGACACAAAGTAGCGAGCGAATGAGCGCAGCGCGTGAACAAGCCCTCAACCCCCGCAACCCCAAACCCCAAACCCTAAACCCTAAACCTATGACTCAGTTCCGTCCTCCACCGCTGTCAGGAGTTCGAAACATTAAAACCTTCATCAACGACTCCAAGGTGTGTTCTCATAAGCCTCGATCCGAAACCCACGCATCATTAAAGCTCGTTGCGCTTCTATGCAAAGTGCGGTTTAGGGTTTAGGGTTTAGGGTTTAGGGTTTAGGGTTTAGGGTTTAGGGTTTAGGGTTTAGGGTTTAGGGTTTAGGGTTTAGGGTTTAGGGTCTAAGGTTTGGGGTTTAGGGTTTCGGGTTTAGGGTTTAGCACAGAGCTTGCTCGCGATCGGGAACTCGCTTGAATATCCGTTACATGCGCAGAAAAGTCAATGATTGCCAAGGGAAAGGGTGATGAGATGAAGATATTGATAAGAGCCTCAGAGAAGGACAGTGAACGAGACGAACATCATCCGAACGCAGGAATCTCGCTTACTGGCTTCTTCTCTACGTTTGATGGTTTCATGGCGTTCCTAAGGCCCCAAACCCTGAAACCCTATAAACCCTGTGAACCCTATAAACCCTTCAAACCCTATAGACCCTATAAACCCTATAAACCCGATGAAGCCTAGAAACTCCAGAAACCCTGGAAAATCTAGAAACCTTGTAAACCGCATGAACGCGAAAAACCCTATAAACCCTAGAAACCCTAAAACCCTGAACCCTATGAGCCCTAAACCCTAGAAAGCCTAGAAACACAGGGAAAGCCTAGAAACCCTACAAAACCCTAGAAGCCCCATAAACCTCATAATTAAACCCTGTAAACCGTAGAAACCCTATGAACCCTCTAAACCCTCTAAACCCCACAAAATCTAGAAACCCCGTAAGCCCTGTAAACCCTGTAAACCCAAACCACCCTATAAACCCTAAATCCAATAAACCCTAGCCCCTAAACCCTACACCCCTAAGCCCTAAACCCTAAACCCTAAACCCTAAACCCTAAACCCTAAACCCTAAACCCTAAACCCTAAACCCTAAACCCTAAACCCGAAACCCTAAACCCTAAACCCTACCCATCCAAGCCACCCCCTAAAGCCACCCTTCGATCTCCTGGCCGGGGTGCTGGTTCGTGCTGCCGACCTGCCTGCACTTGTGGGGATTTGCCTTGCCTGAGCGCAATCTGGGGTAGGGTTTAGGGTTTAGGGTTTAGGGTTTAGGGTTTAGGGTTTAGGGTTTAGGGTTTAGGGTTTAGGGATTTAGGGTTTTAGGGTTTTAGGGTTTTAGGGTCCTAGGGTCCTAGGGTTTGGTTTAGGCCTGCGGGTCCAAAGCCCGAAACTTCAACCCAAACCCCAAAGCCCAATCCCTGAAACCCTGGTGATGCATGGCAAAACATACTGCGTTGCCCAGCAACCCAAGACTCCAAACCCTAAACCCTACACCCTAAAGCCTTAACCCTAAACCCTATGCAAAGGGAACCCAACCCCACAAGAGTCAACAAGGGTACTGCTGGGGCAGCAGTTCCCCCTTATACTAGCAGTCCTTAGCAGGGATTCTCGTAGGGGGTACTATAATCCCTCTCAAGGACGGGTAGTACGAGGGGGAGCAGCCCAAGTTGCCAGCATTGTTTCGGATGTCGGAAGAGGTTGGCTGAGGCCGGGACAATCCTGCCACGACATGTGCCTTTGCTGCGCGAAGGTGTAAACAGCATGGCTTAGGCCTTAGGGTCATAGACCCTAAACCCTGAACCCTAAACCCTTAACCCGAAACCCTAAACCCTAAATAGGCCCTTCGGCGAGCACAACACAAAAACACATGGATTCCACCTCCACATGCTCCGCCCGCAGCGTGCTGCTGATGGTGTGCAGTCAACTCCCAAGCCAGAAGCCCAAAAAAATCCTAAACTCCAAAAACCAGCAGTCCTAAACGAAAGAGAAAGACCTGAGGACCCCAGTTGCTGGCTGCACCAGTTCGGCCCCTTCGGGTAGTCCCAGCCTCGACTGTTCAGCTCTGGGGGTGGTTTGGTTGCAGGATTTGGGTTTAAGATTTGGGGCTTAGGGCTTAGGGTTTAGGGTTTAGGCTTTAGGGTTTAGGGTTTAGGGCTTGCGTTGCGGTGGTGGGTTGAAGTTTCGGAGCTTCGATCCCGGAAGCAGCAACAGGGTTCCCCTTGAAGAACGATGAAAGGATCTACTTACCTACCCAGGTAAGCCCTGTACACCCTAGCATCTGTAGGGTTTGCGGACCTCAGGTTCCGCAGGAACGAACTAAACCCTAAACCCTATACACCAGTATGGCGATGAGCATGGGGCGCGCTTGCTTAGGGTTGAGGGTTTTGTGTCTCAAGGGCCTCGGCCAAGAGCACGCCGCTAGCATCTGACGGGAACCCTCATCCGTGCAACCCTTAGGGTTCATATAGGTTTAGGGTTTAGGGTTTAGGGTTTAGGGTTTAGGGTTTAGGGCTTAGGGTTTAGGGTTTAGGGTTTAGGGTTTAGGGTTTAGGGTTTAGGGTTTAGGGTTTCGGGTTTAGGGTTTCGGGTGTCCCTAAACCCTGAATCCTGAAACCTAAGGCTCTGCTCTTCTATGCGTCTGAGCAGCCGTCTCCACATCGGTTCGTGATCTTGAATATGCGGCACACACCTCCCACCGCGGCTGCACCGCATGTGGGACAAGAGCCCCGAAAGCGAGCATTTGGGGTCTTAGGGTTCAAGGCTTAGGGCTTCAGGGTTTCAGGGTCTAGAGTCTAGGGTTTTGTGGGTTTGTGGCTTTAGGGTTTCTTCACTTTCTTCGCCAGGCTCTTCTTTGCAAGGCCTCCTCTTTGCCAGACCAGCAATCCGACCCAGAGCTGGACAGTTGAACGCCTTTACTGGTTCGGGAAGTAGGTCCCCCGTCATCCCTTCTCAAAGGCCGAGTCATACTTCTAGGGGATAGAGGGATGTCAGGCTTCTTGTTGAATTCCACTCAAGAACTACCAAGTGGCGTTTCAGGTTGGACACAGGGGCGCTGGGTCGGAGGAGTTTTTGAATTCTGAAAGTTTTGGCCTTCAGGGCTTTAGGTCGCAGAGTGCCCAGACCCTACTGCAGAGCCCTTAGGGTTTAGGGCTTAGGGTTTAGGGTTTAGGGTTTAGGGTTTAGGGTTTAGGGTTTAGGGTTTAGGGTTTAGGGTTTAGGGTTGAACCATCCGGCATCCTAAGTAGCCCCTCACATCCTACGGCAAGGGCCTTGCAAGGGCGACACCCAGGAAAGGCCAGGGTAACCTTTCGGCCTTGTGGAGTTTATTGAACGTATGGAGCAGCAGTGCCGTGTGCTGCATGATGCAAAGGTTGCTTCAAAGCTTCCACAGAATGTGCTCAGACTTTGTACGAGTTTGGCAGACCCTAAACAACACATGCCGGCAGAAAACTCCTATCCGGCATCTTCACGACCAGCCCCCTAAACCTTAAAGGGTTTAGGGTTTAGGGTTTAGGGTTTAGGGTTTAGGGCTTAAGGTTTAGGGTTTAGGGTTCAGGGTTTAGGGAACCTTGAACCCGAAACCGCAAACCCTGAACCCTAACTAAACCGCTCAGAAAAATCAAGTGCACTGGAGCACGCCATGCCTTAGGGTTTAGGGTTTAGGGTTTAGGGTTTAGGGTTTAGGGTTTCGGGTTTCGGGTTTAGGGTTTAGGGTTCAGGGTTCAGGGTTCAGGGTTTAGGGTTCTTGCTCCCTCAAGCACCTGGACATGTCCAACATCAAGCCCAACTAGGTCTCCTAAACTTGCGGGCCTGGTTTCGGAGATCTTCCCTGGGTCGCGCCACCCGTTGTGCAAAGCTTGTAGCACCTTGTTGAAGAGCCAGGGACTAGGCTGGGTTTCCCTCACCCTAAACCCTAAACCCTAAACCCTAAACCCTAAACCCTAAACCCTAAACCCTAAACCCTAAACCCTAAACCCTAAACCCTAAACCCTAAACCCTAAACCCTAAACCCTAAACCCTAAACCCTAAACCCTAAACCCTAAACCCTAATACCCTAAACCCTAAACCCTAAACCCTAAACCCTAAACCCTAAACCCTAAACCCTAAACCCTAAACCCTAAACCCTAAACCCTAAACCCTAAACCCTAAACCCTAAACCCTAAACCCTAAACCCTAAACCCTAAACCCAACCCCTGAAACCTAAACCCCAAGCGCGTAAACCGCCATGAGAGTACTTTAGAGTTGGGGTCTAGGGTTTGGGTTTTCAGGGTGCTTCGAGGAAGACGTCCGTATCTCGTGCGCAGCTGAGAGTTTTCGCATCGTGCTCCAAAGACAGGCGATGCCACAAACTGTGTAGGGTTTAGGGCTTAGGGGTGGGAATCTGACCGCTGGGGAGCTGGAGGGTGCTGTTGAACCTTCATCTTGTCACCCGTTGTTCTCAGCCGTTCTCAGAACCTTTCCGAACTGAGGGGGGGGGGGGGGGTTCCGATAGTAGGGGTACCCTGTTTGGGGTTCTTACAATGAGGACTATTGATTATAGCATTTTGGGGTGTGTAAAGCATCCTGATAAAAACGGTCCCCCGGAATTGTCAGAAAACACATTCGGGCGCTGCGCACGTTGCAGGGACCAGAGAACGGGACCGCCTGGAGGCTGAAGGGTAAGCACAGCTTTCAAAAAAAAACAACCTAGTTTATTGTTTATGACCTCTGAACACTTCTGGTGCCCTTTTTGTCTTAAAGAGATAAAGCAACCTGAGCTCGGCAAAAAGGGAATAAGGGCCTACTCTTGGTCCTAGTTTAAGAGTTTCTAATTTCTAAACCCTACACCCTAAACCCTACACCCTAAACCCCAAACCCCAAACCCTAAACCCTAAACCCTAAACCCGAAACCTTACCATACCCTACCTCTCGCTACCCCTGGAACTTTAAGAGAGGGCTTCTCTAAAGGACCAGATGAAAAGAGGACCCTGGTCTCCTCTGGGCTTCACGCTGGCCACAGTTTTGGGGACACCTCCGAGACACAAGGACAGTTTAGGGTTTAGGGTTTAGGGTTTAGGGTTTAGGGTTTAGGGTTTAGATACTAAGGTTGGGCCTTGGGGTGGGCTGCGAGTCCTGTATACTTCGAAGCTTTTGGACTCTCCCGAAGCCCTAAACCCTGTAAACCCCAAGCTTCGGCGGCTTGAGAACTGTAAGGCTTTTAGAGTTTAGGGTTTAGGGTTTAGGGTTTAGGGTTTAGGGTTTAGGGTTTAGGGTTTAGGGTTTAGGGTTTAGGGTTTAGGGTTTAGGGTTTAGGGTTTAAGGTACCCAAATTGGTACTTACCCAGAAGTAAGACTAGTTACTCGGGTTAAGACCTAGACTTGAAATATGCTACACATGTGGGTATACTTACTTAACTGAGCACACGTGTCTCTTAGGTGTCCTTGCAACCATGTAGCCCTACCTTGGGGACGAAATAGACCCTAAAAGGGTTCATGGTTCAACAACCTGAACCAATAGGAATTATAGTAGTATAGGGTATATGATGACAATTTAAAGGTTCATTTGGCCCCGAAGGTACACAATCAATTGCGTGAGCAGGTACTGGTCAAGGGTTTTTAGGGTGTTTTGGGTGTGGAACTGCCAACCGTCAGGAAACCAGCACCATCCGATATCTGAGCACCACACGGCCCCAACATGCCCCAACCCTGGACCTGCAAACCCTAAACCCTAAACCCTAAACCCTAAACCCTAAACCCTCTTGAACTCCAGCAGCACATGGCAGCACTGTCTCAAGCCCTGTCGGCAAGACAAGCCGGCTGATGGCGTGATGTTTCTTCAATTTCTGTTCATAACTCGGATGGCCCTTAAACTCCTCTGAAAACTACTCCTGAATATGATCCTCTTCTTAAACCCCAAAAAGAGAAATATAAAATGTCCCAAGATCATTGCTGCTATGACTCGTCGCTTGAAATTCCTGAGTGCGTGGCCAGCTCTTGCCGGGCTCGTCGTCCAGACTCGCGCAATTCATTGCGGCCGTATACTCCTCGAAGATGCTTGGAAGGTCCAGAGCTTCGGTTCTTTTTCTCTTCAAACTGAACCGTGGCCGTGCTCAAACCCTAAACCCTAAACCCTAATTAACCCGAAACCCTAAACCCTAAACCCTAAGCCCTAAGCCCTAAGCCCTAAGCCCTAAAGCCCTAAACCCTAAACCCCAAACCCTAAACCCTAAACCAAGCACCGAACTCTGGAACGTGCAGGTGGAACGTGCGGGTTCAGGGCTTAGGAGGGCAACATAAAAAGAAGTGATACGGTTCCAATCTGAACAAAGTTCCTCGAACTTCGTATATAAATACTCTCTAACTCTATGACTACTCTATTAGTACTCTATGAATACTCCACAAATAATTCAAACAATCTACGTATCTAAACCCTAAACCCTAAACCCTAGACCCTAAACCCTAAACCCTAAACCCTAAACCCGAAACCCTAAACCCTAAACCCAATACACTATAACTAAGAACTACTCATGAACCTCGAACTTGGTAGCCCAGTAACCACATTGTAATAAGGGCACCCATTTCGGGGTTGGTTGGTTCATAAGGGAAACCAGAACCCAAAACAAAAGAGGTAAAGGGTTTAGGGTTTAGGGTTTAGGGTTTAGGGTTTAGGGTTTAGGGTTTAGGGTTTAGGGTTTAGGGTTTAGGGTTTAGGGTTTAGGGTAGCCTTGAGGCAGCCTCCGAGGCTGGGAGTTCAAACCCCCTGAGCCCCAAAGCCCAAAGCCCGAGATCCTGTACCGGCTCAGGAGCCTGCGAATAAGAAAGCTCAACGCCCTAAACCCTAAACCCTAAACTAACCCTAAACCCTAAACCCTAAACCCTACATCCTAAACCCTAAACCCTGAACCCTAAACCCCAATCCATAAACCCTCAATCCTAAACCCTAATCCATAAACCCTCAATCCTAAACCCTAAACCCGATCAAGGGGTCCGGGAAATGCAGCTTTGGGTCCAGCTGCGAACTTTAGACCGTACCCGGCAGAGCATGAAGAAGTGATGAATGTGCCCTTATCACCTGAGCCCTACTTACTTGGGGTAACAGTACCCTAATCCCTAAACGCAAAACCCTACACCCTAAGCCCCTTTCAGAGAGGAGGGGGAGCTGTGCCTTATCAAGTACTGCAAGGGATTCGGCTTTGAGGTTCTACATCCTGGTCAAGCCCCCCAAGCGAGCCCTAACCACAAGTAAGGGTCAGAGTTTAGGGTTTCGGGTTTACAGGGTTTAGGGTTTCGGGTTCAGGGTACCATAACTAGGGTGAGAAAATACTATGCGACATAGGCCCTGCTTAGAACTGCATGTGGGAGTTCCCCAAAAGAGAGGAAAACCAGATAGAGTAGAAACCCCCCGTCAAAGGAATCACACATAGGGACCTTTCACTTGCGGAAACCCTAAACCCTAAACACTAAACCCTAAACACTAAACCCTAATCCCTAAACCCTAAACCCTAAACACTAAACCCTAAACCCTAAACTCCCGTTCGCCCGCTAACAAACACCCCGTAAACCCTTCGAGGAAACCCTCAAAAACCCGACTAAAGCCGGTCCGTCAAAGTCCAAAAATCGCCTGGGCGTGGGTTTTCGGGTTTAAGGCTTGTAGGGTTTAGGGTTTCGGGTTTAAGGCTTCATGTAGGGGCCTTTAGGGGGTGTAATGTGAATTTGTCGGGCTGGGGTTAGGGGGTGTGGTCTCTGGCTGAAAAGTCTGCAATAAAACCTCAGACACAACCTTATTAACAAGCCTATACGTACCTTGAACTGAAGGCTCCGCTCTAAAGTCACCACAAAAGAGCTTCACAAGGGTCTGGGGTTTGGGTCTGGGGTTTCCGGGTTGCGAAAATAGGGGACCCCGAAGATAGACCCTCAAATAGTAGGATCCTCTTATAGTAAGGACCCCAAGAAGGTACTCCTAATATCGTAAACCCCCCTATCCCTGAACCCGTAGCCCTGTCGGACCACTCGCCAGAAGAAGTTCCGCCGTTGGAGCCAACAATTGACCCAAGGTGCTGTGGACGTGGCCTCGCCCGCCACAGCCGCAGGAGCCCCGCGTAGTGTCCTGCAACAACAGTTTGAGCCTTCTCAATGGTTCTTGTCGAGCCCTATAAGCCCCAAACTCTCTTGGAGGGCGTGAAGGGTTCAGGATTTTCATGCTGAAGCCCAATATAGGCGCCTGTTCACGTAGACTGGGAATTTAAGCCCGTTTATGCAGGGATTATATGGGAACGTCACTAGCACCTCTTTAGGTTCCTGGGATCACAACCAACAAAACTCTGACAGCCAAAGCTGGCGAGCTCCACGCCTTAAACCCTGAAGCCTACGGGGGGGAGGATGAGGCCCAAACCCTGAAACCCTAAACCTGCACCCGAAAAGGGTTTAGGGTTTAGGGTTTAGGGTCTAGGGTTTAGGGTTTAGGGTTTAGGGTTTAGGGTTTAGGGTTCAGGGTTCAGGGTTCAGGGTTCAGGGTTCAGGGTTCAGGGTTTAGGGTTTAGGGTTTAGGGTTTAGGGTTTAGGGTTTAGGGTTTAGGGTTTAGGGTTTAGGGTTTAGGGTTTAGGGTTTAGGGTTTAGGGTTTAGGGTTTAGGGTTTAGGGTTTAGGGTTTAGGGTTTAGGGTTTAGGGTTTAGGGTTTAGGGTTTAGGGTTTAGGGTTTAGGGTTTAGGGTTTAGGGTTTAGGGTTTAGAGGGTAGGGTTTAGGGTTTAGGGTTTAGGGTTTAGGGTTTAGGGTTTAGGGTTTAGGGTTTAGGGTTTAGGGTTTAGGGTTTAGGGTTTAGGGTTTAGGGTTTAGGGTTTAGGGTTTAGGGTTTAGGGTTTACCTCTGAACCCTGAACCCAGCCGAACCCCCCTGGGGATCTTGAAGGCGCGCCTCAGGGTTAGGCCTTCGGGTTTGGGCTTGGAGGCTGCAGAGTGTCGGGGCCTACGGCGACCGATGCTTGGGTAGTTGTGGGCCTAAACCCGAATCCTAAACCCTATGCGGAGCTGCAACTGGTATTGTAGAAAGGAGTTAGTGTTGGGTGTTGGAAGGGTCTATGTACCCGGAAATCTCTTATGGCTCAAGACTGGGCCATGTGCCTGGTAGTAAAAGGTGAGTGCCCTGTGGTTTGGGTTTTTTGTGTGGTTGATCCAGGGAAATCAAGGGATTCTGTTGGGGTTGACTTTTCGGTTTCTCGTCCCCCTTCGGGTTCCCCCGTAGGTTATGAGCCCAAATTAGGCTTCCTGCGGTATAGGTAAGATTCTACACTTGTTTGGCGCAATGGACATGTTGCGGCGTCGGTCGGAACCTGGACTGTCATCCGCGGCCAATGAAGCCGAAGAAAATCGTGGTGATGGGGGTGAAGAACGACAACAAATGGTACAAGCGTTGACAGATGGTAGGGAGGTTGCAATGATACAACCAACGTCTCAGGTGGAAAACGAAGTGGTTCCGGTTCCAGCAGCGAATCCTTTCTGGAGCGAGCGGGCTCATGAAGAAATGAGACTGAGGCAATCAAGGCCAGCAAGTCTTCCTGCGAGCGGAGGGGATAGGAGTGGTGAAGAAACAAGAAGGCCACCGTCGTTGCCGGAACTTCGGGATCGGGAACCTGTTCCAGCTGAGAGGCCATCTTCAGGTTTGATGGGCCAGATGGAAAGAGGGAATATTGGTGAGACACAAGGCGAGGAAGAGCTTATTCCTGATCTGAGTGGTGAAGAACAAGGTGAAGATATGGCGGTGGTAAAGCGTGCGCTGAAAGAGTTGCTTGTGCAAACAAAGGAGCTGGGGAACAGATTGCATCGGGTGGAGGAGAAAAGCTATACCTCTGCTGCATCTGGGTCAGCTTCGAGAGCACGGAGCACTGGAGTGGTGGACGCAAATGCTGCATATTCGTTGGGAATGACTCCAGAGAAGCAGTACTTGCCAGGACAAGTTTTCTACACTGATGGTATGGGTGGCTTCTGGACTGTGTTGCCTGATGGGACATGGCTGCCGATTGAGGGCTACGACCTTCCAAAGGGTTGTGACCTTCAACCCTTGCCTGAGCCCAGGAAAGGGGAGGTTCACGTGGAGGATGAGAAGGAAGTGCCAATGATGCACGTAACTGAAGGGAAGAAACCCTCCAGATTGCCTCCGTGGAATTACCCCATGGGAGGTTCTGCAAGTGGTGGGTATGCAAGTGGACCACCTGGTTTAACACATGTTCCGATTACTTCCTTGCCGTCAGGCGTTGATGGTTCTGCCGCACTGTTGGGAAATCAGCCCGGTTTTGTCTCAGCTCGGGAAACTTCAATGCAAGAGAACTCAGCAGGATCGGGTGGATATACAATGGTGGATGATGTTCCCTATCGGTGGAAAATGATTGCTGGGAAGCTGGAATTAGAGAAGGTTCCACTCACAGCGTTTACGCCCGGAATGGGACATGGACTGCCGCAAGGGCCTGGTGGAAAGGTCAGCTTACCTCCTGGAGCTGTGGTGCCACGCGGGATGCCAAACATTGGTGATAGTTCTGGAACTGAACGTCCGGAGGCTCTTGGGAAGCATGTGATGAGCCTTCCTACTTTGGCAGACTACACACCAAGCAATCCGACGGCACTAGGTGATTGGATCGCAATGATCGAACCAATGTTGTCTTCGCTGACAGATACAGGAAGAGTGTGGTGGCAATCCGTCTATACAAAGGCGTATGAGGCGTACGCCAAATGGTTGAGTGTTTCTCCGCTGGAAAGGTTGGGCATCAAGGCTGAGCTGGAAGGGCTCAAGGGGGTTCGAACTGTGCATGTTTTGTTGGAGCAGAGAGCGGAGTCTTTGCTGCTACAAGCGATTCCGGAGAGGTTGAAGACCGAGATCGTTTCCACTCGAATGTTGGGGTCGGTGATGATATTTTACAAGTTGCTGACAGTTTACCAACCAGGTGGAGCAAACGAGCGCAGCACAATGTTGAACTTCTTGGTGCAACCATCCTCAGCAACCTCGATCTCGGAGGCTATTAAGGGAGTGCGACAATGGGCGCAATGGCGTTCCCGGTTAAGGGAGTTGCGAGCATCTGAGCCGGATGCTACCTTGCTTATCAAGGGATTGGATGCTTTATCATCCGCGTTGCTGGCAAAGCACCCTACGGTGCATTTTAGAGCGGCATCCTTCCGGGAGAAATTGGGGGTGGACTACTCGCCGACCTCTGAAACTGCGACACAACTAGCTGAAATGTTACAAGCAGAATTCGAACTGCTATTGCATAGCGCTGGTGAACAAGAGGTGAAGCAGGACTCGGACGCCAAGAAAAGGGCCAGGTTAAACAAGGCCCAAAAGGGAACTGGTGACGAGACGGAGGAGGGTGACAAAGGCAAAGGAAAAGGGAAAAGGTACAGCGGAGATGGTGAACGTCCTTTCTGTTGGATATATGGGAAGACAGAAGCAGGCTGCAAGTTCGGATCACGGTGCAAATTTCGCCATGATAAGGACTCCCTGGAGCGTGGAAGATGTTTTGAATGTGGGGCCATTGGCCATTTACAGCCGCAGTGTCCATACAAAGATGGTGTAAGTTCCAACGCGGACTTAAATCCTGAAAGGAATAGATCTAAAGGGAATTCTCCCGAAGGGGGAAAGGGCGGCAAAGGTGCGAAATGGGGAAATGCCAAAAAGGCAGAAGTGGCTGAAGTGGGAGATGAGATGGCTAATGCGGGATTGGATAAAGGTTCTGCAAGTCCCTCATCACCATCAACAACCAATCAGGTCCTTGCTGAAGCGTTGGAAGTGCTGAAATCTATGAAGCTGTCATCAGCGCAGTCAGCATCAAGCGGAGATCCCAGCGTTCGAATGTTATGTGACTCTGGATTATTTCAGCAGGACGGGAGAGTGGCGTTGGTGGATACAGCTGCTACGCATCTTGTGCGGACGCTTTTTCCATGGGAATGTTTACCCGACACTACTGTTATGGTGCAAAGCGCGCTTGGTGGTGTGACAATGAGGATTACAGAGAAAGGGACGTTGATTAGGGAAGACAATGGGCCCCTGATTATCCCTCTCTGGTTGATTTTGGAGTTTGGGGCGAACCTCACCGTGATCAATGGGATGTGTCACGTGAGTGCAAAATCTTCGCTGGACCAACTCTTATGGTTTGAACATGGCTGTTTGGTTATGGATTACAAAACAGCTGAGAAAATGATTTTGCATGCTGAAAGACAGCGTGCGTCGTTGTCCCATTCTCAATGGAGGAATGGAAGGGCGGACTGTGGAGTCGGTTCGTCTGATGCCACGTTGTTGCCGAAGCAGGGAGAAGGCCGAGGAGTATGCGTTCTACATGTGGCCAGGGTTTCTGACACCAATGAGTGTTCGGGAATGGGCATGTTGGACTCGGGAGCATCACATCCTCTCAGATCACTTCGTCCTGGTGAACAGCTTCCGCAGCAAAAGGTGTTGGTGTCTTTAGCTGTTGGATCTCGGGAGATGTGTATTACCCCAGGTGGGACCCTGGTAACTCCTGAAATGGTAGATCCACTAGTGCCAATTGGCAAAGCGAGCGCCTTGGTTGGTCTCAGAGTTCAGTGGCGTGGTGGCAAGTGCACAGCCTCACATCCTGTTCTGGGGGAACTTCGCGTTCGTGATCTGAATGGGTGCCCTTGTTTGGAAAAGGAGGTGGCGCTTCAGATCATTGATGAAATGGATTGGTGTTCACCAAAGCAAGCATTGAAGGTGGCACGTATGGTTCAAGGGTGTCCGAATACGGACAACGAGGTGGCTGTAAAAGCGTCGTTGCAAAGCGCAGCGCGGACAGCGTCAGCGAATGAGGAGGAGTTCGTCCAGGCATGCTGGCGGTTCCTTCGGTGGTATTATGGAGATATACCAGAAAATATGCTGATGGAGCTGTTGCCACGTGGAGATATTGCGGCGTTGCCTTTCAACCGTCACAAAAGGAGACGGCTGGCACGAGCAAAAAGGGTGGTGGTACACCTATTTTCGGGAAAACAAAAATGGCATTTTCCCAGTCGGGATGTGGAGGTACTGGAGCTGGATTTGAAGAAAGGCGGTGACCTACATAATTCGAGCGTCTGGAAGTATCTTCTGCATCTGGCGGCTGAAGGAAAGGTGGTTGCTGTGGTTGGAGGACCTCCATGCAGGACAGTGTCAAGGTTGAGAGGTGAAGACGGTGGTCCACCTGTATTACGCCGACGCTGTGGGCCTGAACGGTTGGGATTAAAGAGTCTTCCTTGGCCACATCAAGAATTAGCTCAAAAGGATGGTGTTTTACTTCTGAAGATGCTTTTCCTATATGACGTGGCGGTGCATTCAAGGTGTGGAACTGCTGAAGTCATCAATGGGAGTTCTGTCTTCTTTGGTATGGAAAGCCCTGGGGACCCTGAACTCATAGGGAAGGATTTCTCTCAGAACGGCAAAACGGTCTTGAGTGCTGAGGATCTGGTGGATGGTTCTCAGGAAGGGCTCTCAAGTCCTACCTTCTGGAGTTGGCCAGAGGTGAAAAGCTTTTGTGAGCGTTATGGAATGTACGCTGCACATTTTGATCAAGGAGCATTGGGACATGCTCTGGTGAAACCTACGACTTTCCTGGTGTCTGATATGGAACTGTGGGAATCGTTGGAACAGGTTCGCGTGGTTGTTCCGTGGTCGGCAACATTCGCTTCTACCCTGGAAGAACGTATTGGACAGTCCTCCATATGGGCGCGATGGGCGTTTGGATTGGTTAAAAGAATACGTCACAGGTTGGCACAATGGTTGCATGAGAGCGATGCTGAACGGGAAACTATGGTGTTAAAAAAGGAAGAACGAGAAGGGACGTTACGGAGGCTGACAACGGAGGAGCGAGCTTTCCGTGACCATTGCCTAAGGGGGCATATTCCCTTCAGACGTGATTGTCAAATTTGTGTGTCTGCCGCTGGAAAAGAGCGTCGCCATTCGAGGCGGAAACATGGGGATGCTTACACTTTATCATTGGACTTAGCAGGTCCATACAAGTGTTCAAAGGATGCTCACCAGCAGAAGCCACGACACGCTGTTATTGGTGTGTATCAATTTCCAATGTTGGATCCCAATGTGGGTCGCCCTCTTGAAAAGGAGGAAGATGCGGATGAGGTGGAAGATCAGGTGGCAGATGAAGGTGCTGGTGTTGGAGAATGGTTAGGCGATGCCGTCGCGAACTTCGAGGAGGAAGACTCTGCACCGGTGGAACCTGCACCAGTTCTGGAGGCAGAGGTGTTGAAAATCCAAGCTTCTGAAAAATCCTGGAAGGAACTGAAGGACCATTTGACCCAACCTGTCCGTATGATCAACTTCGTTATGGTGGAGCCGATTGTGGATAAACAGCAAACAACTGTTTTGTCGGCGGTTCAAAGAATGATGGTGCGCTTGCAGAGACATGGGTATCCGGTGTTGAGAATCCACTCAGATCGAGCGGGGGAGTTTGTCAATGCACGCTTCCGGTCCTTTTGTGAAACTCGTCTGATATACAGGACCACTGGTGATCCTGGAGTCCCGCAAACAAATGGGCGCGCTGAAGCATGTGTGGGTTTATTCAAACGTGGTGTGAGGTCGCTCTTAAAGGAGGCGCGGCTCGGGCCGGCGTACTGGGCACTGGCTGCTCGCCATTGGTCAATGTTACGGTGGCAGAAAGCTGAAAGGGAGTTGGGTTTGAAACCGAAAGCACTGCTTCCCTTTGGTGCTCAGATTCAAGTCAAACGTCGTCCGTGGGAGTTGCTGGGTCCGGATGGAACAAAGAAAGGTCGGCAATGGGTCGATCGTACGCAGCCCGCGCTTCTTTTGGGTCCATGCGATGACCTACCTGGTGGTTATTGGGTGGAAGCTCAAGGGACTGCCAAAGATCCGGATGAACTGGTGTTATTTCCCTGCACTACGATTTTTTCCAATATAAAGGAACCACCTGCATTGGAGCTGGAAGGGGTGGTAGAAGAACAGGAGCCTTCTCCTCCAGAGCATCGTCTCAAGGGGAAAAAACCGGCGCTTCGGTTCGCTGATGAGGAAGGTCCTCCTTTACCTCCACCTCGCGATCCTCCCGCTCGCCATCGGTTAAAGGACAAAAGCCCGGCCTCTTCACTGCGTGGTCATGTGGGCTCTTTGCGCTTGCTTCGCAAGCGGGGGGAGAGTCCGCCCTTAGAAATTTTCGAGGATGACATGCAGGGTTTGGGGGAGCTGGAAGAAAATGCAGATGTTGAGGACAATGTTCCTGGTTATGAGTATTGGCCGACATGCTGTTCTCCTCATGAAAATGCTTATTTGGTCTGCAAAAGTGAGACTGCCGAGGATGGAACACAGTTGGAAAAAGAAGAACAAAAAGCCAAGTCAATGTATGAGAGGTCTGTGTATGATTACGTGGACTGTGAGGAGCTTTTGGAAGGGATTGTATACCCAAAGAGGGTGAATCGGAGAGGTGGTATCAACAATTGGTGCACAAGTACGCGAGCTCTGGTGTTGGGCCACTATACTCATGGCGGAGTGTGTGGTATTACAAAAGAGACCCATCGAAGGCCATGGCTATGTCGTTATTTGACATCATTTGTGAAGCACCACAATCCTGAAGCCAAATTTTCTGCTCTTCAGATCTCGTGCAATGCTCCGGTATCATTGCATAGGGATAGTCACAATGAAAAGCATTGCTGCAATTATGTGTGTGGCTTTGGTGACTATAAAGAGGGTCAGCTGTGGGTTGAGGATGAAAAGGTTTTGGAGGAAGGAGCTGAAGTGGTGGAGCAGTCCTATGGGAAGAAAGTCTTACCTGGAAAATTGGTGGATATCCACTGGAACTTCATGTCGTTCTTTCCGAGAAAACTGCATGGTCCTATGCCTTGGAAAGGGAACAGAGTATCCTTGACAGGGTACACACCTGTTTTTATGGAGCGTTTGAGCTACAAGGATAGGTGCTATCTACTCCAATGCAAGTTTCCTCTTCCGGAACCACAAGCTGAAGAAGGTGCAAAAAGGAAATGGTTAAAAATGACGCTGAGAGAAACCTCGCTGGACGACCTTGCAGAGGAAGTCGACTACGCTGTGTTTGAAGCGCATCAATGGGCTCTAGAGGAGCATTTGAGTATTCGACGCCTAATTGCTGAACAGGAATGTTGCATTTTGGACGAGTTCCATGGATCGGCCAATGAGTCGAATGATGAAAAAGGATCGGAGACCAGAGAATGGCTGGTTAAAGCAAAAAGGGCTGAGGAACAGCTCTCGAAGTTTTTGGTCAAAGCAGCTCAAGTTCAGCAAGTGGTACAAGAGAATACTGCGCTGGAGGCAGCGGAGGAGGTCGAGTTCCTGCAAACAAAAACAATCCCTACACAAGAAGCCATGCAAGAGCTGGAGAAGTGGAGGGAATCATTGTCGGACGAGGTGAAGTCTTTGGTTAAAGAGTTGGAGGTGGTGGAACCAACAACTCAAGAAAAGCTGGACAAATTGGCGGAAGAGCCTAATGCACCGGTGATTGAGTACGTTCCCAGTCTGGTGGTGTTTACCCGGAAGCAAGGGACAGGGAGAAGGCGTGCCCGTATCTGTGCATGTGGGAACTTTATTTCGTCAACGGCAGCTACAGAATACGAAGGGCCAAGGTCCCTCAGTCGTCACTCGCTGTACGCTCCAGGTTTAGATTCAACTACCTTTAGGTGTCAAGTGAGGCACGCAGCACATATGGTGTGGATCATCGCTGGCTTAGACATCTCCAAAGCTTTTCTGACGGCGCCGATGAATAGGGCGCAAAGAGAAGGGCGTCTGGTGGTGGTGCAGCCCCCAAGGGCGGCGGTGAAATTGGGTCTTTGTACAAAAGAGGAGCGGTGGATTGTGAGGAAGGCCTTGTACGGTTTGGCCGAAAGTCCTGCAGCATGGGTGGAGTGGCGAGACCAACGTCTTCAAGGCATGTCTTGGGTGTCAAAGGATGGACAAGCAATGAGCTTTCAGAGGTCCAATGCAGACCCAAGTCTGTTCCTTATTATGGCACAAGAGAAGCCGGAAGGTGCAAGCAAGTTGGTAGGGACAATGGGTCTTTATGTGGATGATTTTTTGATGGCTGGGACTATGACAGTGCTCCGGGAAGCCTTGGAACAGATCAGGAAGGAGTGGAAAACTTCTGAACCCGAGTTCTGTGGTCCAGGCTGTGGTGATGGATTCCTGAAGTTTTTGGGTGTCCAAATCTGGTACCGAAATGGCAGCTTCTTTCTCAACCAGGAGGACTTTGTGAGAGATTTGCTGAACCGAAGAGGGTATCAGATTGATGAAACTGGAAAAGGTAGTAACCTGCCAATGGTGAAAGAAACTCCAGGTGAAGAAGAGGAGGTGGATATTCCCTCCTTGCGAGCGGCTCAAGGTGCCGTAGGGGAGTTCCTCTGGGTGGCAATCAAAACTCGACCTGATTTGGCTTTCTGCACAAGCCAGTTGTCTTTGTGGACATCCCGAAGGCCGCGATTTGTGGTTAAAAAGGCTGAGGAGGTATTTCGATACCTTGCTGCAACTCCAACGTTAGGCCTGACGTTTGGTGCAATCGCAACATGCGAAAAAGAAAGGAATGAGGTGTTGCGTTATGGGCGAGGCGTCAAGGTGGTGGAGTCTTACGCGGATGCTAGCTTTGCAGCAGGTGAAAACGAAAAGAGCCACTCAGGAGCGGTGGTGGTTTGGGGTGATTGTCCAGTGATGTGGGCAACGCAGAGACAATCAACGGTGGCTTTGAGCACTGCTGAAGCTGAATTGCATGCGTCTATAGAGGGAGCAACGATGATCCAGTCGTGTACCCCTATAATTGCCGCTTTGGTTGGAACAGGTGAAGAATCGCTGCAAAAGGTGCTGTATACAGATTCGGTTTCGACGTGTTCAATCATTCAATATCCTGCTGGTAGCTGGAGAACAAGACACCTGAGAATTCGAGCAGCTGGTGTCAGGTCTCTGGTGGACCGTGGTTACATGGTGATAGCGCATCTTCGTGGTGAGTATATGATTGCTGACCTGTTGACAAAATTGATGAGTGGACAGGTTTATGCAAAGCAAAAGGCACTTTGGGGTCTCCAACTGTTAGTGCAAGGAACTGACTTGAAAAGGGCCTCTCTTGCAATGGCGGTCATGATGGTGGCTGCATCTCTGCAAGGGATGGCAACAGGTGGAGAAGAAGTGTCAGCTGCTGGTTTCTTTTGCTCAGAAGAAGGGGTGTGCCAGGTCGCCAATACATCTACGGTTATGGTTCTGGCTCAAGGTATTGAAATGGTTATCAACAATTCAGACCTTGTTGCGTATTTGGTGGCAGCAATCATAATCTGGGAATTGACATGGTGCCTCTTTCGGCGGCTGTACAAATGGCTGTGGATCAAGAAAGTGGTGGTTATTCCTGCGAGTGCCACTCTGTATACAACAGTGGGTGGGAACTGTATGCACGCAAGCAGTGATTGTGATGTTCTGCGATATTCACAGCCCAGGGCTAAGACGCTTTGCAAGCATTGCCTCAAGGATGGCTGGGTGGTGAATGCTGAGTTCCTTGGTGAGGAACGGGCCGCTGGAACGTAAACTTTTTCAAGTTCGAGGTGAAGAAATCCTCAGTGGTAAGGGATTCGGCCAATGAGCTGAAGGGGCGTCCTGGAAGACGTAAAACCATAATGTGCATTTCAAGCAGCTGGCTGCTGCCTAAACGGTGGTTTTTGGCCAAAGATCTGCATCTCCAATGTGTCCTAGGAAATCCTAGGACAGGGGGAGTGCGGAGCTGCAACTGGTATTGTAGAAAGGAGTTAGTGTTGGGTGTTGGAAGGGTCAATGTACCCGGAAATCTCTTATGGCTCAAGACTGGGCCATGTGCCTGGTAGTAAAAGGTGAGTGCCCTGTGGTTTGGGTTTGTTGTGTGGTTGATCCAGGGAAATCAAGGGATTCTGTTGGGGTTGACTTTTCGGTTTCTCGTCCCCCTTCGGGTTCCCCCGTACCCTAAACCCTAAACCACCCAAACCCAAACCCAAAAACTGCAATGTAGGTTTGCCTGAAGTAGAGCTGTGGTGTTAGTCATGAACCTTCAAGCTAGGTCCTCGTAGACTCTCTCGACACTACTTCCAAACACAAATGTACCTCTTGTAAGGCCCGAGGTAGAGCCCTTTAAGGGTGGTGGGGGGAGGGGGGGGGGGGTTCTGGTGGGCCCGAGCCGATTCAGGGCTTCGGTGAAGGATGTGAGCCTGCAGCTCTAACAATCCTGGGCACTTGTGTAGGCTTTTACCACACTTGCATACGTGCTACAAACCCTACAGTGCATCCCTGTATTGAACCTAAGGCTTTAGAGTCTAGGGTCGTGGGTGGACTGATTGAGTGGAGATCAACGTCTCGCCGGTCAACGAAACAACTCGCGTCCTCGTACCAAGTGGTGCTTGCACAGAGCTTTCCATCCTGCGTGAAGTCCCAGGCATCCCTTTGGTATCCCCAAACCACTCCTCACGCATGTCCGCTGGCGCACGCCCTAAACCCTACCACTCCCCATGCACGTCCGCTGACGCGTGCCCGAAACCCTACATCCACCACCCACACCCAAGCCCTCGGGTCTTAAGGGCTTAGGGAAGGGCAAGATTGATCAACTTATCACAGCCCATCGCTGGAACGACCACCCTTTGAGGCAGTCAGGGACTCAGGCTGAGGCAAAGCAGCACTAAACGCTAAGCCGTAAAATCCAGGGCTACTTTTTTGAAGGGGGGTCTAGGGATGTCAGTCCTAAACCCCCCTAAACCCCAAACCCTAAACCCCTAACCCTAAACCCTAAACCCTAGACCCTAGACCCTAAACCCTAAACCCTAAACCCTAAACCCTAAACATTCTAAACTCGGCCCCACGTGTTTCTCGTTCAACAGGGCTTAGGAGTTTCGGCTTTGGGGCCGTCCATGAAGCTTTCAGTGGACTTTGTCTCTTTTGTTACAAAGGGGCACAGAATATTCGAAGTTCACCCTAGGGTTTAGGGTTTAGGGTTTAGAGTTTAGGGGCAGAGCACACAGGGTCGCAGGGTGCCTTCATGGGTGGGCATCCTCTGCATTTGGACTCCAGGGGAATGCGGTGGCTCTTGCCTGTAGTGGAGGAGGAGAGACCGACCGGTTGACATTATATTATTCTATCAGCATGTGCATATATATATATATATATACACACATGTAATATATGTAAATATATGTATATAGATATATATACATATATACATATATACATATATACATATATACATATATACATATATACATATATATATATATATATATATATATACATATATGGTTCAAAGCGGTTTCTCAGCCCCTGCGTTCTTGGGGCTTTATTAATCGGGCCAGAATTGCCAAAAATAGGCAAAACCCCAAATATATGAATTTTGCAGGACTCTTGGGAGAACAGGAACACCGGCAACCGAACAACTCAACACAAAAAGCCCAGAAAACCAATTTCCAAAAAAACAAAAAAAATACAAAAAAAAAACAAAAGAACCAAAAAATGAGTTCCCGCCTTGAACCACATATAGATATATATATATATGAGTAGATTATTAGATAGTTAAACTACTCAATTAGTATTATGTTGTTATATAATAATGTTTCTTCGTGCGCAGCAACGCTAGGCCTTGGGCTGGACATGGAGGTTGGGCATAGGGGCTTTGGGTCAAGGTGCTTCAGCAATCCGTAGGCCGTAGGGGGGAAAGATGATTCTGCTGGCTCAAGGCTGATTCAAGGCTCGTACAGCGAGCCGGACTGGACCTTTAGGTAGGGGATAGGATTAGGGGGACCCTTGGGGATATAGACCCTCTGAATAAGGTCCCTAAGAGAGCCAGAAGAGGGTTAAGAAGGGCTTCCCTTTTAAGGGTCCCCCTTATCCTACCTAGGATTAGGATTAGACTCTTCCAGAAGTAAGCCCCATGCCCAAAGACCAAGCCCGGCAATGCACACTTGACTACTTATGCTGACGAATACAGGATGACCTGCTTAGCGTTTGACGGCGTCTGAGGTTCAGGGATAAAGGTGTCTAAGGACAGAAACCGCCTTATTCCCCTGAACTTGCGCAAACTCACATAAAAATTGCCATCCTACCTGCGAATTCGTGCTGAGGGTTACTGGAAATGTGTACCCTCTGTGATGCAGAAAGGATGGCGACAGGGCCACTTTCATGCTAAACGCTGTAGAATGCAAAGCAACGCGAACTACAAGACATGCAAAAGGCCTGTGTGTTCCACGGCGATGCCTTCATGTTACAACCAAAAGAAGGGAACCACGGAATCACGCAAACCCGCACTGGAGGCCCCACAAAAACTAAATGTCTATGGCCTTATAAGAATATATATAGAGCATTAAGGGTCGCAAAAGCCAAAAAAAATATGTATTCAAACCTTACCCTTCAGAGGAAACTGCGTCCATACAGCCCAGGAGCATCCATCCGTCGGGCTGCTGGGAACTGGACCAACCGGCATGTAGGACTCGGAAAACAGGGTAGTTGCTAACCCTAAACCCTAAACCCTAAACCCTAAACGTATGCCGCGACACCCAAAGACCCCCCTGTAGTAGGGAATGAGGGAAGTAGGGCGACACCCAAAGACGCTTAGTAGGGAATGAGGGACTTAGGGCTTTATATACCCTTTAAGGGATTATGTAGGGTACCTCAGTCCCTCATTCCCTACTAAGAACCAGCCAGAAGATACCATAATCATGGCTTACAACTAGCCCTTGGCCCTAAAGCAGAGACAGACAGGAAGGGCACACAGGGAGTGATTCTAGGGGCTTGGCGTGTTGTTGCATAGGTTTTAGTTTTAGGCAGAATTGCCGCGTCTGTAGGGCGGGAAGTTGGAGTTTGGGTTTCGGGGTTCCTAAGCAACCCGGGAATAAGGAGTGCTAGGTGGAGCCCCCAACAATAGAGGGTGACGCTTTGGGTGGTGGCCCGTGAAGGCTCACCGTAGGTGGGATGAAGACATCTGATTATCGTGGCGTCAGCCATGACAGCATACATGCTGGCCGCCCCACAACCCGGGTGAAATAAGCCATTGCCACTGCCACATCGTTCTGTCCTGCCGCTGCGTGGCGAGACGCCCTGAACCCCAAGCCTACACCTGACAAACCTTAAACCTTGTAAACCCTAAACCTTATAAACCCTAAAACTTAAAACCCTAAACCTCAAAAAGCCTAAACCCGAAACTTTATAAACCCTAAACCCTCAGCCCTACAGCTGAACTTAAGAGTCTGGCCGTGGGCGGCCGCGGAGCCGGGGGAGGAGGCGGAGGAGGCGGGGGAGGCGCTGGAGACCAGCGGCGGCGGGAGCGCCGCCTTGCTCCCAAGGGGTTCAAAGGGGGGGGGGGGGGGGGGGGGGGGGTCGGGTTTAGGCGTTTTTTTGTCTAGGGTTTAGGGTTTAGGGGGTTAGGGGTTTAGGGGTTTTTAGGGGTTTAGGGGGGGTTTAGGGGTTTAGGGGTTTAGGGGTTTAGGGGTTGGGGTTTAGGGGTTTAGGGGTTTAGGGGTTAGGGGTTTAGGGTTTTTAGGGTTTAGGGGTTAGGGGTTTAGGGGTTTAGGGGTTTAGGGGTTTAGGGGTTTAGGGGTTTAGGGGTTTAGGGGTTTAGGGGTTTAGGGGTTTAGGGGTTTAGGGGTTTAGGGGTTTATGGGTTTATGGGTTTAGGGTTTAGGGTAACTGTTTATAACATATTCCCTGAAGGAGAGGGCAGGGTTTGGGACTTTAGGGCTTAAGGCCTTCGCTCAAGGGTTCAGTGCATTTAGTGAAAGGTTTTTAGTATGGATTACTATGGGTTCCCCTACTACCCCCCCTCTATACTCCCCCCCCCCCAGGTTCCCCCTCCAATTCAGGCTACTTGGGGGTAATTAAGCTCAATTGAGGTCATTTAAGAGTATGAGTTGGGGGCCGAGACTTGCTGAAAGAAGGGTTTAGGGTTTAGGGTTTAGGGTTTAGGGTTTAGGGTTTAGGGTTTAGGGTTTAGGGTTTAGGGTTTAGGGTTTAGGGTTTAGGGTTTAGGGTTTAGGGTTTAGGGTTTAGGGTTTAGGGTTTAGGGTTTAGGGACAGTGGGTGCATATTAACAAAAACCCGAGTTCCCCCACACCCAGAACTCCTCCTCGCAAGATCGGTACACGATGATCCCACATAGATGCCCCGAAGCCCTCAAGCCCCAAACCCCAAAGCCCAGCCCAAAAGCCCCGAACCCGCCCCAAAGACTCGACCTCCGATCGTCGTGCCGCCGCCGGGGCTGCGCTTGGGGCGCCCGGCGTCGCCGGTCGTTCGCTTGGGGCGCCCGGCGTCGCCGGTCGTTCGCTTGGGGTGCCCGGCGTCGCCAGTCGTTCGGCGCCCGCCTGCAGTCCATAAACTTTATCTGGGCTTGAGGCCTATCAAGCTTAGGACCCTAAACCCCAAGACCCAGAGCCTAAACCCAGTCCAGGGCGTAGGGATCGGTGGCTTAGCTAGAGTGACCTACATTCCCTTTCAGGAGCTTTGCTCTTCACAGGCTCGTCAACGCAGTCTCTTTTGAAAGGTGTGCCGGTCTCCCACGACCGAGCAAGCCCACAATCTGCTCCTCACAAGAGTGCCCTCCCCCCAAAAAAAAAATCACATGCGATTGGTGCCCTTGCTGTGGGAGGTTCTTGTTTAGGGTGTAGGGTTTAGGGTGCAGCAGGGTTTAGGGTTTATAGGGATTAGGGTTTCGGGTTTGGGGTTAGGGTTTAAGGATTTTAGGGCTTAGAATGTCAATCTCAGAACCTGGTCGCCAATCGTGGCGATGCGAAGCGCAACAGACGTGGCTGCCTAAACCCAAAATCCTGAAACCCATAACACTCAATCCTAAACGCTATAGCGCCCTTCAGCTGAGATTGAAGGGGAGCAGGGATAGATTGAAGTCCGCCTGCGGTTGGGGTCCGCATGCCAACGGCGCCGATGGCACGTGTAGCACCTCTTCTTCTGTCGTCGGCTTCTAGGTTTATTCGGGCTTAAGGGATACGGGGTGGTTTCCTAAATCAGGGCCCCTTTTTGGGTACCCATTCTAAAGCCGGCATCCTATATTAAAGGGATCTCAAAAAGGGGAACCTGATTTATTTAGAGAACTGCCATATAGCACCACCGGTCGCAGTTTTGGGACCATCTGGCGGCAATCGTCCAAGCTTAGGTCCACTTCTTGTCGTAAGGCGGCCCCAACAGTGGCACCCTCTTCATCGACCCCGCTTACTAACACTAGTTCATGGTTGGGATAGCGTTAAATATTTAAATCTCCATTCCGTATTGAGTTTAAGCACCCTTAAAAAAAGGCCCCCTGGGGCACCAGTAGCGGTCGTGATCCTCGGCCTCCGAACCCTCAGCCTCGGTCTTGTTGTCCCTGCCAGGATCCAGAACACTTGGGTGCCAGGGTTGAGCCCTTGTTCCTTCTTTTGAGTTCTTAGGTTCCTGTAGGCTTTAGGGTCTTTTGAGTTCTTAGGTTCCTGTAGGCTTTGGGGTCTAGGGCATAATAGGTTTTGCGAGCGCTTTGGGCATATTGGGCTTTGGGTTTTGGGCTTGCAGGGTTTCTAGGGCTCCTAGGGTTGCGTGGGGTTTTTCAGGGTCCCTGTTCACCAAGAAGTACCGATCGGACTCAAGGGCCTATGAGCCCCGATCCCTCCTAGGGTTTTGGGTTCTGGGTTTGTTGGGTTTGTAGGGCTTGTGGGGCTTGTGTTGTTTTGTGGGTTTTTTTGTGGGGGGTTTGTAGGGTTTGTGGGGTTTGTGGGTTCCTTTGCCGGGGGTATCCAGATCTTCCAAATCTCCCTTACTTGAGGAATACTCCCGACTGTCATTTCTAACTAAGGAGGGAGATGGGGGGCCTGGGCTGGGGGCGGGGTGGGCGTAGGTCCTTATAACCACAATCACGTACGGAGGACATCGACTTGGGAAATGCCTGTTCCGCCCAGTGCGTTGTGCAACTTCCCAGACGGTCTTTGGTAGTCAGCCTAGGGTGATCTATTCTGTGGGAGCTTGTGAAGGCTGAGTCTTGGATGTAAGTAATGTAGGGGCCTGAGTAATTAGAATAGTTTTTTATTTTTTGTGGGGGAGGGGGGGGGGAGGGCGGGTATTATAGTAGAATTACAAAGGGACCATAAGGGAATATTAATAGTAATTATTCCGACCCCATATTAGAATGCTATAACTGTCGCCCGTGCAGAGAATCAAGTTCTCCAGTCAGAGGTACAGCAGGCCAGCGGCATGTACGCCCACAACAACGGTGTTCTTGCGGAAAATAAAGCGGCACGCGTTGTCTAGAAACTAGTATGTGCAGTCACGCAAAGAGAACTCGACGGCAAAAGTGGGATCCCTTGCTGCCGATACGAATCATGACAAGAATACTATAGGGGTCGGAAGAATTACGAATAGTATTCCATCAGGGTCCCTATATTAATACACTATAATAACCCCCAAAACTATTAAAGGCCCCTATATTACAAGGACACTTGCTTTGTCTTCCTTAAGGCTGCTACGTGACAGACATGCAACAAGAAAGCAAGGTGGCAACCTCGCGTGCCACTTAACCCTGTGTTGAATCAACCCTAAACCCTAAACCCTAAACTCTAAACCCTAAACCCTAAACACGCAGGCTGTCTCCCACCTGGGCCGTCTTTCAGCCATCAGCAGAAATGCACCTCAGTTGCCGCCTTAAACCCTCAACTCTTTGACCCAACAGGGTTTTTACAGTGCAGATGTTATGAGTTTAGGGTTTAGGGTTTAGGGTTGAGGGTTTAGGGTTTGGGGTTCAGGGTTTCAGGTTTAGGGTTTAAGGTCCGCCGACCCTGGCGGCGTGTTGGATGGGAAAAGGAGGTGAAAACCTCCCTCTTTCCCTCCTTACCCCCCCAAAACGCGGGGGGGGGGGGTAGGGAGGGGTACCCGGGCAGCGCCACCCCCCCCCCCCCCCCCCCCCCCCCCCCCCTACCCCCCCCCCCTACTCCCCCTAGCATTTGGCTTCAGCTCCTGTTTGGGTCCCAACGTTTCACAAAGGCTCAAGCCTTTTGGCATCCTTTGAGCTGACGAGCGCGTTTAAACCCCCCCCCCCCCCCCTACCCCCCCCACCCCCCCCCTACCCCCCCCCCCTACTCCCCCTAGCATTTGGCTTCAGCTCCTGTTTGGGTCCCAACGTTTCACAAAGGCTCAAGCCTTTTGGCATCCTTTGAGCTGACGAGCGCGTTTAAACCTTTCAACTATGCTCCAGCGGGGTCGGCGGCTTGAGCCGGAGGCTCTTAAAGTTAGGGTTAGGGGGTTAGGGGGTTAGGGGGTTAGGGGGTTAGGGGGTTAGGGGGTTAGGGGGTTAGGGGGTTAGGGGGTTAGGGGGTTAGGGGGTTAGGGGGGTAGGGGGTTAGGGGGTTAGGGGGTTAGGGGGTTAGGGGGTTAGGGGGTTAGGGGGTTAGGGGGTTAGGGGGTTAGGGGGTTAGGGGGTTAGGGGGATAGGGGGTTCGCAGAAGCGTCTTTGCATGTTGGCGGTGTAATCGTTCAGGGCCATTGCGGATTCGGTGCCGTCTGGGAGGGTTTAGGGTTTAGGGTTATCCCCTGTTCTCTGCTTTGCAAGAGGACTCGGGGGCTCGTAGAAACTTCCCAAAAAGCCTATGTCCAAAGTCACAGACTAAGAGCAACTAGATGCCCTCAACTCCTAAATCCTAAACCCCTAAACCCCTAAACCCCTAAACCCCTAAACCCCTAAACCCCTAAACCCCTAAACCCCTAACCCCTAAACCCTAACCCCTAAACCCTTAAACCCCTAAACCCCTAAACCCCTAAACCCCTAAACCCTAAACCCTAAACCCTAAACCCTATACCGAAGAACCGAACAACCCCAAACCCTAACCGCTCGAAGCTTCAAGAGCAAGGAAAGCCTGTGAGCCGTCTTCCCAGAGCATTTAGGGTTTAGGGGATTCAAGCACAGGGCTACTCCAGTTTACCCCTATAAGTATCCAAACCCTAAAGCCCCAAAACTCTAAAACCCCAAAACCCCAAAAACCCTGACACTCTGAAACCTCAAAAGACCCAAGACCCAAACCCACTACCGAAACCCCAACACCCCGAAACCCTGAAACCCCAAAACCTGGAAACCCCAAAGCCCCAAACCCCCAAAACCCTAAAACACCGAAACTAAAACCCTGAAACTCCCAAACCTCAAAATTCCTAAAACCCAAAACCCACAAACCCAAAACCTAAAACCCATAAACCCCCGAAACCCCGAAACCCTGAACCCTGCAACCCCTAAAAACTACATCCTAAACCCCAAACCCTACACCCTAAATCCGAAACCCTAAACTCCACATCCTAAACCCTAAACCCGAAATCCTCAACCCTAAAACCCAAACCCTCCACCCTAAACCCTAAACCCCAAAACACCAAATCCTAAATCCTAAACCTTAAACTCGAAATCCTAAACCCTGAACCTCAAATCCTACACCCTAAGCCCAGAACCCCAAAACCCCAAATCCTAAATCCTAAACCCTAAACCCCAAAGCCCCATATCCTAAATCCTAAACCCCAAACCCTAAACCCCACATCCTAAACCCTAAACCCTAAACCCTAAACCCTAAACCCTAAACCCTAAACCCTAAACCCTAAACCCTAAACCCTAAACCCTAAACCCTAAACCCCAAAGCAGGCAGCCCTGGAGCTGGTGTTCCAGAAGTCCCGCGGCCGCCGAGGCGGCCAGGAACCTCACGGTGGAACTCCCAGCGATTTAGGGAGTAGGGTTTAGGGTTTAGGGTTTAGGGTTTAGGGTTTAGGGCTTAGGGCTTAGGGTTTAGGGTTTAGGGTTTAGGGTTTAGGGTTTAGGGTTTAGGGTTTAGGGTTTAGGGTTTAGGGTTTAGGGTTTAGGGTTTAGGGTTTAGGGTTAGGGTTTAGGGTTTTAGGGTTTTAGGGTTTTAGGGTTTAGGGTTTAGGGTTTTAGGGTTTTAGGGGGTTTTAGGGTTTTTTAGGGTTTTAGGGTTTTAGGGTTTTAGGGTTTTAGGGTTTTAGGGTTTTAGGGTTTTAGGGTTTTAGGGTTTTAGGGTTTTAGGGTTTTAGGGTTTTAGGGTTTTAGGGTTTTAGTTTTAGGGTTTTATCGTTTTAGGGTTTTAGGGTTTTAGGGTTTTAGGGTTTTAGGGTTTTAGGGTTTTAGGGTTTTAGGGTTTTAGGGTTTTAGGGTTTTAGGGTTTTAGGGTTTTAGGGTTTTAGGGTTTTAGGGTTTTAGGTTTTGAGGTTTTGAGGGTTTTGAGGGTTTTAGGGGGTTTTGGTTTTTAGGGTTTAGGGTTTAGGTTTAGGGTTTAGGGCTCAGGTTTGGGGTTTAGGTTTAGGGTCTAGCATCCCACGCAATATCTACATTCGTCAAGATTTAGACAGGAACCCTTTCTACACCTCCCAACGATAGTATCTTAAAACCCTGTGAACATGGAGTTCCGAAGCCTGACCATATGACCCTTTTACATCCCTGCTAAACGAAGAAGAGTCAAACCCTAAACCCTAAACCCTAAACCCTAAACCCTAAACCCTAAACCCTAAACCCTAAGTCCCAGCCCGAAACAAAAAGTCTGCCACCAAGCTGCTGGTGTTGGAGCGTCCCGCCGGTTGGAGACTCTGGAGCCCTGGAAAGGGATTGGGTTTTAGGGTTTAGGGTTTAGGGCTTAGGGTGTAGGGTGTAGGGTTTAGGGTTTAGGGTGTAGGGTGTAGGGCGTAGGGTTTAGGGTTTAGGGTTTAGGGTTTGCAAGCCCTAAAACCCTAAGGTCGACAGCGGGACGGCTTATGCAGGGCTGTAAACCTGAAGGTGTTTTGCCCACAGAAGTAGGACAGGGTGCGGGGTTTAGGGGATTAGGGCTATAGGGCAAGTAGGGCTCACGATGCTAAGTCTGTGCTATTTTTGCCAGGGTCTTGAAGGCTGCGGATTTGGGTGTTTTGGTGCTTCACACGACCAGGTGGCGTTAGACCTACCCTAAACCCCAAACCTTAGACTTCCCAAAGAGTCCTTACAAATCGGCCAGAAACCTATCTCTCACTGCCTGAGTTCGAAGGACCTTTTCCCTTCTTCGTGAGTAGCCAGACAAGGATTTACCCTTTACCCGAAACCCTAAAGAGGTACAACTGCGTCTATAACGCATGGTCTTGAGGTTGTCTATCTCCGCCGTCCCCTGCAGTTCAGGAGGGTTTAGGGTTTAGGGTTTAGGGTTTAGGGTTTAGGGTTTAGGGTTTAGGGTTTAGGGTTTAGGGTTTAGGGTTTAGGGTTTAGGGTTTAGGGTGTGTTACGTTCTGGGTTGCTCGCTAGGCTCCGGGGCCTCACCTTATTTTTTATAACCGGCCCCTCTGCCCGGGTCGCTCGCAACATCGCGTGGCGGTAAGCCCACCCCAAGCCACCCGGCATATCTATTTTAGGGTTTAGTTCCTAAAGTCTTGTTTTGCTTTTTCCAGCGAGGGCATGCTGTGCCCCTGCGCGCGCTGTTTCTGCACCGTCCCGATCTGAGCCTCGCTGAGGCAGGGCTGCAAAGATGTGAAGTTGTGGAAAACGCTGCCCCTAGGCTGTGAAAGGTCGGGGGGATAGCCCTTCATCATCAAAGGTCTCACAGATTGGTTTGGGTTACCGTAGGGGTACCGTTGCCCCTCGACCTGGCCAGCGTCCCGACGTGCTTCTTTGCGGGCGTTTGGCATCCCTTGTCTGCGATCCTCGTTTGCCAGCGCGGAAACCATCGACACAAAGCAGTTGGGGTTAGCGCTGCCCCTCGACCGGGCCAGCGTCCCGATACGACTCTCCGATGACCAAGAAAAGGTCGTGGGGGTGGCTGATTGGTTTGGGTTACCGAAGAGCGCTGCCCCTCGACCGGGCCAGCATCCGATACGACTCTCCCTTGACCAAGACAAGGCTGTGAAAAGGTCGTGGGGGTGGATGATTGGTTTGGGTTACCGAAGGGGTAGCGCTGCCCCTCGACCGGGCCAGCGTCCCGATACGATCTCCCTTGACCAAGACAAGGCTGTGAAAATGTCGTGGGTGGCTGATTGGTTTGGGTTACCGAAGGGGTAGCGCTGCCCCTCGACCGGGCCAGCGTCCCGATACGATCTCCCTTGACCAAGACAAGGCTGTGAAAATGTCGTGGGGTGGCTGATTGGTTTGGGTTACCGAAGGGGTAGCGCTGCCCCTCGACCGGGCCAGCGTCCCGATACGATCTCCCTTGACCAAGACAAGGCTGTGAAAATGTCGTGGGGTGGCTGATTGGTTTGGGTTACCCAAGGGGTAGCGATGCCCCTCGACCGGGCCAGCGTCCCGATACGACTCTCCCTCGTCAGAATTTGGGCTTTCGAAGCTTTTGGAGGCTGCCAAAGCTTTCAAAGCTCCTGGAAGCGTCCAGAGCCTCCCATGCTTCTGGAGGTTACCGAAAGCCTTTGTGAGGGGGGCTTGGAGAAGCTTTGTTGTGAACACAAAAGAAATGTTTGCAAGTTTTCCCTTTGGGAGAGCCCAAAAGGTTCCTCAATGGGTTGGGAGCTTCTGCCAAAGAAGCACCAAAAAGGCTCAGAAATGGGTGAGGAGGCTCAGGAATGGTCTGGGGGGAGCCCAAAAACGCGGAGAAATGGTCAGGGGGAAGCCCAAAAACCTAAGATGGAGGAGCCCAAAAAGCCCAGAAATGGTTCGGGAGGAGCCCAGAAAAGGCTCAGGAATGGTCTGGGAGAAGGCCCAGAAAGAGCCCAAGGCTCAAAAATGGTCTGGGGAGCCCAAAAAGGCTCGAAACGGTCGGGGAGAAGCAAGCTAAGAAATGGCTTGAAAAAGGCTCAGGGGGCGGTCTGAGCCCGGCAACGGTCCTTGAGGGGGGCCCGGGTTGCACCAGCAATTTTTTGGTGGGGGCCCGGGTTGCACGAAGCCCAAGAAAGCTCAGAAATGGTCGGGAAGAGCAGAAAAAAAGCTCAGAAATGGTCTGGGAGAAGCCCAAAAGGCTGAGGAATGGTCTGGAGCTCAGAAATGCTCAGAAAGGGTCTGAGCCAAGCCCAAAAAAGCTGGCAGAAGGCCAAAGAGGCTCAAAAATCAAAGCTCCGAACTGGTCTGGGAGAAAAGCTGGGAGAAGCCCAAGAAATGGTCTGGGAAGCCCAAATTGCTCAGTTTTGGTCCGGAAAAGGGAAAAACGGTCGGAAATGGTCCGGGAAAAGCAAGCCCCGCAAAGGTTCCGGGGCGGTCTGAGCCTGGCAATGGTCTTGAGGGGGGGGCCCCAAGGTTGCACCAGCAAATCTGGTGGGGGGGCCGGGTTGCACGAGCAACGGTCCTTGGGGGGGGGCCAGGTTGCACCAGCAACGGTCCTTGGGGGGGGGCCAGGTTGCACCAGCAAAAGGTCTTGGGTTTAGGGTCTTTACCTTTGACACTCAAAGGCTCGACCGCCTTGACGGCCAGTGTGGGCCTTACCTTGCCTTGGAGCGTCCAGCAGCCCCAGCTTTACCTGGGCTGCACGTTCAGTGCTCTCAGGTCGCTCGCGAAGCTCGGACGGCTTCGGGCTCTCAAGTGTTGGTAGCGAGCCCTCAGCAAAGACTTTAGGGTTTAGGGTTTAGGGTTTAGGGTTTAGGGTTTCGGGTTTCGGGTTTAGGGTTTAGGGTTTAGGGTTTAGGGTTTAGGGCGTCTCGCCGCGCAGCGGCAGTAAATACCATGTGTAAATGGCGCCCCTACACACCCAGGGGGTGTGGGGGGGCGGCATGTCACGCGAAGGCATCTGTTTTCGATGTAATCCAACAATTTCATTGGTGCTGGGTTCTTTCTCCCCACCCACTGTGAGCTTTCACAGGCCACCACCCAAACCACTACATTTTAGGGTTTAGTGTTGTTGTTTTAATTCCCACCAAAGGCAGTGGGGCAGGTGTCACACGAGGGAGGGGGGTTGGGAGGGGGGCAGGGGGTTGGGCGGGCCAGAGAGGGGGTAAGGGGGGCCGGGGACCAAAAGGGGGGCCAGTGCGGACCAGAAGGGGCCGTAAGGCCAGGGTGGGGGAAAGGGGTGAGTGGGGCGGGCAAGGGGGGGGGTCAGGGGGGGGCTGGGGGGGGGGGGAGAGGGGGGGCCAACTCTAGTGGCAAGGCGAGCCCTAGGGGCTCTCTATTCCACCACTCTCCAAGTGGCTCCATTGTCCATCCAGTAAAGGTGTCCGTCACTGCCGGGTATGTTCTGGTTCCAGGCACCCTTGTAAAGGGTGGGTACGGCCTAAGCAGGCCGGGTGGGAATTTAGGGTTTAGGGTTTAGGGTTTAGGGTTTAGGGTTTGGGGTTTGGGGTTTGGGGTTTAGGGTTTAGGGTTTAGGGTTTAGGGGTTAGGGTTTAGGGTTTAGGGTTTAGGGTTTAGGGTTTAGGGTTTAGGGTTTAGGGTTTAGGGTTTAGGGTTTAGGGTTTAGGGTTTAGGGTTTAGGGTTTAGGGTTTAGGGTTTAGGGTTTAGGGTTTAGGGTTTAGGGCTCGAGTATCAGGGGCATCCGCTGGAGTAAGAGCCTCTGACAGCTTGCAGTCTGCGTACTGCGTAAGGCCCAGTCGTGCGACCCGAAATCCAAACCAGACCCCAAACCCCAAACCCTAAACCCTAAACCCTAAACCCTAAACCCTAAACCCTAAACCCTAAACCCTAAACCCTAAACCCGTACATCAACGGAGGCCTAGGCTTGTTGTTGGTTAGTAGGGAATGGGGGAATGAGGTACCCTATATAACCCCTTAAGGATACATGTAGGGGGATATGGGGTACCTCATTCTCTCATGCCCTACTAACCAACAGCAAGCAATTTGAGTGGAACGGTTATTGTCCATTTGGGGGGGTTTACGAAAATAAGGGAACCCTACAATAGACCCCCCAAATAGTAGGATTCCCTTGTAATGGAAACCCCAGGAAGGTACTCTGATGTTCGGAAACCCCCATTTTGGGTAGCTCATACGGCACGGCAGTTCGATTGGTAATTGCTTCGGCTCCGGCACTATCTCCCTTGGGCCGATACTTCACAAAGACCACAGAGGCTTGATAGCTGGTAGTCCAAAAAAGGCAGACTCCTAAAGCTCTCAAGGTTTACGAGGTTCGGTCTAGGGTTTAGGGTTTAGGGTTTAGGGTTTAGGATTTAGGGTTTAGGGTTTCGGGTTTAGGGTTTAGGGTTTAGGGTTTCGGGCTTCGGGTTTCGGGTTTCGGGTCTAGGGTTGTGGGTTTTAGGGTTTAAAGTTTAGGGCGGTTTTTGGGGTTTAGGTTTGCGGGATCGGCCTGTGCCATTTGCCACGAAGTGCGAGGCATTGCCACTTTCCGCGGCACTCGTCGCGTTGCCCCGCAGGTGCTGGGAGGGCTGCGGCTGGGCCGAGGCCTTGTCTCAGGAGGTTTAGGGTTTAGGGTTTAGGGTTAAGGGTTTGGGGTTTAGGGTTTGGGGTTTAGGGTTTGGGGTTTAGGGTTTAGGGTGTAAGGGTTAGGGGTTAGGGATTGGGGTTTAGGGTTTAGGGCGCAGGGCTTGCGAACCCGGAATCCTCCAGAACCAGAACCCTGATATAGAAAAAGCACCTGAACCCCAAAACCCCTGAATTCCAGCCCATGTACATATGTATTTAAGTATTCGTATACATAAAAAAAGTAGATACGTATGTATTACCTCAGAAGGGTTCAGGGTTTAGGGTTGCAGGGTTTTTGGACTTAGGGTTTGAGAAGAAACCCACGTAGGAGGACATGCTACTGCCCTAAACCCTAAACCCTAAACCCTAAACCCTAAACCCTAAACCCTAAACCCTAAGCCCTAAACCCTAAACCCTAAACCCTAAACCCTGAATGGGGGGGGGGGCTCTGATGGGCTCTGGCTGATCCTACATGAAGCCCTCAGGGCTCAAGCAGGTTACCAGCTGTGAGGCAGATGCTTCCAAGCATCAAGCGCCTGTTGTGCTTTTGGGTGCAGCAGTTCAGGGTTGCAGGGTTGGTGGCGTATTTCCCATTTGAGCGGCTGAGTGTGTTAGCTTTGTGTGCCGGTCCATGCCGTTTTTTTCAAGTACTCTTCGCGGGCTAAGAGGGGGCAGAAGTTGCAAACAATGCAACTGCAGCCTCGTCAACATCCCCGCAACCCCAAACCCAAGCCCCCTGCCCTAAACAAAGCCATGGACACCACAGAGTCCCTTCACAAAGGGGCAAACCCGGACCAACCCCCAGAAAGGTGTACACATTTTTTACATTGTGGCTTGGTATTCAGGGTGTAGATGGAGGTTCAGGAGTTTAGGGAGGGTCTGGGGTTTGGTCTTCCCAAATCCGGGTAAGCCGATGACTCCCGAACATGTTGAACTGAACTCCTGCCCGAATCAACCCTGTAACTCAATAAAAAGGATAGACAAACCCAATGATGAATGTACCTATGCATGCCCCTGCTCGTAAGTAGCTAAGATCCTGCAATTCAACCCTAAACCCTAAACCCTAAACCCTACACCCTAGACCCCAAACCTCCTTACCAAGAAAAAACCCAATCCGTGTGCATCTGAGCATCTTGGAATGCACTCATGAGCCTGGGTGGCCCAGTCCCAGGATGTTTAGGGTTTAGGGTTTAGGATATAGGGTTTAGGGTTTAGGGTTTAGGATTTAGGCTTTAGGGTTTAGGGTTTAGGGTTTGGAGTATCCGGGTAAGGGCTCAGGGCTTAGGGCGTTAGACGTTTTGGGGGCTTGTGTAGGTGTTTAGGGGTTTATAGAGTTTAGGGGTACATGGTCGGGTGGATAGGCTGAGGGATGAGCTCGGGAGTTCAGGTTTTGAGGCTTTGCAAGTACTTGCGCAGCCATAGCAGACGCCAAAGGGGGCACTGGCTCCCCTCACACGACATAGCCGCACGTGAAGCCTGCGCCACAACGCAAACCCTAGACCCTAAACCGTAAAACCCTGAACCCTCAACCCTAAAAGCCCTAAACCCAAAACCCTGGACCCTAGAACCCTAAGACCCTAAACCCTAAAACCCTAAGCCCTAAGACCCTGAACCCTAAGACCCCAAAACCCTAAACCCCAGGACACATGTAAACCCTAAACCTTAAACCCAGAACCCTAACCCTAAAACCTGACACCCTAAACCCTAAACCCTAAACCCTAAACCCCAGGACACCTTTTTTTCTTGAATCAACGCATCACCTTTCATTGGCAGTCGGAAAGCATCCTCAGGACTAACGAGGCCTGGAATCCCGGCAGGATTTGAGGTTTAGGGTTTGGGGTTTAGGGTTTAGGGCTTTAGGGTTTAGGGTTTGGGGTTTAGGGTTTAGGGATGAGGGGTTGGAGATTAGGGATTAGGGTTTAGGGTTCAGGGTCCAGGGTTTTGGGGTGTCAGGGGGCAGCGGCGCAGCAAAAGCGTGTTGAGCCAGGATCCGAAGGCATGGGAACTTGGGAGTCGACCGCCGATTCCTCATGGACGAATATCGGGGATTTGACCACTGGGGGCGGTTGTCAAAATGATGGTCCCTTTTTGGATCCCTATTCCACTACGGCACCTAATTTTGAGGCTACGCCCAAAAGGGATCACAATTTTGACCACCACCCACGATATCTCGTAGTACCACTCTATAGGGGCTGTAATGGGCTACTACTGGTGCCTACCTTCATGTCGGAGCCCGCGATCTGGGCTTGGAGAGGGCTCAGGGTTCTCGGAAGCCCCTGACGGCCCCTCCCATAGGCTCTGATAATATCGCACGGAGGCTGCCATGGCTTTGATGGCTCACTCCACATAGGAAGCCTCCGATTCCGAGTCCTTGGGTTTGGTTGTGTTTACCCCCTAAACCCTAAACCCTAAACCCTAAACCCTAAACCCTAAACCCTAAACCCTAAACCCTAAACCCTAAACCCTAAACCCTAAACCCTAAGCGTCTACGAGAGTTTGGGCTCAGGGTTCCGCATGCGAGGGCGTGCTTTGTTCACACATGTGCAGACCTCCAAAGTTCCAGCCATTGGTTGTGAGGGCGACAGACATACTTTGAGAGCCCTCGCTCCATTTTTGGTACCTCCAACAAGCTACAAAAGGAATTGAGAACACGCCAGATTTGCATAGTTTTCTCTTTGAGAGTGTGACTCCGGGGCGGTGTGCATTAACGAGGGATTTGCGAACTTCATATTTGTGAACACAATTTCTCAGAGACAATACAAAGATCCCCGATACCAGAAGACATTCGCAAAGCGAGCAAGGGTGGTCTCCCAAAACTGGGGTACCACCAATTCAGCGTCCTACAACCGTAAGCCCTCACACTAAAATGGATGTGTCTAAACCCTAAACCCTAAACCCTAACCCCTAAACCCTAAACCCTAAACCCTAAACCCGAAGCCCTAACCATAAACCCTAACCCTAAACCCTAAGTCCTCAAGTATGGGTTTCTTTTATATTTGTTGATCTGTGATCAATTCTGCTAACTCTTGTAGGGTCATGAAGCCCCAAGCCAAAATCTTAGCAGCAAGCCCTAAACCCTGAAAGGAAACGGGAGTGGCAGTACCTAACCCTCAAAACGTAGGTTAAAGAGAAACGTGCGAGGACTTCGGAAAAATCACGTGTTGAATTACGACTCGAAGGGACGGGCTTGTCAAAAGTCGGGGCTTAGGGTTCAGGACTTGGCTAAGCAGTTTTGGCACTGCTGTTGCGCCCTGTGCTAGGCTAAGGCGCCTCATCAGTACTTTACTTTGAGACAAGTGGTGGTTCCCTCAGGTCAAACAAAGAACCAAGAGACAGACTTGGAAACAGGGATTCCGGCTTTTTCAAGGAGACTTATTCATTCGTCGTGGGTTGGAGGGGCCCTTGGCTTTCTTGTGGAGGCTCAATGCTTCCAGTATCTCATGTCTATAAACCCTAAACCCTAAACCCTAAACCCTAAACCCTAAACCCTAAACCCTAAACTTTTATGAGGCTAGAGGCCAACCTAAGCAAAGCGGCCTTTCCCTGCAAGGACATGTCTCGATGTGGAAACCCCAGTATACTGTGAAAAGGCCCGGCCACAGGAACCACGCTTGCTAAATTCACGTTCCTCTGGACAGCAACTCATTCATGGTTGGGATAGGCATTTAAAATTTAAACCTATATTCCTTATTGGGTTTAAGCACCCTAAAAAAAATAAATAAAACTGTGATTGACAAAGGCAAGTCTACCCAACATCTTCCTAACTCAAATGGCGAGTTCTCGAAGTTAGGGTCCCTTTCTTGGGTACCCTAAATATTAGGGTTTAGGGCTTAGGGCTTAGAGTTTAGGGTTTAGGGTTTAGGGTTGCCTTATCCTGAGGCCCGTCGTTTAGAGAAGTCGCCAAGTAGAATCCATGGGGGCAAGTCTTGAGGAGAGCTCTTCATCGAGAAGCAGGTTTTGAGAATGGGTTTTTGCCTAAACCCTAAACCCTAAACCCTAAACCCTAAACCCTAAACCCTAAACCCTAAACCCTAAACCCTAAACCCTAAACCCGAAACCCTGCCTTGGATGGAATGCAAAGAAGAAGGCAGCATCGCTCTCCGCGTACTGTAGATAAATGTGGGTAGCGAAGAACAGATGAAGTTAGTTCATCAGCACACCGAGACTAGCCAGCGAGGGGTTTAGGGTTTAGGGTTTAGGGTTTAGGGTTTAGGGTTTAGGGTTTAGGGTTTAGGGTTTAGGGTTTAGGGTTGAGGGTTGAGGGTTTAGGGAAGAGGCTGGATAGGAAATAATCCATTGTATGCAGGTCGCGTGAAACCGAGAATACTGTGAGCAGATGTCATGTGTGCTTGGGACGTTTACATTCTCAAGGATCCCACAAACCTCCCAACCTTTTTTTCCAAACTGCGTGGGGGGAGGGGGGGCTATATAGCATCATCGCAATCATGTCGTGGTGGATGGGGGACAATATGAGGGAGCTTTAGACACACTACTCACTACTTCCTATCGTCTAGCTTATTCTTGCTGGGATGGGAGAATGGAATCACCAACGACATCATTCAGCTAGTTCTGAGTGCAATTGGACCTCCCCGCGGCTCTTACGTAAAACATGAAGACTCATGAAGAATTGTGTGGGGTCCCGCACTGTTGTTAAATTGTGTGATAAGTAGACATGCAAGTCCGAAACCCTCCCTAAACCCTGAAAGTACTATGACGCCTCCCTGTAGGCTAGTCTGAAACGAACTCTTCAAACCCCTGAAGCCCCCAACCCCTAAACCCCAAACTCCCAGACTCTATGCCCCAACTCACGGCCGTCGAGCCAAGTGCATCACTAAACTCTGGTGCTGCATAGTGATGCCTTTTGCTCGACGGCCGTGGGCTTAGGGTTCAGGTTTGGGGCCTAAGGAGATAGGGTTTCGAGATGAGGATTTAGAGGGGCAATGGGATCAGGGTTCCATTGGCTTTCGCTCAACGCATGTCACAATCAGCGACATCCATCCCAATCCCTCCCCCCACACGCCCTGTTGTAAGGCTTTCGAATTTGTAGGGTTCAGGTCCTTCAGCCACAGAGTCCCAAACCCTAAACCCTTAAACCCTAAACCCTATATAAACCCTAAACCCTAAACCTGAAAAAACCCTAAACCCTAAACCATCCTACCATCCCGTGCATCCCAGGCGCCGAATCCAAGGTACACACACCCTTCTCGGCTTTTCCATGCTTGAAGCGATCGGGCGACAAGCGGAAGACCACGAAGAAGGCGATGATGCCCACGAAGCCGATTGCGCTGTTGATGAAGTAGACCATGGGCAAATCTCCCTGATAAGGGGGGGTTCATCAAGGCTACGGCCGGGGGGGTTCTCTGTTCTTGCATAACTCGGAGACCAGAAAGGAATAAAAACGCCCTGCACCCGACGTTTTTCGGGTTCGTGCGGCCTGGTTTAGGTCGTTCGGCACTTGCTTCTTCCTTACGACACCAAGAACCAAGGGGAAAAAAGGTTAAATTTCAACACTCCTACCAAATAAGGAAACCCAAAAAGGTTTAAAGTTCAACTAAAGGCAAACCAAGCTTCAACGCCTGGCTGATGATGGAAGCAACCCCGTTAGGCAGAGCACCCATCGCGAAGAGGTTGAAGGCTTGCAGGAGCGACTTCATGCTGGAAGGCGCCCCCTGGGAGACGGATCCTACGTGCTAGGGCTTAGGGCTTAGGGCTTAGGGCTTAGGGCTTAGGGTTTAGGGTTTAGGGTTTAGGGTTTAGGGTTTAGGGTTTAGGGTTCAGGGTTTAGGGTTTAGGGTTTAGGGTTTAGGGTTTAGGGTTTAGGGTTTAGGGTTTAGGGTTTAGGGTTTAGGGTTTAGGGTTTAGGGTTTAGGGTTTAGGGTTTAGGGTTTAGGGTTTAGGGTTTAAGGTCTACATGCAGTGTCCTTCTCTCCCAACCCTAGTGAGACCTGGACTCTGAATTCGACTAGTATTCCCTTATGGTTCCTGTGTAAGTTACACTACAAGTAAACCCCAAAACCCTGTTAAATTCTTAAGGCCCCCATTATATTGCGCCACCCTAAACCCTAAACCCAAACCCTAAACCCTAAACCCTAAACCCTAAACCCTAAACCCTAAACCCTAAACCCTAAACCCTAAACCCTAAACCCTAAACCCCACGCCACCATCAAGCACCTCGTACGCAAGATGCTGCAGGACAGGGTTGACCATGATCTCTCCGATGCCCACCTCTGCACGAAGGTTTTGGGGGATTTCAGGGTTTGGGGTTTAGGGTTTTGGGCTAAACCCTAAACCAAAAAGGCTTTCGGATGGCGAGTTTTGCTGGGACTTCCCGACTCCGGGGCTGATTGGGTGTTACTTGGAGGCGCATGGGCACTTACAAGTAGGGTTAGAAGTACCCTAAATAAGGTATAAGCATAGCTACTTTACTTGGGGGTCTAGGGTTTCGAGTATAGGGTTCAACCCTACTACAAGTACCCATGAACCTCCAAGTAGGAGCTTTCGTCTTAGCCCAGGCACCATGGCATATGGAGCCACCATGTAAAACGAGTTGATGTCACTCCTCGCATCTTTTGTTCACCAGAAGGCAAGACAGAAATCGCTTGCGACGTTGGACCCTTCAAGCAAGAAAACCGGGGAATGTTCTCGAGAACCCAGACACCCAATTAGGGGGGAAGAGGGGTGGGTGGGGGGGGTGAGTGCCGCCCAAAACAACGGGATTCATATGAGCCCAGGCTACATTAAGCTATGGGGCACCAAGGATGTCGACTTCAATCAGGGAACCCAAAGAATCACAAGAGGGAATAGAATCTCCATCCCTACTCTCCCTAAACCCTAAACCCTAAACCCTAAACCCTAAACCCTAAACCCAACATTTTTCTTCAGGGGGAAGTTTTCGCCAGGGGCTCATATGCACGTGCTCGCCGTCAACCTTGGGAGCGCAGTGCGATGGAACCGGAAGCACGGCTGCGCCCTTACCTCCGTCACCAGGGTTTCAGGGGTTTAGGGGTTTAGGGTTTAGGGTTTAGGGTTTAGGGTTTAGGGTTTAGGGTTTAGGGTTTAGGGTTTAGGGTTTAGAGTTTAGGGTTTAGGGTTTAGGGTTTAGGGTTTAGGGTATCCCAGTTCTCAGAGCTGCAGGTAAAGGCCCCACCCCAAAAAACCCTAAGCCCGAAAAGATCTTGCAGACTTATAGGGTTTAGGGTTTAGGGTTTAGGGTTTAGGGTTTAGGGTTTAGGGTTTAGGGTTTAGGGTTTAGGTTCGGAAGCAGGGCTTAGGGGGGCCACAAGGCGGCAGGTTGCGAGCATACTCGATGGAAGCAGCCACAAGCTGAGCCCCAATCGCAAAGCTGAAGCCCGAGACGACCTGGCTCAGGGGACGACTTAGGGTTTCACGATGTTTGGGGTACCTTATTGAACCCTAAACCCTAAACCCTAAACCCTAAACCCTAAACCCTAAACCCTAAACCTGCAAGGGAATCCTACTATTTGGGGGTCTTTGTTAGGGGTCCCTTATTGTCGTAGATGAGACTGGTGAGCCTCTTGTTGCAGCACAGCCTGCTCGCAACCAGCTTAGCCTTTCAAGGCTTTACGAACATCTGCCCCTGAGCTCTGGGGTTGAGGAGGGTTTAGGGTCTAGGGTCTAGGGTCTAGGGTTTAGGGTTGAGGGCTTCGGGCTTAGGGCTTAGGGTTTAGGGTTTAGGGTTTAGGATCGTCCAGGGCGTGGTGTAAAATCGATCTTGTTGAGAAGACACCCTTCACCGCCACACGGGGATCTGCAATTGAAACCCCTTCTCTCCCTCTCACCTCAGCCGGGCCCCATGGGTCGGCAGGAGCCTTGTTCCGGCCTGCTAACTAAGCTCATACCGGCCCCGAAGCCCAAAGAGCTTCTGGAAGCCATGGTCCCTAAACCCTGAACCCCAAACCCCAAACCCTAAACCCCAAACCCTAAACCCTAAACCCACCTTGCATCCGATGCTAACTTCTCGACCGGTCAAGGCCCTGATGGCAGGGTAGATGACGCGGTCGAGCAACGGGGTGCCAATGACGATGGTCACCTAGGTACGCCAGCAGCCTAAGAATGAAAAGGGTGTGTTTCGTTGAGCTCCTCAACCCTCAACCCTGAACCCTCAACCCTGAACCCTCAACCCTAAACCCTAAACCCTAAACCCGAAACCCTACAGGCAGCTAAAAGCTCAAGAATGGAATACAACTACTGGGCATCAGAGTCACCGGGTTGGCCAGACGGAAGAAGTCGCCACTGTACCTTAGGAGGGCGCCCTAAACCCTAAACCCTAAACCCTAAACCCCAAACCCTAAACCCTAAACCCTAAACCCTAAACAAAAAAAAGGGTAAAGGGTACCACTGGGCTACCAAGGTACTGGAAGCCTTCGAAGGAGAGGTCGTTGCGATCTGATCGGGTATCCATCCTGGGGTTCAGGGTTTGGGTTTAGGGTTTAGGGTTTAGGGTTTAGGGTTTAGGGTTTAGGGTGTAGGGTTTAGAAAACATATCCCAAGGTCCCCCAAGAATCTGGCATGCTTCGGACTGGAAGACGCTGGAGATGGTGCTCTGTAGGATGCCAAAGAACAGATTCCCCACCAGGAGCAGGGGCACACAATCCATGCAGTCGCTGATATCGCCCTTCGGAAGAAAAGCCTGGTTATTCAGGTGGGCGATGATGAGGGACCCAATGCAAACCACTGCTACCACGGCGGAACCGATCTTCAGTGCTTCCAACTCCGCGAAGGCATTGACGATGCTGACAATGATGAAGATAGGGATCAAGGACCAACCCAACATGGCAAGTTTGCCATACATGGATTTACTCCCCAGTCGCAAATTTTGCAAAAACATACGCACCACTGGTTCCTCATCTTCAGCTGGAGGTAGCTTGCGGTAGCTCCGGTACCCGGCCACGAAAACCAAAAAGGCCAGCAACATAAAGCTGGCAGCGACCATCCAGGCAAAGAAATACCCATACTCAATCTCAACCTCGTTGGGGACTTTACCAAGACCCAACCCTTTTGCCTTGTACCCCTTCATGAAAGAGGTGTAACTTGCTTACTACCCAACCATGTTTAAGCACATCTCCCTTGTCTCCCCATCCTCAGTGTGGAGTTGTTAGGGCTGTAACTCAACCATGCTCCTCGCCTCCACTCCCCCAAAGAAGCCTTCGAGAGTGCCCAAGAGGGTTTAGGGTTTAGGGCTTAGGGTTTAGGGTTTAGGGCTTAGGGTTTAGGGTTTAGGGTTTAGGGTTTAGGGTTTAGGGTTTAGGGCTTAGGGTTTAGGGAGAAGCCCGCAGGCTCTGACTATCCCTGAAGGCAAGCCCTCGGGAGTCGGGTCGACAGAACTCGGGGCAGGGTCTCTTTGATGGGTTTCTTTTTGGGGAAACCTAGTATGGAGCCTTTTTTGGGTGCCCTAGTACATGGAGCCGTAGTTTGAGGGGTGCCCGAAAAAAAGTCCCCCCCGCCCATGTAAGAGACCCAAGCAAGGAGGCCAAGAAAAACCTAAGCTCCCCCTTAATCCCAAACTTTGCCCTTTAGGGCCCCACAACCCTTACCCAACCTTAAACCCTAAACCCTAAACCCTAAACCCTAAACCCTAAACCCCCGTCCCTTCAGCTAAGACTGGCACCCCGATACTCGGTACGCCGGAGGTGGCCCAACTTGAGAGGAAGGCGTGAGAGATAGCACTGCCCACCTTGGTGCTTCCGCGCGGACTCTGCTGCTTTGATTTGGGTTTAGGGTTTAGGGTTTAGGGGTTTAGGGTTTAGGGTTTAGGGTTTAGGGTTTAGGGTTTAGGGTTTAGGGTTTAGGGTTTAGGGTTTAGGGTTTAGGGTTTAGGGTTTAGGGTTTAGGGTTTAGGGTTTAGGGTTTAGGGTTTAGGGCTTGGGGCACTGTGTAGGGGAGATGGGTCTAGCGTGGGTGGTACAGAGCGGTTCATGAGAAAACAGATTCCACGCCTTCCCGCCATCACTACTAAACCAAATCCTAGCTCTTAACCCTGCACAGGGTGTAGGGTTTAGGGTTTAGTTAGGGTTTAGGGTTTAGGGTTTAGGGTTTGGGGTTTGGGGTTTGGGGTTTGGGGTTTGGGGTTTAGGGTTGACACGGACTTGAAGTCAATGCGATCAATATAAGTGAGACGGCTGATGCTTTAATCAGCATGTGTGGCATATCATGCTTCCAGTTTGGTGATGATGTCACTTAATTTTGCACACTGTTCTTGTAGGACTCCCAACCAAGCGTTTGTCTCTCGCTGAGACAGCTTTGAGGGTTTATGGCATTTTCGAAGGAATTTTTCGGATTTAGTCAGGAAATTAAACCGAGCATGGCAAAAGTGGCACGCTATGCCCTGGCGCTTCCACTCAGGACAAGCAACGTGAGGAACTTTGGTGATATTGGGGTTTAGGGTTTAGGGTTTAGGGTTTAGCACATGAACCTTCAAACCCAGCTCTTTCAAACCCTAAGGCCATGTCCTCAGCCTGCCCTGGCTGGTGGCTGCCGAGCCCTAACATTCGATCGACCCTACCAAGCTATACTCCCCTTAGAACCTTAATAAACATAATATTGCTTATATCCTCTTGTGTTTGATATAAACAAAACTGGAAAAAACTGTTCAATAATCCCCAAGGCAGGATATAGTAAACCCCCATAAAGCGCGAAAGATTGCTTAGCAAGGCCCCAGTCCACGTTGATGGTGAGGTAGAAGTACAGGAAGAAGGACGCCCTCTTCTCCTCGGGCTTCGCACGGTTGAGAGCGGCTTCCAAGTTGAAGGGATCCAGGCTTGGAGTCGAGGTCTCGGAGTAAGATTAAGGGTCCCTTTTCTACCCTAAACCCTAAACCCTAAACCCTAAACCCTAAACCCTAAACCCTATGGGTTCAGGGGGTTTTCTCCCTCAAGGCGGCCATGGGTACCCGAATTAAGGTTCTAGCCATTATGAAGGTTCTAGCATAGCCTTGCCTTACGTAAACACTACTTTAAACACGACCCATGGGGTATTTTTCAAGTCTTCGAGTATGAGCCCTAAGCCCTAAACCCTCGGCCCTGAACCCACCTCTGCATCGGGGTCCGCCGGATCAAACTGGTTCGCGCCCATGGTACATACGTTTGGCCTCAGCGACGGGAAATTCAGAGTTGGGGCTCAGCGAAGCCGCATTTGAAGGGTCGTCTATTTATCGGAAGGGTGATTACGATGTATGCTCAACTTGCACTAACTCAAAGGAACGTAGAAGATTCAAAGTGACGCTCGGGAAGCACGAAACCCATACCGAAAAGCCCAAGCAAGCATTAGTCTGTGTCTCCCCTTCGCTGCAGACTTTAGACCAAAGTCGGCAAAGTTGCAATCCTAAGAAACGCCCCAGACCCCACACTCTACAGCTCACAAACCCCTAGGGTTTAGGGGCTGGTGTTTTAAAACCCTTCTGCGGATCAAGGGCTTCACTCAAGGCCTATATGATTTGAGGGCTTCAGGGCTTCAGGGCTTTAGGGCTTTAGAGCCCTAAGCCCTAAGCCCAAAACCCTAAACCCTAAATCCTAAACCCTAAACCCTAAGCCCGACTGCAAGCAGGCAGCTTGATGCCTCCGGAACCCAAAGCTACCAGCCCGAACGTCCCGACCAGGTAGAAGGGCACGCTTTCGACGTTTGGCAGGGCGGCGGCGGCACTAAGATAGGTACCTCAGGAGAGTGATCTGCTTTAAGTATGTTCGGCTACTTCTCCGACAAGCCCCACAAAAGGCCCCAAATGTAGCTCCTATTTAGGGAACTCAGGGCTTTAGGAATTTCGGGCGCCCTAAACACCAAAAGCCCTCGCAGCCGGCATACCCAATGCATAGGCGAAGGAGAGCGCGGCAATAGTCTTGAAGATTCCGAAGCGCGTGGAAGCTAGCCATCCTCCCACAAAACAGCACCTCGGGGGCCAAATAAAGCCTTGACAACTTGGAGGTTCATGGTACTTACTAACCTACTAATTGCTTAAGAACCCCGAAAAAATAAAGAAGACTCTTCCTTATTAAGGGTAATATAAGGATTATTATCTCTTCTTTTGGGGTTCTTAAGCAAATTGTAGTAACCAGTTAGAACTGTACTTAACACCCACTTATAACCCCGTTAAGTGCCACTAAGGTGGTTATAGCTGGGTTACAAATACAGTTATACTTGGTGAATAAGTACCATGAACCTCCAAGTAGGGTTTAGGGGCTTAGGTTTCCGGAGAGATCTGGGGAGAACAACGGGCCAACTTTTGTGTTTTCAGGCGTCTCTGATGAGGGAACCTGGCTCATGAAAAATCAAGGCGAGCCAATTTTCGAACGTCCCCACCCAAAAACCGAAGCATTTGATGCACACGGTAGAGATCATCCGGGGTTGGGCACGCTGAGGAATATTTTTTTTTTTTTGGGGGGGGGGGGGGGGGGGGGGTTCTTAAGCAAATAGTAGTAAACCCTAAACCCTAAACCCGAAACCCTAAACCCTAAACCCTAAACCCTTTCACCCTGGGCTCATCTTAAGGGGGCTCATCTGCAAGGCACACGTAGCACACTTCCGCCCAAATCAGGTTGATGGAACTGGATTGCGAGTTGCCTGTGCTGATGCGTTCAGGGTTTCGGGTTTAGGGTTCAGGGTTCAGGGTTTAGGGTGTAGGGTTTAGGGTTTAGGGTTTAGGGCTTAGGGTTTAGGGTTTAGGAGGTTTAGGGGGGGTTTAGGGGGTTTAAGGGTGTTTAAGGTGTTTAAGGCGTTTAGGGTGTTTAGGGTTTGGGGTTTAGGGGCTCCGGGCATCGGAGCCAGTTCGGGAACCCAAAAGGCGCAGCTACTCAAGCAATAGCCCAGTTGCTGTAGCCGCGGTCTTGCAGCCAAGTCTTTTGAGTACCCGCCTTAGTAGCCCAGTAACCATATTGCTTTATCAGGGTTCCCTTTTTTTGGTTGGTTACTTTATAAGGGAACCCAGAATCCAAAAAACGTAAAGGGTACCACTGGGCAACCAAGCCGCAAAGGTGTAGTAGCAAAGCCGCTCGCAGAACTCAACCAAGACAATGAAGACGATGCCCGCGGGAAAGAGCGTTTGACACATGTCAGAAACCTATTTATTTGGCAATCAGCTAAGTCGCTACGCTGATGAAGCAATTGCTGCGCATCAGATGGCATTCAAGGTTGAAGGTTCAGGGACTTGGGTAGAGGCGCGCTAAACCCTAAGTCCTGAATCCTAAACCATTTTAGGCCGAAAAGAAAGGTATGGCAACTGCAGACTTCAGCAATGATGCAGCTGCCTACGGTGCTTACGGGAACCCAGGCGTGCTTCGGGTCTAGGCGTTTTTTGGTTTGCGAGTACAGGGTAGGGAAGGGCAGGAGGCCGCTTGTGATGCCTTCGACCTACCGCCTAGACCCGAAACCACATCACCAATCCTGCCCATGTGAACCCGAGCCCCATTTTCCGACATGGTTCCAGACCTTGCTTCTGTACAAGTGTCAAGAAAAAACCATACCCTCATGGTTCACAACGGCTTCTGGCTCTTAGGAAAGAATTCGGCCACGGTGGTCTCCTCGAGCCCTCTTGTAGAGTCCGCCCGCTACGAAAACAATCCTAAACCAAGGAGTGGTCAGTTACAGTGTTCAGCTTTCACCCAACCCTACGCACCAACACTCTGATCCATGCCATAACCCACTAACCACCTTGTATACAGGAGGGTACAACAGCTGCTTCTCGTCAAACCACCTTTTGCAGGCAAGCCCCGAAACCCTAAACCAAAAACCCGAAACCTTAAACCCCGAAACACTATGGCGATGAAGACGGGAAGCAGCGAGATGAACAAGACTCCTGCCATCTCTTCTCGCGGGGCGGTGCCCGCAAAGTATGCTTTCAGATTAGGGACTCGGGGCTTATAGGGTTTCAGGAAAGATTAGGGTCCACCGGGCTATATTAGCTTGTAGGGTTTCTAAAGCTCATGGGGTTTCGGGCCTTTTGGGGTTTGGGGTTCAAGGTTTATCTTGTTTGTGGTGGTAGGGGATGAAGTGGAGGCTTTGCTTCAATCGCCGGGGTGGGCATGAAAGGTCTGCCTGGCATGAGGACTCATCTTGCATTCTCATCCTTGTTGGAAAGCAAAAAGCTGCGGCGGCCTCACGAGTAGGGTTTAGGGTTTAGGGTTTAGGGTGTAGGGTGTAGGGTTTAGGGTTTAGGGTTTAGGGGTTTAGGGTTTAGGGTTTAGGGTTTAGGGTTTAGGGTTTAGGGTTTAGAGTTTGTTGCTCCCTGCATGCACTCTTCTTGGAAATATTCTCCTCTTGCTGTCCACCGCTTGTCTGGAACTGGCCGCACTGCACTGGAGGCCGTCAGGATGTCCGGCAGGCTTGTGTTGTCATCCACGTTCTTGGTTCTCTTGGCCGTGTTGCCTGCGTTGCTTGGCTCACCAAGCTTGCCACCACCATTTTGTGGACGGATGCCCGATGGCTTTGCCGCCCCATGCTTGCCGGAGCGACCTTTCCCCACAAAGGAGCTTGAATTCCTTGAGCCCTGTGGGTTGTCACGGTTGAAGGCCGCGTTTGCATCTTTCTTGCCTTGCGCTTGGCAGCTTTCTTGGCCTCCTTCCGGAACTCCTTGTCCACGGCCTGCACACTCCCTAATTCGATGACGTGGCGGTCGGCGGCAGCCTTCCGGGCGTCTTCTTGAATGGTCGCCAGCAACTTCACCCGGCGAGCACGGGTGTGGTCTGCTTGTTGCGTCATGGCACGGCAATTGGCCGTCGCCACATCCTTCTGCATACCCTGAAGCTCTTCCCCCCGGATCTCCTTGCACTGACTAGACAAAATGGCAGCTTTTGCCACCTTGTTGCCTTCGTAGTCGGTCTTGAACTTCTTGCCCATGTCATACACCTCCTTGCTCTGCCACTTCTCCCAAAACTTCTCGGCCGCATTCGGGTCCCAGCCGGATTCGTCGTGGAATTTCTTCAGCAGAAAATCATGCTTCTCCGTACCAAAGCGAGGGAAGTTCTTGCGCCAGCAAACGCCATCTTTGCCGCCTGATTTAGGGTTTAGGGTTTAGGGGGTTTAGGGTTTAGGGTGTCCCAAACTGCTGTGTAACTAGCAGGGTCCTTGAGGACTTTCTGGGGGATCTTTGTACTTATGCTTCTTTGTGTAAAAGTAATGGTTGTAACTTGTAGCTGCGTGTATCCATGTGAACTTCTATGTCCCCCCCCCCTAGTTCTCAACTCACAAAACCTGGAAAGCATGCCACAAAGTTCGGCACCGCCGCCCATGCCAGCACGTAGACGCCGCCGCCCTCTTCCGCGCGGGATTTTCAAACAGGGTTGAGGGTTTCGAGTTTTGGGTTTAGGGTTTGGGGTTTAGGGTTTCGGGTTTAGGGTTTCGGGTTTAGGGTTTGGGGTAGGTTTACTTACCAGTTCGTTGACGTGGAATTTGGGAGTGGGGCTCCTTAAATCCCCTATACAACTCTTTCGGGGACCATCTCAAGAACCGAATTCCCCAACTCCTTACCAAGAACCAGTATGCTAAGGGCTCAAGGGTTGTAGAGTCAAGGCGGATCCAGAGTTATGTGTTGGGCTTGATGCGGAGCCTCAGGGCAGTCAACTCTCTCCAGCCTCAGCACTACAAACTGAGTCGTGAGAATCGATGCCCGAAACCCTGAACCCCAAACCCTACTGAATCTTCAACGCAGATACGAAGCCTCAAAACACCTCGGGTCGTGGCAAGGTGTAAGAAACAAAGTGCAGGCTGCGGGCTCACTCATCATTATAATAAGAACCAAGAACCCACAACCTACATTCTTATAGGTTGTGATTGTTAAGCCCCTTATGCGAGCTCTGAGTAGCCCCTTGCGACAAGGTCGGTTTTGGGAAGCCCACCCCCCCACCCCCCCACCCCCCCCGCCCCACCCCCAAAAAAAGAACAAAAAAAACAATAATAGGTTTATAAATGAATATAAATGAACAAAGAAAAGAATGCACCACAATAAGATTTTACGCGTACGCACTATAGAGGCATCTTAGGGTCCATGGCTCAGAAATCTATAGGGTACTCGAGTTGAGGTTCATACTCAAAACGAAATACTACGTACCACCTCGTTAAACGCTAGTCCCCAAAATCCTAAAACCTCACCACAAAAACATTAAGGACTTTCCGAAGCCTAGGGCTCTATTGCAAAGGCGCTCAGGCTTTGTTGGGGACTTACTTTGAGGGCCGCTTTGGGGGAAGGGGGCCGAAACCCTAAACCTTAGACCCTAGCCCCAAACCCTAAACCCTAGCCCCAAACCCGAAACCCACGAAACACTTGATGGCACCCCTCCTGCCGCACCCAGAAAGCAAAACTGCCAACGCCCCCTAGCCCGATGTCCTTCGGAGTCGACCTAGAGTAACCATGTGCCCTTCACACAAAGATACCCAAGAATTCAGGCGCGTGTGTGCGTGTGTGTGTGTGGGTCAAGATCATGCTCCCTCTTGTGTACCCTAAAAATGGGGGCTGCCTTCTAAGAGTGACCCCGAAAAGGGACCATGAATTAGAGAAGTGACCCTGTGGGTTAGCTCACCGAGATCCCTACCAGGTACCCTAGAATTGAAGGGATAGAAGGAGGGACTCCTAAAAGGGGCCCTTGATCTTAAACAATACAACCCTATGTATATAGTGTACACTATGTAATCCCTATATACCTAAGTAGCCCCTACACTACTCCTAAGGTGCCCTATAAGGGTGTCTCAATTAGTCCCTTGAAAACGTGAGATCCTCCACACCTGGTAAAGACTCTACCGCGAATAACCTTGCTGCTTTCTTGGGGAGTACTGTCGATTTTCTGGCGTCCCTGCCCTAGGCGCTAAGATGAGGGTTGATCTGCTTTTGCCTGACACCCTGAGCATGCCCTTATACTTGCAGGTGCCCCTTACGGCCCCAATAGACTGAAGTGCACCCTAAACCCTAAACCCTAAACTCCAGGGCGTAGGGTTTCTCAGTAGTCCTTGCTTTGTCCACCCGGCATGTGGATCGCTCCCTGCGGGCGGCAGGAAGTACAGGGTCTTGGGCTAGGGGGGTTCAGGAGCTTCGGGTGTGGAGTGAGACTGGGGGCTAGAGTTTTGAAATTTTGGGTCACTTTCAGAGGGTGTTAACGGCTCAGGGGGTCTCATGGGGTGTGTTGGGCAGCTTGCATCGTCGACACAGGAGTTGCGCGCGGGGAAAAGGCTGGTCATGATGTTGGGCTTTCGAATCTGCGAGACGCGCCCAAAACCCTAACCCCAAGGGAAGGCCCGCCTTCGGTTCAGAGGATCTTTTAGGGCTTAGGGTTTAGGGCTTAGGGGTTTAGTGTTTAGGGTTAGGGTTTAGGGTCCCTCCTCTTAGACAGCGCCCCGGTGGACCCTCCATGTCGGACCTTGGGATTCAGAGGGCTGCATCGCGAGAAGCTACAGTGCAGCGATCGGTGATCCAGGTTTAGGGCCAAGGGTGTGTAGAAGGTACCCTAAAGGAAACTTTTGTGACCGAACACTCAATAAAGAAGACACCACAAGGAGATAAGTGTAGAACCAAAAGCCCCCTAAAGCCCCCTAAACCCTGCTTTTTGTTCACAGGAGGCGCGCGGGCGCAAAGCGCAGCTCCAAGGATCTCGTTCGCGTCCGACAGTGGAGAGTCCTGGCTGTCAACGGAAAGCACGGACTCAGACATCAGCCCACAGGGGTTTAGGGGTTGCGGTCAGGATTGAGGGTTTGAAGGTTTAGGGTTTAGGGTTTAGGGTTTAGGGTTTAGGGTTTAGGGTTTAGGTTTTTCGGATGAACGGTTGAGGGCTTGCATTTATTGGGCTTCTAGGGGTCACCTCACAAGAAAATTACGAGAACCAGGTGTGTCAGATTCGGGCTTCTCAGAGGCTCCGGCTGCCTACAGCTACATCGCTTTAGGGTTTCGGGTTTAGGGTTTAGGGCTTAGGGCTTAGGGTTTAGGGTTTAGGGTTTAGGGTTTAGGGTTTAGGGTTTAGGGTTTAGGGTTTAGGGTTTAGGGTTTAGGGCTTAGGGTTTAGGGTTTAGGGTTTAGGGTTTAGGGTTTAGGGTTTAGGGTTTGACATACTCACTTGTAGGCTTTGGGGGGCTACAGGTCAGCACACACCCGTAAACCCAAACTCGAATGGAACCCAAAATGCACCTTAAGCCCTAAACCCGAAGCCCTAAGTCCTAAGTCCTAAACCCTAAACCCTAAACCCTAAACCCCAACCAAGCTTCGGGGCCATGGCTGCGGGCGGTCGTTTCGTTGCAGGCGACGATATCCAGTCCTTCGCTTTTGGGAAGGGGGGCGTCGTGGGTTCACCGGCTTGCCGGTTTAGGGTTTGGGGTTTAGGGTTTAGGGGTTAGGGGTTTAGGGTTTAGGGTATAGGGTTTAGGGTTTAGGGTATAGGGTTTAGGGTTTAGGGTTTAGGGTTGAGGGTTTAGGGAGTATGCGCCAAAGATCAACTTGGCTGAGGGCCGTGCCTGTGACAGTAGATTGTTGGAGACTCACTGGATTGCAGCGGAGCTTTTCTCGGTACATGCATCCAACGCACGAAATTCTGTGCTTCTGTACCCTCAACGCTAAACCCCTAAACCCTACATCCACGATCCCTTAAGCCCCAAACCCCTAGAGCCCAACATCACGAGAGCCAATGCCAGGACCTGTCGAACAAAACAGGGTACCCTGGGCTTCGGGATTTTAGATTTTAGGGCTTTAGGATTTAGAGTGTTCTTCAAAAAGGGAACTTGTTCCAACAGGAACTATTTGGGGGGGGGGGGGGGGGGGGGGCTTAGCCTGGGGTCTCTGTTCCGGTATATTTCCAACAGCTCAGCGCACCCCATCATAAAGCGCCCCAAAGATTGTTGGCCCCAAAAAAGTGCTGTGGATTTCTCCGGCTGAAACCGCAAACTCCTGAACCCTGTTCGCGGGCCAGCGACAGAATTGCGCACATCTCTTCAGCGAAATACTGTCGGTAAGGGTTTTTTTTCGGCCGAGCTAACAAGTAGACCTGAGCCAAACGCAGCTCAACCCTTCGAGCGAAGTGCCCTGACAGTATCCTTGAAGTGCAGGTATAAGGGGAAGCCCACTCCAATTACTTGAAGGCTCATGGCGAGCTTACTCGTACAAAGCCCCTAAGCCCCGAAGCCCTAGACCCCAAACCCTTAAACCGCAAACGCAAAGAAGCAGCTGGCTCTGAACTGGCCTTGCCACAGTTCTCGTCTTCGCCATCAAGTGGTCTGCTTCATGTCCCTACGGGTGAGCCGGCTGCCTTACACGTGGACGGTTGAGGGGTGTACCCATGGTGTGTGCTATTATACTAAAGTATAGATGTATGTGTATATGTATATGTTTCTGTATCTGTATATGTATATGTATATGTACATGTATATGTATATATGTGTGTATATATATATATCTCTCTCTCTCTCTTTTGCTTGTAGAAAATCAAGACCCTCTTTTGCCTTAAATTAGCTGTGAGTCGAAACAGGGGTATGTTGCAATGTCCCGCGCCCCGCCTCTGCTACATACGTTTCTCGCGCCTGGTTGTGTCATACGTATGAAGCGGGCTTGTCGCGGGCTCCCATATTTCCAAGATGGTGGCAAGGATGGGCTTGTCGCGGAGGTAGGTTCTAAGTTTGGAGTGCAAGCAGGGTGAGACCCGGGCGTCGCAAACGGCTTGCACGAACGACTCCACCTCCGCATCAATGGCGACAAAGTCGGCCAACCTTGTTTAGGGAACAGGGTTTAGGGTTTCGAGGTCTAGGTAGCGTGGTTTCATTTTGTTCTGGGTGTTTCTTGCTAGGACATGTCAAGGTTAACCATTTGGTTTTGAGTTGGCCTCTGGCGCCCCAAGAAAGGTCCGCGGCTGCCTGAACCGCCTCAGGGTTTGGGGTCTTAGGGGTTTGGCCAACCTTTTTTCAGCACATACGGCCCTTCCCTAAAAGCCCTCAACATTGTGAGCTACCCAAATGTAACCCTAAACCCTAAGCCCTAGAAATGAGTAAGCAACAAAATTGAAAAGCATGTCGAGCATGCTCGCGGCCGGGTACCACCTAAACCCCTAAACTCGCTACGAACGCCCCGAAAACCCTCCCTTACAACTGACCCCTATACTAGACCCTCCAAATGGTAGGATTCCCTCACATTAAGGACCCAATGAGGCCGCCCAATCCCGGAAACCCCCATACAAGTACCCTGAACCCTGAACCCCTAGACTCAGCCTAGACCCTACTTGGAGGTTCATGGTACAGTACTTACTAGCCAATTTTTAGGTGCACTTATAACCCACTTAGAAGCCCCTTAAGTGCCCTAATATGGCTATAAGTACAGTTAGGGTTAGAAGTGCAGTTCGAATTGGTTCATAAGTACCATGAACCTCCGAGTAAGCCTCAACAGCCCATCCGGTGCGAGGTGCCCCTTGCACCAGGCATCGGGAAGAGAGCTGCGGCCCGCTGTGGCACCCGCCAAGGCGCCCAGGATGGCGCCTGCGCTTGGCCCTAAACCCCCAAAAACCCTGAACCCGAAGAGTTTCATGTAGTAAGGGTGCAAGGTTTAGGGCCCTAAACCCTAAACCCTAAACCCTAAACCCTAAACCCCAAACCCTAAACCCTAAACCCTAAACCCTAGCTTAAAAACTTGGGGTCCAGGCTTTGGGGTTCAAGGTTCGTTCCTTGCCTCGGTGCACCGTTTCGCCCCCGACGTTGGATTGCGCAAGGAGGAGCTCCTTCCCAAAGTCGATGCGGGCTTAGGGTTTAGGGTTTAGGGTTTAGGGTTTACGGTTTAGGGTTTAGGGTTTAGGGTTTAGGGTTTAGGGTTTAGGGTTTAGGCTTCGGGTTTCGGGTTTCGGGTTTCGGGTTTAGGGTATAGGGTTCAGGCTTGCTTCGTCGGGAGTTTGCTCTTGGCACGACCTTACAGCGGTCTTGCACTGTTTGCGGGGTCCACGCCGGCATCATGATGGGCAATTGGGTCCAGTAGTGTGGGCTCTGGACTGTGCAGCTTAGGAACTGCGAGGGATTTAGGATTCGGGATCAGGGCTTAGGGCTCAGGATGGGGTTTAGGGTTTAGGGTTTAGGGTTTAGGGTTTAGGGTTTAGGGCGCAGGTTCAATGACTCCCTGTGCTGAGCTGATGGAAGCTGCCCTGTGGTTAGAGCTTCTAGGTCTTCAGAACCCCTAGGGCCATAGGGCTTGAGGATCTGTTTTCGCTGCAGTTACTTCCCAGCTGCCTGGAGAACACCTCCCCAACAGCAAAGTGCTTTCCTTGTCTAGATTCGGATGTCGGCAGCACGCAAGCTTGCAGTTCTACCGCCCCCCCGAAAACCCACACATTGCCAAACGTCACCCAGTATGCTGCCAAACCCTAACGACATGTGGATACTTCCCTACATTCCTTTTCGGGCCCCTTCTTCTCATAAGACGCCGATTAGCTTAGGGTCTTGTACGGCCTATGGTTGAGGGTAAGGTTTTGGGGCGTCGGGTTCGAGAACCCGGAAATTCAGGAGCGCAGGGTTTAGAGTTTAGAGCTTGGAGTTTAGGGTTTAGGGTTCAGAGTTTCGGGCATGGGTTGGAAGATTGTCAGAACAATCAATGTATCGCCATGGCGGAACTTTGGGCACACACAGTGGCTCATCGTGTGGTGGGGTTGGGGATGAATATAGGGGTCGGAATGATTACTAACAGTACTCTCTTACTATGGTTCCTGTATAATCGTATCGTAATAACCCCAAAAACCCCTAGCCCTTTTCTAGTTATTGAGGCCCCTATATTCACCGTTCAGATCATGACTTCCTGGCTCCGCGCGTCCCAAGAAGCACTAGGTATTCCCATCGCTTAAGCTGTACACAGCCATGGATTCTATCATCAAGCACGAGGGGAAGTTAGGAACTATTCCCGATTCGGGGTCAGGGCAGGTCAAAGTTCAGGAAATGAGTTTAGGGTTTAGGGTTTAGGGTTTCGGGTTTAGGGTTTAGGGATTAGGGTTTAGGGTGAGGTTCGCACGCCTCGAAGGATCTGCCATACCGGAAGAGGTAGTGCATCATGGATGGGAAGCACTCCTGCCATCCGAAGACGTCAGAGGCCCTCTTGGCTAGGGGTTCCCAGTCTTGGGTTTAAGTGTGTATATATATATATAAATATATAATGTGTCATGTGGATTGCTTTCAAACTGGGCTGCGCACCACTAGGGCCATCATGCCTCTAAGCCTCTAAGCCTCTGTGCCTCTGTGCCTCTAGGTTGCGTTATGGGATGATGTGCGACCCCTACCCTCACCTGCAATGCTTCATGTGGAGGTTCTTTGAGGCTTTATAGTTGGGTAGTGCAGGATCGAGGCCAGCAAGGCGGAATAACAGCACCGAGCCAGACAAGCGCACTAAGTCTCGATCCTAAAATGACGCTCGTGCTTCATGGCCTCGGCGCTTGTAACCTCCGCCCACCCCGACCCTCCATATCAATGCCAGCATCACCATCACGACAATATCGGATATAACAGGGTAATGGCCAAAACAAAGATACTGAGTTGGGATGTCCCCCCTCGTACTAACACTCCTTAATAGGGGTTATCATAGGGAGTACTAAAATCCCCATTAAGGACTGCTAGTATGAAGAAAGGAACATCCCAAGTAATGAGAGTAATCAGGACGACCAAATCACAAATAACGATCGTTCCACACAGCCAGCCTCGATGCTTGTCGAAGCCATTGGGTCCTCACTGCAAGTGCTGAAGGGTTTTGGGTTTCAGGTTTAGGGTTTAGGGGGCCTTTTTAGGATTGAAGGGTTCAGGGTTGGCAGTTTGCCCTAGTCGTCTCCTGTCGTCCGAGATTTAAGTGATAGTTTAACCTAAGGGCTTAATTAGGGCACTCATCCATCCGAGGAGAGGCGGAAACAGTCACAGCGTGAGCAACCGACAACAGTACGTCCCCTTTGAGCCTCTTTTACATAAAGATTGGGATGTTCCCCGGTATACTAACAGTCCTTAGTAGGGATCCCACGAGGAAGAGTACGCCCCACCTTCCCCAACAAAGCCCGGCATCCGAAACCCAAAGCCCACCGAACACCTTAAGCCCAAAATTCTCCACCCCAAACCCTCCAAATTGCAACAAAAAACCTTCGATTCAAGCAGCTGTGTTTAGAACTCAGTCCCCCCGTAGACACTCGAAACCTGAATCCTCCAAGCCCCCCTAAGCTCTAAACCCTCCACCCTAAACCCTAAGGACCCGAAATGCCTTCGACACCCCGAGCCAGGCCTTGCGCCCCTGCAGGAGCGACTCCAGTCCCGCCTGGCTTATGGTTAGGGTTTAGGGTTTAGGGTTTAGGGTTTAGGGTTTAGGGTTTAGGGTTTAGGGTTTAGGGTTTAGGGTTTAGGGTTTAGGGTTTAGGGTTTAGGGTTTAGGGTTCTTCTGTTTCGGGTTTAAGAAGGTGAAGGGTTCGGATTAAAGGTGATTCAGTGTGCAGGATCAAGGTTTTGAGGGTTTCGGTCTTCTGGGCGGGCTTCGGAATTCAACATTTCAATCTAGGGGTTAGGGTGGAGTGCCCAGTGTCTCGAATTTTTCGGGCTCGGTCTGAGGGTTCGGGGTGTAGGGTTGGGGTCTAGGGTTTGGGCTCAGGGTAGGTAACCCCGGAACGTAGGAGAAACGCAAGCTCATGTTGGTTGCAATGGGTTTATGAAGGGTCCGAATCCAAACGAGAGAGAGAGAGAGAGAGGAAATAAAAAAAAAAAAGGGGGGTTGCTACGGCACACCTGTGGAAAACCCCACGGCTCCTATGCCTGTTTGCCTAGACCCTCAACCCTCAACCCTCAACCCTCAACCCTCAACCCTCAACCCTCAACCCTCAACCCTCAACCCTCAACCCTCAACCCTCAACCCTCAACCCTCAACCCTCAACCCTCAACCCTAAACCCTAAACCCTAAACCCTAAACTGTTTTGTTTCTCTTCTTGCTCTTCGGGGTTTGGGCTGGCGTCAGGGACTCCACCCTTCTTCCTGTCCGATCCTCCCAGGATTTAGCGTTCAACCTTGCAGCAAGGCTTAGGGAAGTTTAGGCTTTAGGGAAGTTTAGGCTTTAGGAACACCCAATTTAAATACCGCCCCCTCCGTCTTTTCTGGAGTTCTGCATGAATTACGGAGATTTTCGTGCCCGTCCCTGAAAACACTTCGACCGCTTCGGCTGAGAATATGAACCTATGGGGGTGACATAATTACGGGGCCCTGTCGGTGGGTAAGGCTCCGCACAAGCGTAAAAAGGCTCTTGAAGTGGAACCCTTGGCAACCTCTGCAGATATCCTTGCCTAGGATGGCTTCGTACCATAAGCAGAGCCCGACAACTATGCTCCACTGCTATTCGGGATTCTAGACGGAGGCCCTCAAAGATGCCCAGGCGCCTGCCCCGGCAGCAGCGTCACGGCCATCCGCTCAGCCACCTCTCAAGGACCCGGCAGTTGCCGCGCAACACGATGTGACTACGTGCTCAGCTCTCTATCATGTGGTCCCTTTTTGGGGGACCGCGGGCGTATTCTAACAGAAACACAAACATGTAGCATTCTTGTTGGGGGCTGACCGTGTTCATAGGGGTTTACTAGGTTTTTCAATCAGATGCCTATGAGGCAGGGATGGCATGGAGCCCTTGCTTCTTCGGATTTAGGGTTTAGGGTTTAGGGTTTAGGGTTTAGGGTTTAGGGTTTAGGGTTTAGGGTTTAGGGTTTAGGGTTTAGGGTCTTGGGTTACTAACACCATCTAAGCCCTAAAACCCGAAACAGTGCTCAGCAGTCCCTGGCGCAAGGCGCCTCTTCGAGAGTCTGGCCGTTAAAGATTTGGCAGAAGGCGCCTGGCTGAGCACGCGTTTGGGGTTTTGGGCTTAGGGGCTAGGGCTTAGGGATTTAGGGTTTACAGTTTAAGGTTTAGGGTGGGGCTGGGATTGCGATGGGCTTTCCATCGCCCACGCACTTCTTCAACGCTGATGAGTCTTGACAGTTTTCAGGATCATTCTCGAAGCCTTTTCAATAGCCTAGGGAAAAGACGGAACCCGTGCTCTTCAATCCGTTTCTTGCCTTGGCTAGGGACCCCCGCCCGAACACAAAAAAAAAACCTTGAGTTGTGGCGAAACCGGTCGAACCGGTGCAAAGTTCACAGCATTGCGGTATGTGACGTTGTGACTGGGCCAACACACACTGTGCAAGATATAGTAACCTAGGATGGCCCCCTAAACCCTCTGAACGAAATATTCTAAAGATGATCCTACTAAACCCAATAAGGGAAAATAGAAGATATCCCAAAGGGGCTACCTAGTAACTGTGGAGGGTTACTGGGATGCATCCTGGATGTCTTGAATGGGCTCGAGTCCGGCCCACCCCAAGTTGCGTAGGTCCCCGTGGACCTACGGAGCTGTACGTCTAAGTTACGTGCTTCACCAGAGCGCTTTGCTTTGTAGCCAGAACCATGAAGAAGGAAACTGGGAAGCAAAGACTACCACAAGTCCGCAGGGTCTACTGGTTTCGGATCGCTGGGGAGAAAATGCCAGCCATCGCGGTGTGTTTCTTGTAGTAAGTGTGGGTGAAACCGATGAAGCCTCCTCTGTCCTTGCATGCTGGCTCGAGAAGATAACATGATGCTATTTCAGTGCTCAGGGAACTTACTGGGGTTTAGGGTAGATCAAAACGTTGAGTTCTCATGGCTGCCCGGTTTAGGGTTTAGTGTTGGAGGTCGGGCTTTGATAGCAAAAGAACAGTCCTTAGATAAAGCCTCACAGGCCTGCTGAGTTCCTCCTCCTCCTCAAGACCAAATCCGACAAACTGTTGATAACAGCCCTCCCGCAGATGGAAAATGTAACCCTAAACCCTACGCTCCAAACCTCACCGACCCTAAACACTAAACCATAAACCCTAAGCCCTCAACCTCAAAGCCTAAGTCCTAAGCCCTAAACCCAAACCAAAATGGGGCCTCTAAGAAGTCTCACGGCTGTCTGCGCGACATTACCTGGGTTTCGGAGAGAGGCGATCGAAGCCAGGATGCGCTGGCAGTCCTGCTCTTTCGGGGTTTAGGGTTTTGGGTTTTGGGTTTAGGGTTTAGGGTTTAGGGCTTGGAGTTTCAGGGCTTGACGGTTTTAGGGGTTTAGGGTTTTAGGGTTTAGGGTTTAGGGTTTAGGGCATCGAAGGGCTTAGGGCCTAAGGTCTGGCTGCCCCAGCTACCTAGGAAGAAAAATAGGGCAACCCTGTTAGCTGCTACATCATTGTTACTTGTCGACAGGTCGCGGCCTCAGACACACAGTGCAGCAAAACATTAGGGTCCCTTTTCGGGGCCCTGATTCTCAAGGCGCCGTGCTATATATGGGACACGAGAAGGGACCCTAATTATCCCCATGGGGCCTTTAGACCCTGACCCATCTCTGAGGGCAACTTGTTTGAGGGGCTTTTTGCCCAACTTCAACTTAGGCTTGCCCCACATCAGCCCACTGTCACTGTTGCAGTGTTCACTCGACGAGGTCCGCGAATGCATCTACACAGTACTGCTTGCCAACGTGCTTGGCCTTCTTGAGCTTGTTGGCCCGAAAACGTGCTTGAGCCCAACCCCGATCCGCGTGTTCAGCAGTCTGAGGTGGGAAACCATTCCGTCTCGATGGACGAATGTTTGCTCGATGTTATCGGTGATCCCGTGGCTGCTCCAAACCTTGGTGTCGACACGGCAAGTATTGTGTCGGCACCGTCTATGAGCGGAGGCAGGTAAACCGTGAACCATCTCACACGGGGCACTTGCAAACCCGCGGCCAAGTTGTTTCCCGCAAGACAATATAGCCGGTATACTTTGCGCAAACTGAGCGCGGCTGACAGTAACCCTACCTTACAGCTGTGAGGCAGCATTACGGCGTATTGATGTTTAGCGCGGACAAGTGTCGACGGCACGCACGTTCCTGGTCAGCAACCGCACGTCTTTACATTTCCACCACGTGATGCTTCGACTCTTCCAATGAGGCCCTCGCATCTGGGTCGTGGCAAGCGAAGAAGTCTCAAAGTAGCACCCATCAGGAGGCCGACAGGAAAGTAAGCTCAAGTTGCCCACTTGTCATGGCAACTGAGAGAAACTGTTCGCTTGTGGATCAGAGCACTGCCAAAAAACTTCGCGCTTTGTAAAGCCGCATCGGCGGGGAATCCAGCCCCTGCGCTCGCTCAGTTGGACGACGCCCGCCTCCTCCACGGCGTGAAACGTTGAAGGAGCGGATGATATGTCGTCAGGCCGACCGACAATGTCGTTAGGCCGAACGACAATGTCGTAAGGCCGAAAGACAAGCTGGCCGCGCGGCGCAATCAAGTCGATGAACAGCCGGGCCCTCCAAAATGCTGTCTCCCCACCGTTGGCCCTTACCTGCTTGGTGGTATTTTCCGCGCCAGATGCTGAGGGCAAATGGGGCTGTAAACCACAAAGAAGCGTGGGACCATCCTCTGAAGAAGATCTGGGGTCGTAAGGCCGCTCTCTGCCCGGCAGAACCGCGCATGGAAATCAGAGGCTTCTGCCTGTCAGCTGTTTGTGGGACCCTAGCGGGGGCAACCTCCAACTCCCGAATCTTCTTACGGCGCATCACTTCAGCAGGCAACTTGCTTGGGCTTGTCCGGTGTTCCGAAAAACAGCTGGGGGGCGCCGATGGCGGCACGCGGGGTAGGCCACGCAGGATGCGATTGGGAGCAAGATGGCACAAAGAAAAAGTGTGCTCTAGAAATGAGGTCAGAGCCCCTATCCTCCTCACTCAGGTCTTCATCGTGCTGTTCTGGTAGTGTGTCAGGCAGGTGATGCTTCTACGCAGCGCCTGCCTCCGGCCCCTGTTCCTTCTGAGCCCCAGCGACATGATCGTCGCCTTGGCCCACCTTGGCCCTTGGAGGCATTTTGCTCTTCGACTCGGAAGTTTTGCCCCGGACTCCAAGTGGCTCCCGGGCGCAAGAAGTTGGCGCGACAATGAAGTAGAGCCCCTAAACCCTAAAGGGTCCAGGGTTTTCTTTCGTTTTTTTTTCAGTTTTTTGCGTATTCTTCATGGTTTTGGGTTTAGGGTTTAGGGGTTAGGGGTTAGGGGTTAAGGGGTTTAGGGTTTCGGGGTTTAGGGGTTTAGGGGTTTAGGGGTTTAGGGGTTTAGGGGTTTAGGGGTTTAGGGGTTTAGGGGTTTAGGGGTTTAGGGGTTTAGGGGTTTAGGGGTTTAGGGGTTTAGGGGTTTTTAGGGGTTAAGGGGGGTTTAGGGTTTAGGGGTTTAGGGGTTAGGGGTTTAGGGGTTTTAGGGGTTTAGGTGGTTTAGGGGTTTAGGGTTTAGGGGTTTAGGGGTTTAGGGGTTTAGGGGTTTAGGGGTCTTAGGGGTTTAGGGTTTAGGGGGTTTTAGGGGCTAAGGGGTTTAGAGGTTTAGGGGTTTAGGGGTTTAGGGGTTTAAGGGTTTAGGGGATTAGGGGTTTAAGGGTTTAGGGGTGTAGGGGTTTAAGGTTTTATTCTCACAAAAAAAACAAAAACACGAAAAAAGAACCACCAGCCAACCCTAAACCCTAAATGGCGTTGCCAATCTGCGGTTTGGGACAGGAGGGTTCGGGATTGAGGGGTGTTGGGTGGCGTCACATGAAGCCTCACGCATAAAACTAAGTAGGGTACTAGGTACCTCCATTAAGGTTACAAAATTAGCAACCTTACTTCGAATGTCTAACTGTGCAACACATCTATGGTTTAGGGTGTAACTACCTGCTAAGTGCCGAGGGTCGGTTAGAGACTAGGGATCTCGAAGTGAGGGATTTTGCTTGTAACGAGGGTTGGGCATCTCAGTGAACTCCTGCTTGCTCTATCACAGGTCACCCCCCAGTGCCGAAGAAAGGCGGGTTCGGTTTAGTCCACAGCGATCAACGAAGAAACTTAGCTGTTTAATGAAAAGATCCGAAGGATGCTTAGAGTTAGGGTTTAGGGTTTAGGGTTTAGGATTTAGGGTTTAGGGTTTAGGGTTTAGGGTTTAGGGTTTAGGGTTTAGGGTTTAGGGTTTAGGGTTTAGGGTTTAGGGTTTAGGGTTTAGGGCTTAGAGTTTAGGGCACCGAAACGAAAGGTTTATCGGGAATGCCGTGCAACTGAAAGAGGGTTAAGGGTTTAAGGTTTAGGGTGTAGGGCTAGCGTTTAGGGCTACACCCCAAAATTCTGGAATTCTGAATTCCCACAGGCTGCCTCCTCCTCCGATCCCCCCAGGCAGGCGAGGAAGATGGGCATCTGCAGAAGGCGGTTTACGGTTTTGGGTTTCGGGTTCAGGGTTTCGGGTTTGGGATTTAGAGTTTGGGGGTTGGAGGGGCTCAGCCCTCGGACTTTTTTTTTGAATAGTCAGAGACATTGTTCATCAACTTGGGCGAAAAAGAAAAAAGCTGAGACACCACGTCGGCGATGAATCGTGAGGGGAAAAGCTGTTAGATTCTTGGAAGGGCCGAAAAGGAAGCTCAAGGCTTATAGGGTTGAGCTATTGACAACGTAGTCCCCGCAAGGGCTTCACGCACGGTTTAGGGTCGAGGCTATCGGGCCCTAAACCCTAAACCCTATAAACCCTAAACCCTAACAGCCCGGAATCCTAAGTTGTTCAAGCCACACCCACCTGGATGCTCAGCATTTCCATGGTTTCCACTGGATCACCTGAAGAGGACTCGAAGGCGCTTAGGGTTTTCGCGCTTAGGGTTTAGGGTGTAGGGCCTAGGGTTTAGGGTCTAGGGTGAAGGCACTTAGGCGTCTCTGGAATTATGTATTCTAATGCAAACAAGATTGTTGGTACTGTCGTCTATTGGATGAGGAATAACTTTCTCCTCTTTGGTTTGATTGAAAGGGCTATGAATAGTACTACCTTTGCCGCCCCTTTAGAACCCCTGTAATTCACAAGTGTCTCCTCACGGCCTCACGGACACGCTTTTAGTATATTCAACATTGTGCCCGTGCTAGAGTTCCACTAGCAACACTAGCTGCACAATCGATGGGCACGGAAAACAGCCACTCCAATGACCGCAAGATGGGATGCTAAGCTGCTGCCATACTAACGAAGAAGAATCTCGGATTTTCCCAGCCTTCATCTGCCGAGGGAGTTAGGTTTAGCCGCGTTTGCTGTTGTAGCGGCTCATAGTGTCATAGTGGCTATTTAAATTTAGCCAGCGCCAGCTCGGTGCTGCGAACGGCTCCAGCTGGGCAACTCGCCGTCCCCATCAGAGTGGAGGCCGTTTTCCGCGCATCCGCCGAGAGACCGGCTGCAACAATGCTTGTAGCTGCAGAGCAGTCAGAAAAACCTCTGGAGGCTTCCTTGTTCGAAGATCGAGGGGATTCCAGACAACTTCCCTGAACTTGCGATCTTCGCCGCCAGGTCTTGTACGGATTTCCCCTTCCCGGGGTGCCGGCTGGGTTCCACCAACCAACAACTTTTTTTCCAGCCGATCTAGGGGCTCCTCGGTGACTGCGTTCTCCTCTGGCCATAGCGGGCCACCTTCGTACCGTGGGATGAGCTCTTCATCTGGGAGGAAGCTGTCCTCCTGCTGCTGATACCCCATTTTTGCCCAAAAGCTTTGAGCTGCTGCTGTCGGTGCGGGGTAGGCGACGAGAATGTCAACGCCCTCTTGGCGTAACAACTCCTCCACAGCAACAACCAATTTGCTTCCATAACCCTTCCGCTCCTCCCGAGCGCTCATGTGCATGATTTGTCCCCACATCTTGCAGTATCGGCGATACGGGTTCATGCGCACGGTGCAGGCTGCCAAAACCTGCTCCTCTCTATTCTTGGCTTTTTGCACCTTCTTGGGGACGTGCCCCTCCTCGCACAGTACGAAGGTGCGGCACTGCGCGTGGCCCGCGATCACGCGCGTGCGAACCTGACACGCTTCACGGATGAACGTGCCCTTGGAGAGGTGGCACTCATAAGCGGCCCACCTGTGGGCATCCTTACTCGCCTCGAAGGCGCAGCAGCCCCCGGGCACTCGTGCCGCCCTACGCGGGCTCCGGCTTCGGTCCCGGCTGCGGCATGGCATGGCGGCACGGGCGGGCTAGCCCCCGCGAGTTCTATGTACAAGCCATTTGAAATCTAGCAGCTTCAGAACCGGAGTCTGCAAGAGGAATGGCAAACAACTGATCCAGCAAACCCATGTCAAGGGTTCCAGAGGCTTGAGGGTTTTTCGCCTAATACCGAAAAAACAAGGGAGGGTACTACTGGGCGTCCGAGGGTGAAAAAAAGACCCCAAATCCTGCAGGCTTTACTAGTATTTGCTTAAGAACCCCGCCTCCCCCAACAAAAACACAAAAGGTTTTTCCCCAAACCCTCAACCCTAAACCTTATAAACCCTAAACCCTAAACCCCAAGCCCCAAACCCTAAACCCTAAACCCTAAACCCTAAACTCTAAACCCTACTATCATCCGTTTTTGGGGGCCCTTAAGCAAATGGTAGTAAATTAGGACGTGGCATGCCCACCTCTCGCAGCACATTCCGGCGCCGGAGTTCCCTTCTCCAGCTGCGCGAAGAACTCGCGGTGGTACCTCGGCTAAAGATGTGGGTTTAGGGTTTAGGGTTTAGGGTCTAGGGTTTAGGGTTTAGGGTTTAGGGTTTTCGGGTTTAGGGCTTAGGGTTCAGGGTTTAGGGTCCTAAAGCCTAAAGCCCTAAACCCCTCTTACTATATGTTGGTTTGCGATAAGAAGGGGCCCCTGATATAGACTCCCAAATAGTAGGAGCCCCTTATAATAAGGACCCCAATACGGACCCCAAATTTCCGCAAACCCTCCAGGTCCAGGGCCTAACTTAGTGGGCATGTGTTTTCTTTTCTCTGGGTGCACTCGTAATTTCTTGCTGCAGTGTGCACTTGGTTCCTTACTAGTGGGCAATTATGATTTCTGGCTGGGCAATTTGGGGCTTCGGGTTTAGGGACTGGGGCATAGGGTTCGGGGCCCTAGGGTTTGCGCAGAGTTAGGGTCCCAGGGTTTTGGGCACAGTCAGGGCCCTCGCTTTTGGGGCATAGGGTTCAGGGCCCTAGGGGTCCTAGGCCTTGGGACGCGGGTTTTAGGCGCGTCTTAGCTGGTGCACCTACAAGAAAAGAGACAAGTGTTCATGCTCTTAACGTGATGGGATTCTTTGGGTAGTGGGTATTCTTCCGACAAGCCGCTTGACTCGTGAATGCTCGGACTTGAGATGCTGAACCCTAAACCCTAAACCCCAAACCCTAAGCCCTAGACCTGCAAAAGGCCCGCCCCTCAAGGCCAAGAAGCTTGGACACCCAGGTGTCTCCGTGGCTCCCGTCCTGCAGCATCCCCAACGCGAGCCAGAAGTCACCAGAGCTTCTTCTTTGGGGGTTTAGGGTTTAGGGTTCAGGGTTTAGGGTATTAGGGTTTAGGGTTTGGGGGGGGGGGGGGGGAGGTTGCAGGTCGCACTGGGAAGGGAAACTGTAACTGAGTAGTTGATGAGTCTCGCTGCCCCTTTTGTGAAGTACTGGCTGGCTCTTAGGGGAATGAGGGAATCAGGTCCTACACGCCCTTAGAGGGTATATGCAGGGCCCTAATTCCTCATTCCCTACTAAGAATCAGGGAGACTGCAGAGTCACGCTCAGGGCATGTCCTTCATGAAGGCCACGTATCTGGCGCGGAGGTCATCGGGACTGGGCAGGGCGCCCTCCCAAGTCCGCGAGATGCACGGTTTGGGGAAGTCCAGGAGCTTCAGGGGGGTTTAGGGTTTAGGGTTCAGGGTTTAGGGTTTAGGGTGTAGGGTGTAGGGTGTAGGGTGTAGGGTTTAGGGTTTAGGGTTTAGGGTTAGGTCTGGTTGGATAGATGATTATGAATCCCCACAGAAACGCTGGGACGAGAGTGTGTTCCTGCCGAGGTCAAACTCTGCCCTGAACATCCCACATGTCCTCAGCTCGTCAGGGTGTCTCTCAGCTGCACAGAAGTACCAATAGCCCGAAACGAAAGCCCAGGATTAGCACGGGTTTAGGTTGATGGGGGCTTTAGCAGGGTGTGGGTCGGGTTTAGGCGCTTGGGAGCTCTTTGTGTCATAGGATGGGCCTTGTTCTCTGCGACGGCACGCATGAGGAGGCGAATCATCTGACCTACCCAGTGTGGGTTAGGAGTTGAGGGAGCATGGGGCGTACAGGGCCCTAAGACGTAAACATACCTAAACTCTACTCCCTGAGCTCTGTCCCACACTCCAGCGCCTAAGCGTCTTAATGTTAAAAAAGGTCGCCTGCATCTGCCAAGCGGCCCAGAGACTGGAAAGCCTCAACCCTATCTACCCTCATATGCATCCATAGTCCTGGGCCCGAAAGCCCACATGACCCCTTAAGTTTAGGGATTAGGGTTTAGGGTTTAGGGTTTAGGGTTTAGGGTTTAGGGTTTAGGGTTTAGGGTTTAGGGTTTAGGGTTTAGGGTTTAGGGTTTAGGGTTTAGGGTTTAGGGTTTAGGGTTTAGGGTTTAGGGTTTAGGGTTTAGGTTGCCCTAAGCCCAAAACCCCTCACTACTTGGGCTCCAAATACCTGTAGTCGTTGGATGCTGATTCTGGGAGAGCGTTCTCGGATTTTGCGGGGGAAGCGCCAAGACCCCAAACCATCGACCCGAGCGCATACAGCTACGTAGGGGCAGGCATGATCTAAACTCCGAACCCTTTTAAGGGTTTAGATTGCAGCACACTCCTCCTAAGCGAGGGTACCCCCAAAAAGGCCCACTATGGGTTCAGGGTTTAGGGTTTAGGGTTTAGGGTTTAGGGTTTAGGGTTTAGGGTTTAGGGTTTAGGGTCTGGGGTTTGGGGTTTAGGGTTTAGGGTTTAGGGTTTAGGGTTTATAAGGAGTAGGGATGATAGCCTAGCTCAACCCACATGTCGAAACTAACCCCCCGTCCTTCGAGAGTAAGGCCCCCAGCTGGCAAGCCACGGTGGTAGTGGTAGCCTGAGATTCATAGTGGGTCAAGGGTTTAGGGTTTAGGGCTTAGGGTTTAGGGTCATAGTGGGTCAAGGCGAGGTGTAGTCCATGATTTTGGGGTTACATGCGGTTTAGGGCTTCAGGGGCTTTGGGCTTTGGGCTTTGGGGTATAAGGAGTATCTAGGGTTTGGGGCTGCGGGGCTTGAGAAGCACCTCAACCGGACCTCTGCACGAAAGGTGACTGCAGCGCATCTATTTCGCAAAGAGGAGCATGTTGCGGGAAACCCCTAACAAGGACCCCAAGGCAGAGAGTAGGGGCGTCAGGCCCAAGGCAGCTACGTTCCTGCCCATATACCCACGAAGTTCTTCGGGTTCCCTGTGTCGGGTTCCATATCATCCCTAAACCCTAAACCCTAAACCCTGAACCTTCAAGTCTCAGCTCCACGTGCCACACCAGGCAGCCGATAGAAGGTGATTGCTCATTGACGGGCCGGTAATAGCCTCGGCTCAGGGTTTCGCCTGGGGCTTGAGGTTTAGGGTGTGGCCAGGGCCGAAAACTAAACTCCAGAAAGACAGCGAGACATCCTCCAGTTGGAATTGTGTTCTTGATTTTTACATGTCCTATAGGATTCAAGTGGTCAGTGCTGCAATCTACGATCCCTTAAAGATCGGGGAAGTTCCCAGATGGGCTTGGGTTCAGAGGTGTGACGGCCCTCCGCCTGCAGGAGAGCTACGCGAGCGACCATGATCGATCGCTTTTGGCAAGGCCTCTGCTGCTGTGACAGGTGAGTTGAAGGTTCAACCGAAACCCTAAACCCTGAGCCCTGAACCCTAAAACCTTAACGGCTGGCAGTTCAGGACACAGCTTGGGGTTCGGGACATTCAGGTTCAAGCCCTAAGCCCTAAACCCTAAACTTTTGAGAATTGTCGCCTCGTTCATCATGAAGCTCCCGATCAGCTGCTCCTTGGGCTTGACATACCCTGTCAGCGGGCCGCCATAGTCCTTTGATGACCCCCTTCGGGTTTTTCGAGGCTTTCTTGCGAACCTAAACCCCCTAAACCCTCACCCAAAGATCTGAAAACCTAAGCCCTAAACCCTAAACCCTAAACAGCCCTAAACCCTAAACCCTAAACCCTAAGCCCCAATGCTGAACTGCTGTCAGCCTGTCACCTTAAGCTTTCGCGACTTGCGCGTCCTTTAAACGTACTTGAGCCTTAGGGTTCCTGAGACCGATACTTCGGACCTTCTCTGGCTTTAAGGAAAGGGTTGAGGGTTTAGGGTTTAGGGCTAGGGTTCAGGGCTAGGGTTTAGGGTTACCCCTTAAGGCCCTTCGCAAGCTCCTCTAGATCCTGAGCTTACAGCCTGGACCGTACTCAGTCCCCTCAGTGAATGGGACGCCCAGGCCGAGGCTTGAGAATGGGGGGGGAGGCCTCGTCATGGATGGAGGTTTGATTTGGGGGATTTCCTCTACGGTTAAGTGAAAACCTGAACTCCTAAATCGTAAACCCCCAAAACCCCTGTCTTCACAGGCGGTTCAAGCAGGAACGCTGACAGTAGCTGAACACCTCTTACTATGCGCAGTAATAACTGCTGAGTGATTTAGGGCTCGGCAAGGGGCTGGTAGGGCGCTCCTGAGACCTAGGGGCTGGGATTTTCAGAGTCTAGCCTTGTACGTCAGATATGACCCTACTGCCCAGGATGTGCAGGTTTACAGGCCAGAGGCCTGGAGCTCTTTGTGCTGATGGGGCTTGCCGAACCCTAAGCGGATTGCTTGGATTCGACCGGGGAACCCGCTTGATCTGCCTCTGCCCCCCGTAGTACCAGCACACGGGCATCGCCAACCTTTGCCGAACCATCGTGAGTGACACACACACACACACACACCGCACGAATGCTGAGGATCACAACCTTCTGACTTTTAATGCCTAAACACCCGTAAACCAGGAGTCCTCTGCAAAGTGCGGCGCAGACCTAAGTCACCCCAAACCCTCGTAAACCCGAAACCAAAAAACCCAAAGCTCTTTCCCTTGAATAACCCGCTAAGTCCTCCACTGTCTTTTGGGGCAGGGGAATCTCGGCAAAACACTCTACGGGCGCGAGACCACCTTGACCCTAGAGCACTCCAAGACCAAAGCAAAAAAACACAAGTCCAAGAGGACTTCATGCAGCCAAGTCAGGGTTTAGGGTTTAGGCGGGCGGGGGGGGGGGGGGGGTGGGTTTAGGGTTCAGGGTTCAGGGTTCAGGGTTTAGGGTTTAGGGTTTATAAGGTTTAGGGTTTAGGGTTTAGGATTTAGGGTTTAGGGTTTAGGGTTTAGGGTGCAGGGTTGAGGGTTTAGGGTTTAGGGCGATTTTGGATTTTGGGTTTAGGGTTTAGGATTTACGCGATCCCGGGCCTGAAGCCGCAACAGTTAAAAACTGCATCCCCTTCAGAACGGACGCACGAAGCGAACCCCCGTCCAAGAGACCGAGCAGCAGGAATGTGTCTTTCTGCAACTTTTGACTTTTTTGCTTCAAAAGACTCAAAAACTGTGGGACCCTAAACCCTAAACCTAAACCCTGTACCCAGGACCTAGGCGAGAGGGTGCGATTTGTGACGTTGGGCGGGAAAACCCAATCACCTTTGCTACCCTCCTCATAAGCCCTCTCAACCATCAAGACCCGACAACCTGCATCAAAGCCCCAAACCGCCTAGACAAACCCTAAACCCTAAACCCTAAACCCTAAACCCTAAACCCTAAACCCTAAACCCTAAACCCCAATCCCTGTTCAGTCCGGAAAGCGCATCGCCGCAGAGCGCCCCGAAGAGCGCGCCACGAACCCGCTCGGCGGAGAGCTGGGCCCTGGCTATGGGGTTTAGGGTTTAGGGTTTAGGGTTTAGGGTTTAGGGTTTAGGGTTTAGGGTTTAGGGTTTAGGGTTTAAGGTTTAGGGACAGTTTCTAGGTTTGGGAATTTGCAGGCGTACTTGGGCAGGGGGGTCTTTTGCTTCTTCAACTAAGTCAGCTCGGCACTCTCCAAATTAAGGTCCCTCTTGGGGTGCTTCCTTTAAGGGTGCCGTGCAGGACCCGAAAAAGGGACCCCCATTCTTTCAGAGAATTACCCGCATGGGGGGTTTAGGGAAATTAAGGCAACCCCCCCTAAGATAAACCCCTTAGAGCAAGGACCCCAAGAAGGTCCCCCTGATTTAGAGAACTACCCAACTTGGAGGTTCATGGTACTTATTACCCAAATATAACTGTACGCACTTGTAAGCCCCTTAAGTGCCCTAATATGGTCTTAAGTACAGCTGTAAGTACGTAACTAGTTAAATAAGTACCATGACCCTCCAAGAAACCCTAAACCCTAAACCCCCCAAGGACCTGTCCACGCCGGTGCTAGGCGCGGCTGCGGGCCCCAGCGCGACCTGGGCTGCATCGAAGAGCTGCAGCGGCCTCTCCTGGCGGGAAAGTGCACGGAGGGTTTACGGTTTAGGGTTTAGGGTTTAGGGTTTAGGTTTTAGGGTTTTGGGTTTTGGGTTTAGGGTTTAGGGTTTAGGGTTTAGGGTTTAGGGTTTAGGGTTTAGGGTTTAGGGTTTAGGGTTTAGGGTTTAGGGTTTAGGGTTTAGGGTTTATTGTTGCGCCATGTGGGGGTTTGCGATAATAGGGGACCCCCAATATAGATCCCCAAATAGTAGGATCCCCGTGATCAGGACCCCAATAAGGCACCCCTATTTTCGGCTACCCTCACGTCAGTTCCTCCACTGTGCGTTCTCTTCGCGACGTGCGGTGGGGCTGGCGCCACGACCGCCGCAAACGTCTCGGGAAGATCCACCAAAAACCCTCAACCCTAAATCCTCAAGCCTCACAAAGCCCTCATAACCCTGACCGACCGCTCGAAACCCTGAAGCCTCAACCCGAACCCGAAGCCCGCAAACGTGAAGCTTACAGGTGCGACGAGACTGGGGTGCCTCGCGGTGTCCATCGGTCGGATAGCCCAGCGGCTGCTGGACATACCGCACGCCTTCATACACGCGGTCCTCATGCTCGAGGGTCTACAGTTTAGGGTTTAGGGCCAAGCCAGGGAGGAGCACCCAACTCTTTGACCCCCCCCCCCCCCCCCCCCCCCCCCCGCATCCCGAAACCCTTCGAGGGTTTAGGGTTTAGGGTCTAGGGTGTAGGGTTTAGGGTTTAGGGTTTAGGGTTTGGGGTTTAGGGTTTAGGGTTTAGGGTTTAGGGTTTAGGGCCCTGAAACGCGCTCCGAAGCTGAAAGCCCTGAGCCCAGCTCGTCTCCTGGCCGATGTGCGAGTGACCGTAGACATGACCTTCACGGACCCTGAAAGCCCTTGCATCTACACTCTCCCTAAACCCCTAAACCCTAAACCCCTAAACCCTAAACCCTAAACCCTAAACCCCTAAACCCCTAAACCCTAAAACCCAACAAGGGGGCTTCCGCAATTCGGGGGCACCTTCTCGGGGAGCTTCTCATAAAGGGAACCCCACTGTTTGGGTGTACACCCCCACATGAGGCCCTAACATTCACCCAAGGTCATACTGGATTTGGAGAACAATTCAGCATCAACGTGGGGACAATTGCGGGGCTAGGCAGATCCCTGAGTCCCCCTGGGCCTTCGGTGTTCAGGAGGGTTCAACGACCCCCAAGCTAATGGCCGATCGCCTGAAAAAGAAATCCTGCAGACTGTACATCAAGAAATGCCCAAAGTTGGTAAGAGGGGCCAGGCGACTGAGCTGGGAATCAACCTTGGATGCTCAGGCCCCGAAACCCGAGCTAGGCGCACCTCACACAAGCAATAGCCCACCCTGGAACCCAAACCCTGAACCTAGGAGACCGAGGCACGAAGGGGCGGAGTTCGGGTTTCGGGACCGCGCGAACGCCCCGCACTTCACAACACACGCCTTGCCTACAGCCCCGGCGGCGCGCAGCTGCAGGTCCAGGGCGGGGTCCCCAGCGACCCCTTCCGTGCGTGAGGGCAGAGCTTCTCTCCCAGGGTTTGGGGGGGGGGGGGGGGGCATGTGCTGGTAGGATTGAGGGCTTAGGATTTGAGTTACTGTTGGCTAGCAAAAGAATGAAGGGGAGGGATAGAGGATTGGGGGGATTGCTCATGGGCTGGGGGCTTGAAGAATAAAGGGCTTGAGGGCTCATAGGTCTTCTAAGGCTCATAGTAATCAGGCGTACCAAGGGGCTAGCGGCTAGAGCAACCTTGCTTTCAAGACAAGCTGGTGGAACTTTCGCCAAACATTCTGGCACAGTCCTTTGTTTTATGGTGCTCTGTACTTCCTCCTGTGTGTCTACCTAACTGTCTGCGTCTGTAGACCTACCAAAAACCTAATTTCGGGGTCGGAATAATTTCTAGTAGTATTCCCTTCTGATCCCTATATACTTATACTGCAATGACCCCCTGAACCCTAAACGGACTCGGCGCGTTCGGCTTCAGGGTTTAAGGTTTAGGGTTTAGGGTTTAGGATTTAGGGTTTAGGGTTTAGGGTTTAGGGTTTCAGGTTACCCTGAACTGTCGGAGTCCTCCAACCAATATGCCCTCAAGCCCTTGGGAACTTGAACTCGTCAACTTGGGACCCTCAACTCTCGTCCGCCTGCCGACCTCTAAGGCCCGCGTGCGCGTTGCGACATAAACCCTTAAAGCCCTACGAGACCCCCAAAACCCTACTTAAAGCTTCTAACTCGGCCTGGCGGCATCACCGCGTGCTCACCAGACATGTTGAGCCTCGGCGAAGCACCCAAGAAAACCAGCTCTGGGCTCGAGGGTTGGAGATTCAATGGAACCTATACCCTAAACCCCATGTGCGTGGATATGTTTCCCAAAATAGGGGCCCCGTAATCCTTTATTAATTAATGAAGGACCCCTGAACCCTAAACCCTAAACCCTAAACCCTAAACCCTAAACCCTAAGCCCTAAACCCTAAACCCGACCCCCAAAAGGAAAAGTACCTGTTTTAGGCACGCGGCACGAATCAACCTTGTAGGCACAACCCTATACTCCACGACCTCCCCAGGACTCAATTAGGGCCTACAGGAGATCTTTCGCCAGGCCTCAAAGTATGGTCCATTTTTGAGGTCCCTGTTCTCATGCGGCCCCTCATCTGAGTATATACCCCAAGAAAAGCGAACCGACCTCATTGCTGCACACCTTGAACGTGCAATGGTGATTCTTGTCTAGGGCTAAACATGTGTCGCCCGGAAATCCCGGGTTAAGTTCAGGTGCTCCTTTCGCGGCAGGAAGTGCGAGAACGTCCAGAGACTTGTAAGCTCTCCTGCAGGAGTGCAGGGTTTCGCTACCCTAAACCCTAAACCCGAAACCCTAAACCCCGTCTGCTTGAGAGGATCCCAGTAAACCATGAGATAAGCTGTGCCGAAGGAGCACATCACAGGTCTGGCCCCGTGATACTATGTGGGGGGGTTTCTTTACCCCTAAACCCTAAACCCTAAACCCGAAACCCTAAACCCTAAACCCTAAGCCCGGTGGAATGAAGCCCTGAAAACCAGACCCCAAAGGTTGCATCTCATGCGGCTCCTTTCTTGCGCAAGTTTGCCGCTTGTGCCACACGGGCCTTGTAGGGGGCGTTTAGGGTTTAGGGTTTAGGGTTTAGGGTTTCGGGTTTAGGGTTTAGGGTTTAGGGTTTAGGGTTTAGGGTTTAGGGTTTAGGGTTTAGGGTTTAGGGTTTAGGGTTTAGGGTTTAGGGTTTAGGGTTTAGGGTTTAGGGTTCACGGTTGATGGAGCACTAAATCTGAAAGGTTGTCTTCGGCGTGGATGTGGTGCGCAGTGCGCAAATCTGAGGTGGGAACCATGGGACCTTAGTATGATCCCTTACTCTTGTTTAATACACAAGGATCCGAAGTATGGGCCCTTATTATGTACGGTGCGTATACGGGTTATATAACCAGGGACCCAAACTAAGGGCCCATACTTTGCTTCCTGGAACAATGATGAGACATGCATGGTGGCAAATGAGAATGATGTTGCCGCCGCCTCAGTGTTCTGTTAGACATGTTTTCTTTTCACTAGATTGCAAACAGGTGCTCGTTTTCTGTTGGTTCGTTTTATAAACGGGAATTCTTACAAGCGCCCGAAACCTGTATCACTGGGCTTCCTAGACAGCTTGGATGCACTGCAAGCTTGGTACTTTTCCATAGCAGGGTCCCTCAACGGCTGATGGTGGTCTTCTGAGTTCTCAGACTCCTGACCCTTCCTGTAATTCACTGAAAGTTTCCGAGGTGCCAACACACACCTGGCTTCTAGGTGAGGCCTGCTATAGCTCGACTCGCATAGTGATGCCTGTCCGCAAAGGAGTGCAAAGTTCAAGGGCGGGGGGATTTTGGGGTTTAGGGTTTAGGTTTGGGGCCTATCCGGACGATGGAGCTTGGGCATAATCAGATGATTTGCGTCCGAGAGGCATCGTTCAAACCGCGGAAGAAGGTTGCAATTTGCGGGTCCTCGACGAAGCATGTCTCCCCAAAATGTCAAGATTCTGAAAACAAGGTTATTCTACGACGATGATATTGTTCTACGACTACTCTTATTATTATTACTATTCTCATTATGTCATGATTTCTTTTTAACTTTTATCTTTCTTTTTCTTATTCATATCATAGTACTATTATATTACTATCATGTTACTACTGTATTAACCCTAAAATAGCTCCTAGGGTTTAGGGTTCTGGCGTTACAGGGTTTGGGCTAGTTGGTTTAGGGTTATTTTGGGGGTTTAGGGTTGCTGCGATTTGCTGAAGAAGCCCCCCAACAACTAATAAGATATCCATAGAAGGGTAATGTAGGAATGATTATCTTCTATCTTTAAGGGTTCTTAAGCAAATAGTAGGGAACCGGTTGTTGAAGGAGACTTCACCGGGATTTCGCGGCCACACCACGCGGGCAAAGGCATGTTCTTCCAGAATCGAGTTGCCCCACAGCCGCTGCTTCAGACGATCTTCGGGGGCTCCTGGCGCCGCCGAGGCTCTCCCCTCGCCGCAAGGGGCCCTGCTCGATGTGACTCTCGTCCACTAGGGCTTGATGTCAATCTCCTCCGCTGCTTCACTCGGGTCGCGTTTACGGGAACCAGGTGATGGGCATACTCATGGGCCAAGACATCCTGGTGCACATCCTGGTGCACATCCCGGTGCACAGAAGCCCCCTGCACATCCCGAAGCAACCCTCAAGCCAAGGCCAAATGAACCAAGAACCCCGGAAGACCAATAACACCCCCCTGTATACGGGGGTGTTATTCCCGTAAGACCCCACAGCCCTAGGCGGTCTTGCGGATTGTGCGGGTCGTCCGCGAGCTCCGGCCAAAACGTTGCCGAATCAAAGCCTGGATTCAGTTCAAGGCGACAAGCAAGAGGTAGTTCAGGGCTTTGGGTTTTTGGGCCGGGGGGGTGGGAGGGTTCCCTAAAGTAGGCGCCCAAGAAGGGTTCCATGATTTGAAGAACTTGCCAAAATGGGCTTCTCCCCACAATGTTTGGGTCGGCGTTTGCGTGGGGGGCGGGGGAGGGGGGGGGTGGGGGGGGTGGCCCAAACCCACAAACCGCTATGCGAAAGCAATGAAACCCCAACCCGACGACACGGAGGACACAAAGGGTTTAGGGTTTGGGGTTTAAGGGTTTAGGGTTTGGGGTTTAGGGTTCAGGGCTAAGGCTTAGGGTTTAACTAGGGCGTATGGTTTAGGGTTCTAACCCTCAACACAAAATCCTAAAGTCCCGGCTGTGATATAGGCTAACCCTACTTTCAAAGCGTCTGGGGCTAAAGACTCTAACCTGGGGTTTGAGGCCACCCTAAAAACCCTACACACTAGACCCTAAACCCTAAACGCTTCAGGGCTTTAGGGCTTAGGCACTAGGGCAAACTCCTGCCTCCATGCGGAACCATCACGCCTGAGAAGTCACCTGCCCAGCACTCAAAGCATCCAAAGAACAGTTTTAGGGTTTAGGGTTTAGGGTTTAGGGTTTAGGGTTTAGGGTTTAGGGTTTAGGGGTTTGAGCCTCCCAGCTGAAGTAACCTGTGTCCCGTTTCTAAAGCAATCACACACACACACACACACATTCCCTCCAAGCTCAGGCTGCTTCCTTGAGCGCATTTAAGCTTAGCTAAGGGGCATTTGGGCAGTAGTGGAGATACAACGATGTTTTGAAGTAGAGGGCTTCTGTAGGTAGGCCCCGCCTAAACAACAAGGAATAGACGTTGACAGAAGTCTCGATTCTAGCCCAGCCAGAAACCAGCTTGGTACCGAAAGCCCAAAAAAAATCGAATCCCAACCGCAGGCCTTGATACCAAGAGAAGAGCGGGCACACCGCCACCCCCGGCGCGATGAAAGCAGGCTTGGTGTGGACCCCACACCTCTTCGCATCTCGGCTTGGATACCCTAGCTGCTTAGGAACTAGCTAGTCTAGTGTACAGCCCATAAAGTGATAGCTCTCTAAAGCGCCTCCACCCCAAAACAAACATGTACATTGACAGGCCGGAGGGGGGAGGGAAGGGAGCAGGCAAACCTCACAGTATGGAGTTTGACTGGATTTTGACACCGAGGGCGGCTACACCCCGGGTTTGAATGCCGGGCTACGTACCGTTAGGTTCAGGTTAAGGCTTTCTGAGTCTTGCGGCCCTTATGAGGCTGATAAGGCGCACAGAAGGCTTGTGAGTGTTGCTCTTTGGGGTTTGCAGAGCTCATCGGTGTAAGCCTGGGGTCTAGAGTACGGAAAGAGTCAGTTAGCTGAGGCTTCTCAAGCTCCAGGATTTACGCAATTTCGAACCTCACCCTGTATGCCACAAGGCCACGAGCGAACACGCCAGGTCACGAGGCGACACGTCAAGAAGTTTAGGTCTGGAGTTGAAGCCGATCCTACACACCCTAAGCCCGAAACCATCCTAAACCCTCCCCCCCAAACCCCAAACCCCAAACCCCAAACCCTAAACCCTAAACATCAAACCCTAAACCCTAATCCCAAAAAAACATCATGAACTTGCACCCGGGATGCTCTGCGCACAGACGAAGAATGTCCAGGAACTTGGTGAAGGATGTGGCCTGCTGCGAGGGGTCGCGGGCATCGCGAGCCACCTGCAGGAAGTTGAAGGAATTTGAGGGTGTATAGGGCTTCGGGTTTAGGGCTTAGGTTTGGGGTCTGTAGGGCTTAGGGTTTAGGGTTTAGGGTGGGTGTAGGTGGGTAGCTCTCCAAATTAGGGTCTTCTTGGGGTCCTTTTTGAAGGGTGCCGTACTATATAGGAGATCTAAAGAGGGACCCTAGTTTAGAGAACTACGCATATGAGGCGTGTAGGGCATTTGGGGTGTATGGGGTTTATAGGGTTTATAGGGCCCATGAGAACCCTAAACCCTAAACCCTGAAGGTGTATGGTAGCTGTAGGGTTTTAAAGGCTCTTAAGGTACGAGTCCATACATACAGGGGAAAACACCCTGAATCCGACAAAAAGGTAAACCCCTCCTTTGGGGAAACCGGTGAATAAGGTTTAGGGCTAAGGGTTGTAGGGTTTCGGGGCTAGGGTTTTGGGTTTCGGCCCTAAATGAAGCTTAAATCAAAAACCTAAACCTTAAGCTTACTTCAAGAACCGCAAGCTCTAAACGCTGAACCCTAAACCCTACACCCTGAACCCTGAACCCTAAACCTTGAACCCTCATGTTACGTGCCAGCTGATAGACCCACAGCTCGTGGTTGCCGGGGACATAGAAGACCGCGCGGAAGCGCGAAACACAGAGCTCCAGGGTGGATCTCCTTATACTCAGTGGTTTGCGAGATTGGGGCGACCCGAAACCCTAAACCCTAAACCGCCTAAACCTAAACCCTAAACCCTAAACCGCAGCTCCCTTCTTGGGGTCCTTGCTATGAGGGAATCTGACTATTTGGGGGGGTCCATTTTCGGGGGCCCCCTATTTTCGCAAACGCCCGCTTCAGGGGCTTTTTTGAGCTTTGGGTGTTTAGGGTTTTGGGGGCTTGGGGGTCTTAGGGTTTTTGGGGGTCTCGCTGGTTTTGGGGTCTTCGGGTTTTGGGATTTTGGAGAGGGTTTTGGGGTCTTCGGTTTTGGGGGTTTTGCGGGATTTGGCAAGGTATGACTGGAGGTGCGTCTAGGGGGCCTTTGGCGGTGTATGCACGGAGTTTAGAGGCTTTTGAGGGGGTTTAGGGCTTCTTCCAGGCTTTACAAGGCTCACCGGGTTGGGGCTTTATGGTGCTTTTTTGGGGGGCTTTTCAGCGCTTACCCAAAAATCTAACCCCCTCCACCGCTGAGCCGCATCAGGGGGAACCCAAAGTGATACAAACACTTCTGGTTTAGGGTTTAGGGTTTAGGGTTTAGGGTTTATATAGGGTTCAGGGTTTAGGGTTTTCCGGCATGTGCACTCGAGCCTGTTTGGGATCCTTCTTCGGAAGATTCCACTGTGCTTTCGGCTTTTTTGTCTCCTCTTTAAGGCGAGATTCCATTTTGTTTTTTTTTTTTGGGGGGGGGGGGGGTAGAACAAGGATCACTTAGGCCCGAAACCTTAAACCCTAAACCCTAAACCCTAAACCCTAAACGCCTCTGACTGCCAGGGCGAAGCGTCAGCAACTCGAGATTCGTGCAGAGGTCCCCGCACAAGATGACCGCCGCCTCGCCATCTCCCCCCACTCCTTCCAAGAACCTGAGAACTCTTCGGAGGGGTTTAGGGTTTAGGGTTTAGGGTTTAGGGTTTAGGTTTAGGGTTTAGGGTTTCATCTCCCCCCACTCCTTCCAAGAACCTGAGAACTCTTTTTGGGGGATTTGAGGGCTATGGGAACAAAGGGCTTAAGAATGGTTCAAATTTAGGGTTTAGGGTTTAGGCTTAGGGTTTCGGGTTTATGGGAATAAAGTGTTTCAGAATGCTGAAGATATCTGGGTTGCAAACGCCACATAATATGCCAACCATCCATGAGCCCTTTCAAGGGTTTCGGATTGGAGCGAACTTAGCCGAAAATCCATGCTTGAATCAGGGACTTTCTGGCCGAGGGAGTGCTTCGTTTTGCCATCTAGGAGCCAGGCGTCACGAACTATTGACGGGCCGAAGCCGAATACATCGAGACCTAACCCTGAACCCTAAACCCTGAACCCTAAACCCTAAACCCTAAGTTTAGGGTTTAGGGTTTAGGGTTTAGAGGGATCTTCGTGCGGCCTCGGTGCCCTGAAGCCTGATACCCCAAGCCCTAAAGCCTCAACCTCAGTGCTGGGAGTTCGCACTCCATGTGTGCATGTGGGCGGTTAGCCCCCCTCTCACGCCCCTGCTCTTCAAGGCCTTTCGAACGAGAAGAATCATCATTGAGAGAGCTAAGACCTTGTATGTAGTTAAAAAGTAGGTACTCGGGAGCTCCTTGTTGCCTTAACACTCGGCCAAGTGGCCTTGGCGAGTGGTTTCTTGGGCGGCCCTATGCTTCCTGAGGACCCGAACCTGCGCAGAACCCCGAACTCCCCCCTCAATCAGCAGCTCTTCCATGCGCTCCTTGCGAGCAAGGCGCCTCTGGTTCTCACCCATATCCTCGCAGGAGCCGGTACAAGGATAAGGAGACTTCAGTCTCGTGACCCCTCTACACATACTCATCCGCGGAAGAAACTGCACCGAAATCTCTGAGCCCCTACATCGCGCGCGCGAGCTCGCACGCAAGGCCGTGCCTCAACCACACCCACCTGCCCAAGCCTCAGAATTCTGCCCCGCACCGCGACCCTGAACCTACTTGAAGCTTCAAGGGAGGGAGGAACACATGAGCATTTCGCGAAATAGGGGTACCCCTTGATTCCCCAAACTCCAAACAGGGATGAACACACGAGCCCGGATGGAAGGGGGGTCCACGTGGAGATCGCTCCAAGCCAGCAGGCGACTGCAGCCCAAGTTGGGCCAATCCTTGAGGAGGCTGGCGCTTCGCGGTAATTTGACTGAAAACAGTCGGAATGAACTCTGACTTCGTTACATTGCCAGCCATTCTATATTCTATAGATTCTATATCAGAAGAGTGCAGGATACCTAAACTCGGTCTAGGGCTCTGGGTTAGGGGTTTTCCCTCGAACCCTTGAATGCGTAAAGTGTTACTTCAGCAGTCCCCCGGAAACCCTAAACTTTCCAAACCCTTGGACCCTGAACCCTAGAACTTGAAAATCCGACACCTATTGCCAGAACTCCTCATGAACCCTAATTGTTCAAGCCCTGTGCTTCAAAGCCCTGTGCTTCAAGACAGCCCTGTTACGAACGCCTTGTAAAGACCGCTACAACCCCGCAACCCTAGACCCTACCGCCCTAAAGCGATTACATCTAGAGCAAAAATTTGAAGTCCTAGAGCCCTAAGCCCCAAGATCTCTACTCGCAAGTCTTGAAACCAACCGAAGCCTAAACCCTAAACCCTAAACCCTAAACCCTAAACCCTAAACCCTAAACCCCCATCCCATGCCTCAACTTGCCCCTTGCCGGCCTCGGGGGCCGTCAGCGCTTCAGCCCCACGGCGCACTGCAGCCAAGCCTCCGTGCGCAAAAGGCTGAGGATGCAGGGTTTAGGGTTTAGGGTTTAGGGTTTAGGGTTTAGGGTTTAGGGTTTAGGGTTTAGGGTTTAGGGTTTAGGGTTTAGGGTTTAGGGTTTAGGGCTAGGGCTTAGGGTTTATTTACTTGCAGCTTCATGGGTAATTCGGCTAGAAAGCACTTGGCCCTAACCCCAAATCCATCTCAGAAGGGAGGTGCCTGGCCTCGCCTGTCAGTGAGTTTCTAGTGGTTTAGGGTTCCGGGCTCAGGGCTGACTCAATGCTTGCACAAAAATGGCTTGCAACTTAAGAAGTACGGCTGAACATCTGCATCTGAGATGCTCTCGCTTGGTTCTCCTTGGCACTTCTCGAACCTTGCTGCGACATTGTCGCGAAGGATCTGGGGCAAATTCTGTCTGCACCTCTCGCGCAACCTCTTCTTTGCATGCTGTCTCTGCCAGCAGTGACTATGCTACCCAGGGGTGGACCCTCAAACTGTTGCCAAACTGTTGCCCAGGGTTTGGGGTTCGGCAAAGGGATGATTATGGCTTGCACTTTGCTTTTTGGTAAACGTCGAAAGGGGGCTTTCGTGAATGTGGGTACTGGGGGCTTAAGGGTTGTGTGCATATTTGGGGTTCAGGGTTTGGGGGCTTGGGGCTTGTGGAGTTCAAGAAAACAGGCCAGCAAACAAACCTTGAATCCATGAAAAACCCCAAAATCCATCATTCCGTGAACCTCACTCCCTCACTCCCACCTTTTCCTGGAAGAAGCCCTCAAAAAGTCCCTCAAACCTAAACCCCAGAAAGTAGGCCCGCATACACTAGAAGTGTGCCTGTATAAGGTCCCTATGTTGGGCTTTTGTTGTTGGTTTCGGATGCATCCAAGCCGCAGTGGCTTGCCTCTTGGGGGATGTGGGATTTCATGGGGTTTCAGGGTTTAGGGTTCAGGGTTTAGGGTTCACGTTGACTTGCTGGTGAGGGTGACAACGGGCGCCAGGGTTCAGGATTTGGGGCCTGGGGGTGTTGAGTGGAAAAATCTTGGGCTTAAAGGTTTTGGGTTGGGATGTTCCCCTTATACAAACAGTCCTTAATAATAGTAGGGGTACTATAATCCCAATTAAGGACTCTTGATATAAGGGGGGACATCCCAAGTTGTGGGTTTCCCATATGGGGTCGGGAGCTTTTTGAGGGCATCAGGCTTCAGGAGCGTGCCTCACTCAGCCAGACACGAAATACCGATGAATGCAGTAATAAGTACCCTAATCCCTAAACCCTTAACCCTAAACCGTAAACCCTAAACCGTAATGAGGGCAAACCAAATAACACGATTTTCTTATCGCCACCACGAAAACTTGGTCTGATGTCAGACCCTCAGCCCTATCATACACGGGGTGGGTTGAGGTCATACATGGCCTCTATGCTCAGCCCCCACCACTAAAGCCCGGAACACCTGTAAACCCCACCCACAATGCCAAACCCCAAGCCCACAACCCCAAACAACCCCTAAACCCTAAACCCTAAACCCTAAACCCCTAAACCCTAAACCCCTAAACCCTAAACCCCTAAGCCCGAAACCCTATATAAACCCTAAACAGGGACCAGGAACCCGGAGCCTTAGTGGGTGCGGGCGTCGGGCACTAGGGCGTTGGGTCTTGGAGCTTGGATTCGGGGTTGTCAGGCTTGCGATTCAGGATCGACGTTCAGGCTCAGGGCTTAGGGCGTTTAGGGTTTAGGGTTTAGGGTTTAGGGAGAACTCGAACTCAAGGTACAGCTTAGGGTTGCGGATTCTTTCAGGTTGAAATGAGAGATGGGGACTGTGCAGCACCCTCAGCCCTAGACACTCTCAATCACTCGACCCTACAACTAACCGTCTAACCCCAAATGCTGAACCCTCAAGGCCCCAAACAGTCTCAAACCCTAAACCCTAAACCTTAAACCCTACACCCTCACGGCCACAGTCGCAGGTCAGCTGAGACGCCTTTGAGGTGGAGGCTCCTCGGCCGACGGATCCGAAAGAAGGATGCAGGGGTTATGTCGGGTTTAGGGTTTAGGGTTTAGGTTTTAGGGTTTCGGGTTTAGGGTTTAGGAGTTCTGGAGCGCATCCCCCTGAATGGTTCACGGGTTTCGGGTTTAGGCTTCAGCGTTAAGGGTTCAGGGTTCCGGGTTCCGGGTTTAGGGTTTAGGGCCTGAACTAAACGTTCAAGGGTTTTGGGGTCCTCTACCCAATACGAAGAAGACGGGGTGCGCCCATCCTTCCGCAGGGCCGTCCCCCTCCACGAGCGTGAACTGCAAACGGTCCCCAGCCACCTGCACCTCGGGGGAGAGAAAATCGGCCCTGGGCTTAGGGTTCAGGGTTTAGGGTTTAGGGTTTAGGGTTTAAAGGGGTTCAGGGTTTAGGGTTCAGGGTTTCAAGGTTAAGGGTTTAGCTTAGGGGTTTTGGGATTTTGGATCGGGGAGAAGGGCAGAATCGGTAGAGGTTCGTGATTCAGGCGCTCAGTTTCCGTTGCATATACGTCAAGTCCCTCTAACAAAGGTGCAGAACCATACTGAGGGAACCATGTAATCACTGTTGAGACGAGCCCGAAGCCCTACATCATGCTTCTCCTCAAACTCGAAGTCAGGGTTAGCCTGAGCCCCGTTGAGTTTAAAACTGGTCTCGGATTTTGGGATTCGCCCCACCTTTAATGGCCTCAGGGGTGGGGAGGGTTGAGGGCTTGCACCACTGATGGGCATGGCAGTCCCTATGCCCTGAACAAAGCCCTAATAGAGGGGCCTTAATAATCAGAACAGGGTTTTGGGGGTATGCGGACCGAAGTCTGTGCGATGATGGTGAAACAGAGTGTTTTGTACACTCACAAGAATATCATTCTAGACTCATACTTTAAAGAATGTGAAGAATGCGTTGTAAAGAAGCTTCGATAACAACGAAAGAGTTGTGCCATTCGCGGTAGGTCGAATCAGCAAGGTCAGTAGCCCGCGGGCAAGTTCTCATGAGAGTTCGTGGCTCAACAGAGAACTGCAAGAGTTTGCAGCAAAAATAACATTGCTCATTTGCATTCCAAATAGGCTGTATCGTGTGGGTCTTTGCGTGTTCCCCAGCAGTTGCATTTGATGCGCGTGGGAGAGGGTTTTGGTGATAATTGTAGTATGATTATAGAGGGGCCGTAAGGGAAAACTATTAGTAATTCGCCTCAACTTCCTGCCGAGAAGCGTTTGGAACAATGCAGACACGGATCCGGTCTCCTTCCCCCTACCCGCCCTGTGGGACACCCCCCCATCGTTTGGAGGAGCCGCAAACCGATGCCGTGGGGGGTCCCTCCTGTCGGCAGAGAGGGCACTCCAAAATGCACGAATTTGGCTGGGGACCCCTGGGACCATTCCCCCTCCCGGTTTTGTTGAGGCCTTTTTCGAAAAGCGTGCCAACCCGGCAGCCAAGGCGGCGCGCGCGCAAGCGTTTACAATATTCCGACCCCTCTGTTACATGAAACGGCCTCACGCACCACCGTGCCGGTGGCCAGCCGTGGCGACAACGCCGCTGAGCTCAAGGACTGACCCTGACCAATGGGAGGCGGGTTTAGGGTTTAGTGTTTAGGGTTTAGGGTTTAGGGTTTAGGGTTTAGGGTTTAGGGTTTAGGGTTTAGGGTTTAGGGTTTAGGGCTTAGGGACTGGGGCTTGGGGGCGTTTCACGTTTGGGGCTTTTTTGGTGTGGGGTTTGAGGGTTTTTAGGCCTTCAGCACCGCATCGTTGGAGGGGTGTGGGGCATGGGGCTGAGATTGCTCCCTACTTCATGTCATGTACTGGTATTCACCTCCTTGTCCTGTAGCTGCACCGACATCCTTCGCCAACGCCGAATGTGGGATTGCCCAGGTCCACCACCAGCAGAACGAAATACCCGAGACCCCCAAACGACTCTGAAATCAAAGTGGACCCTAAGGCCCTGAAGCTCTAGAAGCGCAAAGCCCTTAAACCCCAAACCCCTCATAACTATACTGAACCACAAGGAAAACACTCGTTGCAGAAATCCCTTTGGATTTACCTGAAAAACACAACTACAGAACAGACATACCTAACTTGACTGTAGAAAGTAAACCCTGAACCCCTGTCACTGGCGCCCTAACACATCCTCAGGCCCTAAACCCGAAACCCTAAACCCTAAACCTCAAACCCTAAACCCTCAACCCCAACCCTAAACCCTAAACCCTAAACCCTAAACCCTCAACCCTAAACCCTAAGCCTGCCTGGCGGGCGAGTAAGCCCCCACTTCCGCGGCCACCGACCGCACGCCACAGAGCCATGGGCGGGGGATCGAAGGCTTGGATTTAGGGTTTAGGGTTTAGGGTTTCGGGTTTAGGGTTTAGGGTTTCGGGTTTAGGGTTTAGGGTTTAGGGTTTAGGGGGATGTGGGGTTTGGGGTGCCCTGGAGGGTTTAGAACTTGGAGGCTTGAGGGCCTGGGCTTGTGTGAGTTCGCGGCTCGGCCAGGAATCCGAGCGTTGGGTTAGGGTTTCGGGTTTAGGCTTTAGGGTTTAGGGTTTAGGGCTTAGGGTTTAGGGTTTAGGGTTTAGCGTTTAGCGTTTAGGGTTTAGGGTTTAGGGTTTTTAGGGTTTAGGGTTTAGGGTTTAGGGTTTAGGGTTTAGGGTTTAGGGTTTAGGGTTTAGGGTTTAGGATCAGCTCCTCAAAACGGTATTCTGACGCCCGAGCGTCGTGCAACAGCTCCTTAAACCCGAACCCTTGAACCCCTAAAGTCCAGAAACCCCAACCCTTAAAGCATAAACTCCCTAAACCCTAACCCTTCCTTAAACCCTAACCCCTGAACCCAAACTCCTCAATCCCCAAACCCTCCTGGTCCCTGTTGACCCCGAGCCCTGAACCCAAAAGGTCGTTGCTAGATTGAGGGCTCGGAGGTTAAGGGTTAAGGAGTTAAGGGTTTAGGGTTCGGAATGTGAGTTCTGGGCCCCGAAGCCCTAAACCCTAAACTCCTAAAGGTATTGGGCTTAGTACCCTAAACCCTAAAACCTAAACCCTACACCCTAAACCCTAAACCCTAACCTAAACCCTAAATCCTTAACCCCTTTAGGTTTACGTGCTTCGGGCCGCAGCACACGCTGAAAGCCCTAAAGTCCGCCAGCCTCGGTGGGCCCGGGCAGTCCACTCTTTGTTCCTGTCGGCAGGCAGCAGACCAGCAGCAGGGTTTAGGGTTTAGGGTTTAGGGTTTAGGGTTTAGGGTTTAGGGTTTAGGGCTTAGAGTTTAGGGTTTCGGGTTTAGGGTTTAGGGTTGAGGTTTTCGGGCTGAGGGCGTGGATCCTGGGTCCCCCTTCCCCCAGTGACCTGGCTTAGGGTTGAGGGTTGAGGGTTTAGGGTTTAGGGCTGAGGGGTGAGGCTTGATGGGGTTAGGGTCCAGGCGTTAGGGGCGGCTTACATCGACTTCCCCTATCGTCCAAAGCAAAACTGAGTTGAACTTGGCTGCTCTTCGGAGGGTAGCTATAATCAATTTTTCCGCTTCCTTTTATTTTAAGAAATCCAATAGGCACAAAAATAAAAGGCTAAGGATCTAAAGTTACAGTAAAGCACCACAAAGTGAAGACCCGGCAAAAATGAAAGTGTTCCTTTATTGCAGTGGTTGAAGGTCTGGTTGATGTTGGGGTCAAAGAGAACGCGAAACCCCAACCAGCAAACCGAAACCCCGGGCGGCTTGCCTGCTTCCAGCACCCCCGGATTCTCCTAGCCAGGCTCCAGGGCGAATGATTCTGGGTTAAGGCTTTCGGGCTCTATGGGGCTTAGGGCTTAGGGAGGTTTGGGGTTTAGGGTTTAGGGCTTGGGGCTTAGTACGGTTTAGCGTGTAGAGCTTCGGGTGCTTAAAAGAAACCTGATTGGGGCAAAAGGCCCGCACCCAAACCCAACCCCCATAAGCAAGGCACCCTAAACCCTAAACCCTAAATCCTAAACCCTAAACCCTAAACCCTAAACCCGAACCCATACCAACATCTTGCGAAGGCAGCTTGATCTCCCAGCCCTACTCCTCTTTCACCCTAACCCAACCCTCAACCGAACCCAAAGAATTAAAACCCTAACCCTCACTGCACCTCGTCTTACCTGTCCCGTTCCCCAGAGGAACCGAAGGTCAAGGTATGGGAGGCGAGGTATGCAGAAAACAACCCTAGACTGCGCTGTTCCGAAGCAGCTTGCCTCAAGCCAACAACTCCTAACACCCGAAATCGAAACCTTAAGCCAGGAAGCTTGGGTCAGGTTGCTGCTGCTGCTAGCAACTTCAAGAAAACCCCTAAACCCTAAACCCTAAACCCGAAACCCGAAACCCACGTTCACGAGGAGTCGACTCCGCTAACAGTCTGAGCAGCTGCAACCCGCTTCCCACAAACGCGGACCCTGCCGATGTTCCCGAAAGTCCAAACCGAACAAAAGCAGAGGCTTGGCACTCCGGACCCTCCAAGCCCGTGCTAAACCCTCAGCCCTAAAGAGCCCTTCAAGGGTGTTAGGGTGTTAGGGTGTTAGGGTGTTAGGGTGTTAGGGTGTTAGGGTGTTAGGGTGTTAGGGTTTAGGGTGTTAGGGTGTTAGGGTTTAGGGTTTAGGGTTTAGGGTTTAGGGTTTAGGGTTTGGGGAGTTGTTTGTGGTTTAGGGTTTAGGGAAAACAAAAAAACCACATGAAGCCGCACCACGCGCCTGGCCAATTTTCTGAGTCACGCGCACCCCTGGCCAAGCTTAGGCTCTCGCGTTGGGTTTCGGGACGCTATTTCACCTACAGCTTGGTAGCAACTACCCCTTAATTAGTAGGTATAACACATAAGACACAGGGCTCTGTGTTTTGCGATGTTTTGATTTCGGTAGGCACTTTTAACCTCAAGCGACCCACACACCCACCGAAGTACCTTAAGCCGTGATGGTTTTTCTCGGCACACATGCTTGACTTCAGATTTTCGCTGCCACTGCTCCACGCACATGCGAGGTGTGAGTCATGGGCTGCGTGCGGCATACGATGCTGCGTGTACAGATCCGCTCTCGATGCTCCGAGCCAATCGGGGCAGTGATTGCTTGGCTGGTCAGGCCGATGGGCCACAGGTGATCCATCCTTCCACTGGTCTGGAGCTTTGGGTCCACAGACGATACATAGCGTCAAGACATTTCAGGATCACCAACCGGGTGCCGGAGAGCGCGAACGGGCGGCTTCCGCGACAGCTTGCTGAAGGTTACCATCTTTGTCTTACCTAGTGGGCCCCCAAGCCCTTCGCGCCCAAATCCCGGCTTGTGAAATGTGGAACTCCGCCGGGGATGCACTGCAGCTCATCGACTGTCATGCCAGACGTGACACCGGCCCCTCTTTTGCTCAGCGTCAACCTCCGTGTCCGCTACTAGTATGGCGAGGAAGAGCGACAAGCTGTACCGGTGCTTGCGAGACGCAGTGGAATCGCAGCTGCGAAGCTTGGGATGAAGAATGATAAGACCGAGTGAAAGGCTTTGTGCGTACGTAAGTGAGTCTGAAGGCAGTGCATATGGAGCCGGGCTTGGCAGCATCGCTCGGCTTCGCTGGCTGCCATTTCTTGCCCGCTCGTACAACTCTACCGCGCTCCGTGCAGAGCGCAGCGATGTCAGTGATGCGAGCAACAGTACCTGCTTCTCCCAGCAGACGCCAATGTTGACTGGTAACGCTGTGTGCACACTAAGGTGCCTGTGACCCGCTTGACGAGGACGGTTGCCCAGTGGAGAGCGCAAGCAAGCAAGCTTTCATTCGTTAGCAACGCAAGGTTCTCATAGCGACGTGACCCAGAACCGTAGTCTGGAAACATCTGTAGCATTTCCCGATCTCAGACAGAGACAGCGGAAGAGGGAGAGAGAGAGAGACCAATGTAGAATCAGCATTCCAACTCAGCTCCCAGTATGAATTGTGTAACACTTTGGCTGGTTGCCCTGCCGACTTTTTTCAACAATGATGAGGAGGACAAGGAGTTCAGTTTGAGGGGGCTTAGGGCTTGGGGCTGAGGGCTCGTAAGCCTAAACCCTAGCTAAATCCAGAAACCTCCCAGTTCGGTGTTCTGAGGCTTGAGTGCACAAAGACCCACGGGTGGGGGGTCGTTAAATTGTCCTTATTTCTCAGGGCGACACCTCATTTAGGGGACCTAAATAGAGCACCATCTCCAGAACTGCCCATAGGGGTGCACGGGCTGGTATATTCGAAGCGAGGCTTCCTGAATGCACGGGAACAATCAGAACTGGCCAGGAGCTGAAACTTCAACTCCTGTGTGTTTTTGTTTCGTTTTGAAACGTGTCCCAGGGGAGGCTTTGGCTTCGTAGCATGTCTGATCCAAGCAACGTCACCAAGCTATGAACCAGCGCGGAGGTGAATTGACGAGCATGTGGCGCACGTTTGCGGCCCTTTCCACTAGAATGAAAGGCCCGTCAAGCATGCGCAGGAGTAAAAACTCTCCATCTTCCGATGTCTCCGGCTTGCAACGCCGACTTGCACGAAAGTGCCACAGCAAGCAAGATCTTGACATCGGACACAGAGCACTTCAGACCTTTAATAAGGGCCTGGATCGAAGCCCTCGCACGAAACCGAAAGCCTCTGTTGTAGCAAGACAACTAAATAAGATGAGATCGGGTTAGGGCTGTCGGCTTTAGGGATTTAAGGGCTTAAAGTGCCAAAGGGAACAAGCATCTGAATGGGCCTTGGATGATCACATCAACAAGGAGGGCAAGAGAACTAGCTGGACGCGCGAAGCAGCATGGAAGGACAACCGCACCACAGGTCAAGCCGGTCAAGCAGAACCAAGAAAAAGAGATGCGGGTACTTCCCCCAAATATGGGTACACCTTAGTATAGCCCAAAATGCTTTCGTCCTTCTTACAGGAACCCCCAACATTGCCAGGCAAGCCTAAGCCCTGAAACCCTAAATCGAAACCTTAAACCCTCAACCCTCAACCCTAAAGATGTACAACTTAAACCCACAACCCTAAGCCCTAATTTCGGAAAGGGCTGCGCCTTCCCTCGACTCGCGCCCGGCGTGTCCCTGTCGCACAGTCGGACTCGACAAGCGGGCTTAGGGTTGCTTAGGGTTTAGCGCTGAGGGTTTAGGGTTTAGGGCTTAGGGCTTGGGGTTCAGGGTTTAGGGTCTAGGGGTTTGGGGATTAGGGCTTCAGTTCACACATGTCTCGCCGCGTATATTGGCCCGCAGGTCGGGTTCAGGGCGGCTTTGAACCCCCAACCTGCAAGTGAAAAAGGGATTAGGGTTTAGGTTAAAACTCATTCCGAGTTGTTTCCCAGCAAAGTACTTCCATTCATCGCTAACCACATAAAAGTAAGCTTGCGGAGGTTCCTGAACAACACCCCCAGTCAACCCCAAACCCTACACCCTCAATCCCGAAACCCTGAGCCCCCAAACCCTCAACCCTAATTACACCCAAAACCCAAAACCCTAAACCCTCAGCCCTTTTAAACCCTAAACCCTATACCCTTAAACCCTGAACCTGAAACCCTCAAAAACCCTGAACCCTGAACTCCAAACCCTGAACCCTGAACCCTCAGCCCGAGACCTTGCATTGGGAGTGCCGTTTAGGGCTTAGGGTTTAGGGTTTAGGGGTTTAGGGTTTAGGGTTTAAGGTTTAGGGGTTTCGGGTTTAGGGTTTAGGGTTTAGGGTTTAGGGTTAAGGGTTAAGGGTTTAGGGTTTAGGGTTTAGGGTTTAGGGTTTAGGGTTTAGGGTTTGGGGTTTAGGGTTCAGGGCTGAACTTAGCTTGGGCCTCGAGCAGGTGCGGCACGACCTTCCGGCAGCTGCACGTAAGGTTTCTTCAGGGTCTCGGGTTTAGGATGCAGGGTTTAGGGTTTAGGGTTTAGGGTTTAGGGTTTAGGGTTTAGGGTTTAGGGTTTAGGGTTTTAGGATTTCAGGGTTCAGGGCTGTGCAGTTGGAGTTGGGTTTAAGGGGGATGGGAACTTCGGGCTTCCGGCTTCGGGCTTCGGCGGGGTTAGGGCATTGGGCGATTTAGGATGTAGAGTTGGGGCGTTTAGGGCTTTGGTCCGCGTAAGAGCAGCAGTACTAGCAGTGCTCGTTCGTGTGGTCTCAGCCTATTGCGCGCCCGAACCTTGCATCCTAAACCCCCTGAACCCTAAACTGGCACCCAGCACTGAGCCGTCACAACATGTGGAGGGCTTAGAGTACGGGGGGCTTGTACTTAGGGCTCGGGAAGCGCGCCTGAACCCGCTAGGAGTCTGTGGGGTCAGAGCATGCAAGATACATCTGAACTAGGTAAGGTTCCTTCGGAAAATGGTGATAAACTCGCGAGCGAAGAAGAGGTAGCAACCTGCTGGACCCCGAAGAACAATGGGTTTTAGGGCTTCAGACTTTCCGGGCCTCCCGTAGAGGCCTTGTCGCCGCCACCTGCGCGTGCAAGGCCACAGGCCCAAGTTTCGGGTCCTTCGAATCAAGCCGCAGTACTACCCTCCACGACCCAACCCTAAGCCAGATTGGAGCAACCACACCCAGTTACGCTACACACCCTAATGATGCCTGGGAAGACAGGTTGAAGACCTCAACGGATCCGACTCCAGCATCATTCCGTGACTTGGCTGCGAGCCGACACCGAAACCCTGGACCCTATCAGCCCTAAACCTAAGCTTCGGGTTCATGTAGGACTTAGGGCTTCAAATCCGAAAGAAGCTAAAACCCTAACCCCCTAAAGCCTAAAGCCTAGATCATAAGCCATTACACATCCCATAGACCCAAGCCAGAAAGGGCATTGCTGAGTGTGGCTTCATGCCTAGGTTACCTGTAGAGCTGTGAAGACGTGCACAACTACGCTTGCAACCTAGGTACTCCTAAACCCTAAACCCTAAACCCTAAAAGATGGTGTTTCTTAACCCCACCACCGCCTGAACCCCAGAGGCGTGTTCGATTCCGGGCGCCCGGGGGCGGGCCTGACGGAGTGGCTCAGGGATCGTTCGGGGGTTTAGGGTTTCGGGTCGGGGGTTTAGGGTTTAGGGTTTAGGGTTTAGGGTTTAGGGTTTAGGGTTTAGGGTTTAGGGTTTAGGGTTTCGGGTTTCGGGTTTAGGGTTTCGGGTTCAGGGTTTAGGGTGTAGAGTTCAGGGTTTAGGGTGTAGAGTTCAGGGTTTAGGTTCTAGGGTTTAGGGGTTAGGGTGTTCTTGATTTGGCCGAGGGGGAGTCAATCGTTCCCTTTTTCCCCACTAAGAACCCTAACCCAAAACCGCAAACCCTAGGTAGAACACCCTAAACCCTAAACCCTGAACTAGCAAAAGCCAACCCCCGAACTGCTTTTGGTCTTCGGGTGGTCGGAATGGGGTCCGGTTGAGGGTTTCGGGGTTGAGGGGGTTTAGGGTTTAGGGTTTTAGTTCGGGTACCTAGAACCACCCTGCACCTTTCTAAGAAAGATAATGATACTCAGATAGCAAGGGCTTAGGTTTAGGGTTTAGGCTATATGGACACTCCTGGTACGGTTGACGACCGGCATGGAAACCCCACAACATGCCTAATCCCACCTTTCACCCTCAGCTGTTGACGTGCTTGCAGCTTGGTCAAGCGCCTACCCCCCCCCCCCTCCCCCCAAACAAAAAAGTGAAAAGGACTCCCCGTAAGGAGCCAGAGATGGAAAGAGCCCCCCCCCCCCCCCCCAAACAAATCGCACATGTGGGGGCAGAAAGGGCTTAGGGTGCCCTAAGCCCTAAACCCTAAACCCCAAACCCTAAACCTTATATAAACCCTAAACCCCAAACCCTAAACCCTTACCCCTAAGCACTTCTGGGATGTTTCTGACCCTTTCTTCTACCCTCAAAGGCCGAAGGAATGTTTAGGGTTTAGGGAATCCGGGGGCCCCTGAGAAACCCTAGAGTTCCGCAGGGGTGCTGAGGCTTCAGGGTTTGGGGTTTCGGGTTTGGGGTTTAGGGTTTAGGGTTCAGGGTTCAGGGTTTAGGGTTTAGGGCTTAGGGCTTAGGCACCCGAGATGACCGTTGTTCTGCCTCCCCGGTTGCGATCGCGAGGCCCGCCCATCCTTCCCTGTTTCTGCTCTCGGTTTGTTCTCTAACTTGGGTTAACAGTGAAAACTTAGGTTAGAAACAGTTGTTGTGCAAGGGACCCTCTCACTAGGTTCCCAGAAGCAAAAAGAGAATAACCTGTCTTGTTGAATGGGGTCTATCAGGGAACCTATTCCCACCAAACAAGGAAAAATCGGGTCGCATTCTTTGAGGAAGTGTTGGGCTTTCGGGCCTTTCGGGCTACAAGAGCTTCCTGCTCAGGGTGCAAGGTCGCAGGTCTACATGCTCGCACGTGGCAATGCAGCTCCTCGGTGCTCTTGTCATACTGGGGCGGGGGGGGGGGGGGGCGGAGTTGGACCTGTGGTCTGTGCCGCGTCTCGAAATCCTAAACCCTAAACCCTAAACCCCTAAACCCCTAAACCCTAAACCCTAAACCCTAAACCCCTAAACCCTAAACCCTAAATCCTAAAACCCTAAAACCCTAAACTAAAGATAGAGGGGTTTGCGATTAGGTGCTTTGGGGGGGGGGGGGCTCATTATGACATGCTACCTTGCTACGTGCCTCTTGAGCCTCCAGCTCGCGATGAGGTCATCAACATGGCAAGTACTGCTTATACAGGGTTTAGGGTTTAGGGTTTGGGGTTAAGGGTTTAGGGTTTAGGGTTTTAGGCCGAGGGTTTAGGGTTTAGGGCTTTACGTTGAGGGTTTAGGGTTTAGGGGGTTTAGGGTTTAGGGGGGTTTAGGGTTTAGGGGGTTTAGGGTTTAGGGTTTAGGGTTTAGGGTTTAGGGTTTAGGGTTTAGGGGGTTTAGGGTTTAGGGTTTAGGGTTTAGGGTTTCGGGTTTAGGGTTTAGGGTTTCCCTGAAACCGCAAACCCTTAATATCCCATACTATCACGTAATCCTATAAACCTTTCCGTCTCGAGTTCAGGGTTTCTAATTGGGGGTTTGGAGTTTGCGTTTTTGCCTAGAGGCCCTAGTGACCCTAGTGTGGAGGTGGGGCAGGCCTGCGTAAACGGCATCTGCTCCGATACGTGTTGAGCTTATTAGGTTCGAAGAAAACAGGAAGCATGAAGCCGGAAACCTGGTACCCAGACGAACGACTCGGCTCGCCAGTCAGAATGTTTCGTAGCTAGATGGTCCCGCAGCACATGCACGACCTGTCCAGTCCGAACGTGTCCAAGGCACCAATCTAACTCAAAATCATTAAGCAACGCCAAGCAACGCGACTTCTTTTGACTCCTGAAGCGTCTTGGTGCGTTAACCGAGCTTCATGAAGCCCTGTCTCCCATAGCCGAGCACTAATTAGCCGGGCCAGCCAAGCTTCGGCCTGTGGCAGCGGCCCCTAACGAGTGTGTGCGCCATGAGCCGATGCTGCTTTTCAGCCTCGGGCTTCTGGAGCGCCCATCGCCTCGCGATGACGACACTTGTCCAGGTGCTCGGGAAGGAAGGGAGGTAGGCCTGTGCATGGATAGCCATCGCCTGTTCGGCTGCACTGACCTTCGAACCGTCTCGCATCTCTCGCCCAAGCGTCCAGTGTCTTGCAACATCCTCCCACTGCCAGATTTGGAAGCCACGCTGCGCCAGATCGTGCCGCACCGCTGCAACACGCGTGTGATTGGGCCGGTTGGTGGCAATGTAAATGTCCTTGATGTCTTCCGGAATGTGCCATAAACGAACTGCTTGCTCTGTACCAAGATACTCGAAGGATCCCTGCCGGCGAAGCACGCAGCTGAACTTCTTCCCTGTTTCATACCCGATCTCGGAGCAGTTCCAGAGAGGTCGGCCATCCCTGTCGCCAAGGCGAAAGTGGATCAAACCAAAGGGTACAGGCATGGAGGCACGTGCTGGATCTGCCAAGCTGTGCTTGAAACGAACGTGTGTCGAAACAAAAGCTGCGATGAGGCTATGGTACTCCTCGCTGAAGAGTTGGCTCCAGTAGCCCCATTCGAAGGCGTACTCTAAAACTTTAACCTCGGAGAAGCGATGAAGTTCAGAAACAAAAGCTAGGAGGTCGACACTGCAATTGACCTCAGGATGCAACTTCAGTATGCGCTTATTGGAGTTCCTTAGCAGGGAGCGCCTCTGAGCCTCGCTGATCGTCCCTGCGGCCAACACCGGCCAGCCCTCGATCTTCTCCAAGAAATCGGTGTAGGGCGAGTCATGACCGCGCATGTGGCCGTTTTGCATGGTCTCTATCAGCAGCGTCCGGTTCGACAGCACAGCCAACAAGAGACAGATCTCCACTGCTGTGACACGGTTGTTCAATCCCCCACCGCGGCGGTAGACCAAAAAGTGCTCCCTCGCGTAGCCCACCGTGCCTGTGTCGTGGCGACGGCCACTTTCGAGCCGGCCAAACTGCAACAAGGCTGCAACCCGCCTTACCTTGTCCGCTTGAGCCGGACCAAGCGTTTGGGCTTCAGGCTCAGGGGCGGCTGAGCTCACGCGGATCTCAGGCGTGTCAGGAATCTCCGGGGCTTCAAGGGGCTTCGGCTTCGGAGTGAAGGCTTCCTGACTCGGTGGGCGGGTGCCCTGGTACAGCACTCCTGGCAGTGCCGGCTCGCTACTGACAGATAGCCCGTACTTCGACGCAGCAAACACCAACATCACCGTCACACCCAGGAGGAATCTCCTGAGGCCAATCCACATACTCACAGAGAACAAGAAGTCTGCACCATCTTCGACCTTGAGTGAGAAAACACCATTGCTTCCCAAGGCTGCGTTTAGTCTGGCGTGAAGATTCGCATGCTCGCTCTGGAATGGCTTCTGCAGCCCGTTCTGACCTTATAAGTACTTCGTCGTCGCAACTTGACACAATACTACGACTTTTGCGTTGGGACCCCTAAACCCTAAACCCTAGACCCCAGACCCTAAACCCTAAACCCTAAGCTGAACCGGAGGAAGCCTACGCCATGCTATTGGCAGGCTGCAAACTTCGATCCACGTGGCTGCAAGATACTTGGGTTTAGGGTGTAGGCTTTAGGGTTTAGGGTTTAGGGTCTAGGGTTTACGGTTTAGGGTTTAAAGTTTAGGGTTTAGGGTTTAGGGTTTAGGGTTTAGGGTTTAGGGTTCAGGGTTTAGGGTTTAGGGTTTAGGGTTTCGGGTTTAGGGCTTAGGGTTTAGAACTTCGTGTGTGTACTGCAGACACGTCTTCTTTCGAAGCACAGGGACAGCTGTGGGCAAAAGTCAGCTAAAGAGCGACGACAGCGTCACAGTTCTTGTTGCGGGCAATCTGTTTCACGCATTTTGGCGGATGCCCACGAAGACATGAATGATAAAGGTGCATCTCCAAATCTTAAGATGCGCACAATGAGCCAGAAGATGGCAACGAGTCCATGTTAATGACGACCTCTTGGGCGGCTAACATCTTCATCTCCAAGTCTAAGGTCAAAGGTAAGATCGGAAGTCAAATCACACCCCCGCTTTTGCCACTGTCAAGAGTCCCAACAAGAAGCCAACTAGCCAAACTGGAAATCATGGGTTCTCTGTTCGATAGGTCTTTTCGTTATTCACCAATTCACTAATGTAAGCACGGGCTACATGCGTTCACTATAAGCCCGCAATATTCGTGAACAGATGAACAGGAAACTCACCATTGATAGGCTCACCAGGCTGTTGCCAAAGGCTTGAGGAATACATCCAAGTTCTCACAGTCTTGTGTCCCGACTTTACATTTCCTGGTTGATTCACCGCTTTCTCCGCGACAAACCTTTCTCTGATCTTCACTGCTGCCCCATCTATCGATAGTGTGATTCACATACGAAGCAATGCAAACGCGCAGCGCTCGGTCTGATATAGAGATGGTACCCAAGAAAACGAGCGAGATGGAGCGGTTCGGTGAACGCCCTGGTCGAAACGGAACAGAAACACCTTCCCTACATCTAAGGACACAGCTCAGAGGATACCTATGCATCCCACTTTCTAGTCTGTGAAACCATGACCCATGAGAACGTGTTCAGATCGGCCCCGATAGCAACCGAGAGGAAAGTGTAAACCCTAAACCCTAAACCCAAAACCCTAAACGCCAGGCATTTCCCATCGGCACCAGAGGCGTTGCCACCTCTTGGTGAAAAGCTCCGGTCTTTGGAGCAGAGACTGCAGCTCTCCATTGGGCACATGCTGTCGGGTGCAGCATAGATAAATGGGACAGGGAGCGCTGCCAAAAGCAGCCACATTGTACCAACACAGAACGCTGCCAACATTGAGCGCAAACGCTGGCGGCGGTTGCACATGAACAACAACGCAGTTGACTCATGTACGTGCAATCCAAACAACACAGAAGTCGAGCCGTGTCGCAAAATCATGTTCATGTCCGTGCATATCCTAGCTTTCAGCGGCTAACAGCGGCATGCGAACTATATAGTTGGTGGCACGCGCAAAGATTGCCGGGATTTTTCGCGCACATTGACAGAAATCCGTGCTACCTGGACAGTGTTCTTCGGGTGTGGGGGGGGGGGGGGGGGGGGGGGCTGACTACGTTTCATCACCACCAATGCATCCGCTTTGATGGGCGGGGGAGGGTGCGGGGGTGATTACGTTTCATCACCCAAAAAAAGCTTTTGGGGGGGGGGGTGCCCCTGATTGTGCCTGAAATCCTCGGAAACCTTTGTTGTTTTCAGTACATTTAGGGCGCCCAAACATGGCAAACTACGCGCGTAACAAACTGGGGTCCAGGCACACTTTTTGAGGCAGCCTGAACATCGCAGATCTTGACAGGCTCAGCTTCAGTTTAGAGGGGGGCGAATGTGCCTATCTAGGGAAGGACCTAGGGAAGGACAGAGCCACCAACCCTCATGCTTCCGAGCTCAATGATGCCTTCAGAACGGCAGGAGCTGCCACCACTGATTTGTCTGCGGAAGACAGTTCTCAGCGATTTGCCTGCACCCACCTGCTGGAACATATTTTTCTTCCGCTCTCTACAACTCGAAAAACCACTGAGGCAACTATGTTATGTGGAGTGGGGAGTCGCTCCCATCCGGCGACAGTGTGGCAAAGGACTCAAGCCCTTTAGCTAGAGAGGCTTCGCCCGTGTGCACTTCCAGGCGATGCAAGCACACAAGTGCACAGGCCTGATCCAAAGCCCTGAGCTGCATCTGGATGTTGCCCGCTGGCAAATGGGAACCGATACCCGATACCCGTCATTGCCCCCCCCGCCTTCCACTCTGCGCCATGGCTCCGAGCCCGCTGAAGCTGGAGGGGGAACGGAGGAGGTCTTCGGCCATCTCGCCGTCGTCTTGCCCAAACGAAACACAAAAGAGCCGGAAGAGTCGCGGATGCTCCACACTCAACCACTGACCCTGGGCGCTGGCGTCTGCGTACAGGGGGATGAACGAGTGCCTGCGCGAGCCTGCACCGATCCTACGCTGGCGCAAGGCCTAGGAGCCTAGAGAGTGGCGGGCGCGCACCTCCCGCACACCCACAGTGGTCGCTGGTGCGCCCAAGCAAAATGTGTCCCAACAAGCCGGCACCTTGGGAAAGCAGAGCCACATCAGACCGGCGGAGACCGTGGAGCCAGCGCTCGGGATGAAAAACCCCTCAAAGGTTTCGGAGGGCACAGGGCAGCGCACAGAGCTCGACCGGCGGAGCCTTTAAGGCACCGTACATTACCGTTCTGCATGATCAGGCCAGCATCTTCCGCTGCAACTCCCACACAACGCCTGCGTGAGCCGAAAGCGCCTGGGGCACACCCGAGAACACAGGCGTCCAGGCTGATACTGGAGTGGCCTCTCATTCCAAGGCCTCTGCTGGAAGCTTCCCAGGCGGGCACATGTGCACAAATCTCACAAACCCTGCATGCAGCACTTGAACCAAGCCTGGGCGGGCCAACGCGCTCATGAACCCGCCACGTTCAGTTGCTTCGGCGGCTGTCGCTCAGCGACCTCGTGACACTTTAAGACCATGTAACTTGGGATTTCGGGCTTTGGGTTTATAGGGGTTTAGGGTTTAGGGAAGCCAAATCCTTCGAATCTGCAGAAGAGACTGTGACAAAAAGCTTGCCCATTGGACGGGAAGGAGGAGCGCAATCACGGTATGCCCTTGGCTTGCTCGGGCAGACCCTGGCCCAACCATTCCCGGCCCTGAACAGGGTGTGAGGTGGTCGAAGGCTTTTGGACCCGGGAGGTGGATAGCTGGTCCGAACCTTAAACTGTGCACCCTCAGAACCAACGGTCATCTCAAGCGGTCCTGTGGCTAAGGGGGATAAGGGGCAACCTCCGACCCTCGAAATCTGAGGGTGTTCTGCAGTCAAGAACCAGACCCCCATCGAGGGTGACGTTTCATCGCGGGCCCAAGCTGGTGCTGGTTATTGCCGGTTTCGGTCTTGTCAATCCATTCCGCATCGCTCATTCGCGTCTCCAGCGAGTGGATTCGTGCAAAGGCATTCCTTCGGCACATCTTGCCGGTCCTTAGCTCGAATGGACCCCCGTACCACGGCTGCGACTCCCTTGCGCATTTGCGCGGGGTGCTTGTTGAAGCTAATGCCGGAACCTTTGCTCAGCATCGTGACGACCTCCAATTACTGACGGTGCGATGGCTTTCGTCGTTTTTGGTTGACGCCAATTCCAGTACTCGTGCTGCTGAAGCCAAATCCTGTACTGGTATGTTTGTTTGACATTTTGGATCTGGACCTGTGTCCATGGCAGGAAGGGTTTGTTCGGAAATAGGTCTGGGTAAGGTCCTTGTCACGCATGTGCTGTGCGTGTATCCATCCATGAGTGCCGGGACAGTGGTTTGAGCTCCCTTGACGTGTTCCGGAAGGTCCAGACCTAGTCGCTTTCCCTCCAATCCGCCCCGTGGCCTGACCATGGAAGCACATGTTGGGCAGGCTCTCACATTGTGCATGACTAGCAGATCCCACCCTAAACGGCCCTAAAGTGTATACTCTCAGAGCACCATTCGAGACCCTTGCGCATGTTGCGAGTAGGGTGCAGCCATTGCAGACTCTGGCTAATTGAGGGCACTTCACAGTTTTCAAGATCACCTCCATTCCACCGCTTGTTTCAACGCTGCTGCCGTGCCCTCTTAAGTTCCCTCTCAAGTTTTCCCTTCGTGGAAGTAGAGTTGAAGCCAGCATTATCAAGAACGGCTGGGTTCAGGCTACTCCCTTCTTAGCTAATGCAAGCAACGGATCGGACGCGCTCCTTTTTTCAGGTGTTGCTCCGGGTAGCGAAGAGTGCAAAGCGGTTCTTAAAGGACGCAAAGGTTACTCTGAGTTCACAACCCCCCTTGCTGTATCTCGGCAGTGCGTGCCTCTCGTAAGGTTGTGCGAACCTTTTGCTGTGCGAGCCATAGGATGCTTCAGGGAGGGTTGGGTGGGCTTTCAAAAATCTTGCTGTGAAGATTTCCGGGGCGCTTGGCGCCCACTGCAGTGCGTGAGCCTGAACCCTGCGGTGATCTCAACATTCGCAACGCCAAGACAAGCAGTAGCAAAACATGCGTGTATAAAAAAGAAAAGATCACACGCAACGTTCAGGCTACTCCCTTCTTAGCTAATGCAAGCAACGGATCGGACGCGCTCCTTTTTTCAGGTGTTGCTCCGGGTAGCGAAGAGTGCAAAGCGGTTCTTAAAGGACGCAAAGGTTACTCTGAGTTCACAACCCCTTCTTCAGTCCGGAGCAACTCCTGAATCTGCTACTAGGACCCCTACCGCGCTCAGGAGTGTTTCGGCCTCAGTGTTGTGTGCCGATGCGCAGGCAGAGGCTTCATTAGTACATGCAGTGTACTCACTGTGAGACTGCAACGCTTTGGTCTCTTTTTGCTGCGCGTTCGCTTGCGAAAAGTGCGATTCTCATGCGGAGGCAGCCAGCAAAGAGCTAGCCCAGAATGCGTCTGGGGGGTGCAGGTGGATGCAGTGGCATCGTTCTGCAAGCATTTGCAGTGAAATGCGTACGCGTTCGTGAATGCGGTGCTGGAATCGGTGCATGCGGTTGCGGCTGAGCTCGTCTGCCCAGACATTTTTCTCCCCTGCAAGGTGGGAGACTGCTAGTTGCACGGAGTGCCTGTGCGCCCAGTCTGCGACTAGCTTCAGGAAAGATGCGAGTGGCTCGGTTGTGCTGAAGAGCTTATTTATGCCGCTTTCGGCTGCCGTATTGTCGCTTGCTGTGGGTAATATAAAGGACATGCAGGATGGCCGCGCTTTCAACCAAGCGGTTTGCAGGAGTGCGAGCTGTGCGAGGACTTCAAAGCAGGCGATGTACGGCTGTGCTGAGTCTGTGAGGGCAGGCCAGGTGGCGCGGACCTCTTGCATGGTCCATGTTTAGCTAAACCATGCAAAGCCTCTGCTGGTACACATCCATCCCCCTATTCCCACCTGGTTGCCTTCTGCCATGGCGTCTGCGGCGCTAAGGCATTGCAAAAGCTGCGGTTGGTGAAGGGGAGCGATGTTGCTGTGCTTGAACATTTGTTCAAGCCATAGCAATGCTTCTTTGCTTTGCTTGCGGAGGTGCACTTCATGGCGGCTGGGGTCTGCCAGGCGCACCCACGTGCGCTGGCTGGTTTTGGGCACACGTGGGACGTCTGCTTTGCAAGAAATAGGAATGCTTCCGACTTCGAGAAGCTGTGCATTCTTTGGGAGCCACATCCCTGCGGGGTTTTGCACTCGTGCCTGGTCGTCCAGAGCCTGGTAGAATTGCTGCCATTGCGTGGCTGGCACGCTGTGCAGGGTGCCTTTCCCACTGTGCAGGTCGCTGCAAAGCGGTGCAAGGAAGGGTCGCAGGTGCGGAGACATGGTGGTTGCCCAGACTAGGAGACCTAGGCAGGCCTCCAGGGCTTTGCGGTGCACTTTGGATGCACGGCGCAGTGCTGCGAGTTGCTCGAGCAACTTTGCGATTTTGGTATGCACAAGTTGCAGGGTGTCATTGGCTAGGTCAAAAGTCCAGCCGCACCATGTAATGCGGGGCCCCAGCTGTGCTTTGCGCCAACTTATCGGGGCGTTAATTGCGGTGAGTAGGCAAATGGTTAGGCAGGCTAGCTCGGCGCTGTGTTTTGCACACAGCATTGCGAATATGTCATCGACATATAGGAAACTGCGGCGCGGTCTATGGCTGAGGAGGCGGTGCAAAGTGCGGTGGATGACCGAGCCTAGTCTTTGCCACCAAAAGCTGCTAAACCTTGCACCAAAATGGCATACTTTATAGTAGTAGAGTTTGTGCTGGTGCCTGAAGAGCAGTGTGCCCCTTTCGTCTTCGCGCACTACGCATGCTTTGTGTGCGGCCTTGAAATCTAGCGATAGCCCGTGTCAGTAGCCGTGAGGGTCGCGGTGCGAGTATGTTAGCTGCACATCTTTTGCGGTAGGCATTTGCACGCGCTCGGGCAAGTGGCAGCGCGGATTTAGGTTGCAAATGGTGCTGTCAAGCACCATGCGTGGGTCGCGGCCCTGTGCGATGACCACGTTTAGCTGGCCGATCGCTGTACCTTTTGGCCAATGCAGTTTTGCGTCGGCTTCGGTGCCGTCAAATTGTGCAATGTAACCCTCGCGCAGTTCTTTGTCAATGAGCTCTTGCAGGACAGCGGGGTTCTTTTCTGCTTGCGTCCAGTTGCCTGCGCAGTGTTGCAGGTGCAATGGGTCTGATTCTTGCGGATCGCTTAGTTGATTTGGGATCCATTGCTTGCTTGCGGGCAGCGGTGTGAAGGCACCGGTGGGCACTCCTTCGAGGAGGATGGGGATGAGGTCCAGGTCCGGGTCATCGACATGCTGAGCTATGGCTTGCAGGAGAAGGAGGCGAAAGGGTTGGTCTTCCCTAATGCTAAGGCAGTTAGTATCCGTGCATCCAGGGTGCACGATTGCATGGGCTAGGCAGGCCAGGTCTAACTGTTGTTTTTCTGACAGGGGATGCGTGTCCTTTGCCTGTGACAGGTGCGTTGCCAATTGCTGCATGAGGTTGTTGTCCTGTACGTAGGACATGAAGGCTTCGCGCAGCTTTGACATGCGCTTGTCGTTGGACGGTAGGGAGTGGTCTGCTGTGCTGTTCTGTCCTGACCCGTCGCAGACTAGAATGCGGGGATGAGGCGGCATGGAGACTGGCAGCAAGGAAAGAGCGTGCTGTAGTGATATGCTGTGGAGCCCGGTTGAGCTGATGCGAGGTTGCGCAATCGTCAGCAGTGCTTTTGCAAGCGTGCTGGGGTATTTTGCAGTTGTGGAGCTGACGAAAGCTCCCGAGGAGTCCCTCTTGTTGCAAATGGAGGTGTGCTCATCGCGGTGATGTTTGCAGACTGAGGCAAGGGATGCGGTTTCCCTGAGAGTGCAGCAAAACACCCATGCTTTGTGGATGTTCAAGCCGTGTGCGCAGGCTGCAACGTGCGCGCATGTGGCGTTGAGTTCGCACAGCAGTTGGACGTTGTCGTGCTCAAGCCAGGACATGGCGTCGACTGGTTGCTCGAAACCGCCATCCGCTCCTTTAGCGGTGGCGGCGCGGATGAGTGCGCGGCTGCGCGCATGGATCTCCGCGCTGGAGTCGACGCGTTGCTGCTGCTCTGGAGTTAGTCCTGGGGTGCCATTCATGTGCTCTGGGGTGCGGAGTGCGGGCGGTCCCGGTCGCTGTAGTTTGAGGCGTGAGTATTCTCCGCAGGGCGGCGCAGACCAAATGAAGGAGACTAGGCCTGACCAGCATAGCCTTTGCAGGATTGCATAAAAGCAGTCATCGAGCACGTTGTGTTTAGGATTAGCGAGTGCGTCAATAGGCTCGATGCTGTCCAGGTTGAGCTCTTTGGCTGCTGCGGTAAGCGGGCTGGTCGTGCCCGCAAAAAGGTCTAGGAATAGGCGTGGCATGGTTGCAGTGATGCTGGGTGTAGCCGCATCAGGATCTTGCGCAGATGCCTCTGAGCATGAGGTGCTGGTGGTTGAGTAGTAGGAGTCGCTGCTTGGCGAGCGCGGGGCGGAGGGGCCCCTGGGGGGTCTATCGCAAGGGTTATTATCCCGGTTACCGGGGATCAGTGAGGTTGTGCAATTGGGATGTGCGGCGGTGGGTTGTGCAACCGGGGCAGAGGTTATGTCCGGAGGTACCTCCCCGGCGGTAGGCTCCGGACTGCGTCAGGTGGAGGGCGGAGGCGGCGCGTCGCGGTGTTGCCAGGCTGCGTGCTTCTTGCCGCACGGCTCCCCGTTGCTCTGCTTTACCCCGCAGATGTGCAGGAATTTGCAGTTGGGGTTGTTGCAGGTGCCTTTGTTGAAGCGCAGGCATATCTTCTTGTCTCCTTTTGTGGTTGCCAAGTCCTGCGTGCTGTGGCCTGCGTAAGGCTGCTTGAGGGCATCGTTGCGGACACCCTTGCTGGTTTTGCCTTTGCCTTTGCCTTTTTCCTCCTTGCCCTTGCCTTTGCCTTTAGGGGTCTTAGGGGGCCTAGGTCGAGGTTGCAGCAGCGTGTGCAGGTCGCTGCGAATGTGGGTAAGCTCATGCAGTGAGTCGTCCAGTGACCAGCCGCGTGCGCACATTGCGGATAGCTCGATCCAAATTTTGCGGTCTGCTTGCAGTAATTCTGTCATGTTGACAGTGCGCAGTCCCAGGTCTGCTGGGATGTTTGCGGTTGCGTAGTCAAGGACTTTGGCATCTAGTTCTTTTAGTGCGGCAAGATGCGCGCCTCCGCAAAGTGCGATTGCGTTGCGGAACACTTGCTGGATTTTGATAAGCCAGCCGTGCGTCAGGCGGTTGGGGTCTATGCTCAGCTCGGGAGTGTCATCTATGAGCGCTGCGCTGATGAGCTGTGCTTCGGTGCGGAGGGTTTTGCCGGTGCGGGCGACCAGTATCTCCTGGTACTGCTTTTCTGACATGCGCAGTTGCCACGGAACCCATTGAGGGTTGTTGCCGGGGCGGAACCACTGGTAGACTATGCTTAGCAGTCTAATGCTTGGCATGGAATTGCCGTCCAGTATTTCGCCTAGATAATTTGCGGCGAATGTGTCCTTCATTGTCTGCACTGCGCTGTTTGTCAGGCGCGGTGGTGCATGCTCGGCCCAGACGTTCTCGGCAATGTGCGCATTGCGAGTGGTGCTGGTTGCAGGTGCAGAGTCTTGGCTATTGATGGCCGGGCCCGTGCCTGAGGTGATGGTTTGGCATCGTGCCAATGTGCGGCGGAGTCTCCCGATCACGGGGCTCCAGGCGGTATCCTGAACTTGCAGTTCGTCCCAGAGTTCCTGGGGCTGTGCAGTTAGCCATGCGTCGAGGTAATGCTGCTCTGGCAGGCTGAATGCTAGATCTGCAATGGTGCGGTAGCCTGAGGCTCGCAGTGCTTCGAGCAGGCGTTGTGGAATGCCCATATCTGTGCATAGCTGCTCGAAACTTTGCACAGAGTCGATGTCCATCGCGAGGTGTAATTAGGCTGGGCTAGACTACAGGTTGCGAAGAGCTATGCTAGGTTGTGTAAGCACTACTGTAGTTGCTGCACGTGCCTGTTGTTTAAAAGGAGGGCCGAAATGGCTGCGGATGTGAGCTGGAGGCGGCAGGCAACAAAAAAGGCGCAGCAAACTCTGGGCTTCTGGCTAGTCGGAAGCAGTTCGGGCCCTCTTGCACGCGGCACGTCCACAAAGGCTTGTGGCATTTGCGATTTGGATAAGGAAGGCGCTCGACCGGATGGGGGCGCCGCAGGCGGTGCGCAGGCATCGCATGTTGTGATTTTCACACAGGTATTGTTCCCAGCTTGTGGCTGTAACGCAGTGTGTTGCGGCCCAGGCTCCATTGCGGATTCCTGTGCTGAGGGCAGTCGGCTCTGGCAACGCTTCGTCTTCGGATTCTTGCGTGGATGGAACTGATGCTACTGTGGATGCAAGGTCTTCCTCGGTTGAGGATTCGTGCAGTAGGTGCATTGCGGCTTCTTCAACCTCTATTGCTTCTAGGTCCAGGGTCGGCCGGGCCGTGTGCAGAGGCATATGCAGTTGCTGAGGGGCTGCGTCGTCTTGCTCGTCTGCGTTGCTTTGCAGCAATTCGTGTCGTGAGACGAAGCGTGCCAGTGCTGGGTCACGGAGTTCTTGCGCGGTCAGGTGCGGTTGTTGCGGATCCGCACTGAGCGCGAAAGGCGGTTCTGGCACGGGGGCCTGCCCTCCGCGGGACATGGAGCGCTGTGGGCGCCATCCTGCGTGCAGGGCATGGCGCAGGTCTCGCTGTATGCCGAGGCTTGCGATGGTGTCGTCGCGCGAGTATAGGGCTGCGCTGTCGCGGTGGTGTCCTTGCTGAAGGCGGTTTTCTTTGGGAAGCTCTCTTTGCGCTGCGGCAGCAAGGAGGCAGGACTTAAGGCTATGCAGGGTTCGGGCAAGGGCTTCCATGTGCTGTAGCAGTTGGTTGGCTTGGGCTAGCCATGGTGCGGTGCATGCCCAGCGCAGCACGCGGAGGCTGTGATGGTAGCTGCTGGGCAGCGCATGCTCCGGCGGATTGCCGGTGATATTGCAGTGCATGAACAGAAAGTCAGGGTTGTTGTGTGGGTGCTTTGCGAGGTAAAAATGCAGTAGGGAGAGCCATGCGACCACCCACGAGGTCTTTGCGGTTGTGCCTGAGAAGCCAAGCCAATGCACTGCCCAGGGTTGCCCGTGCTTTGAGGTTTTTGTCTGATAACAAATGCCGCGCAGTGCGGTTGCGGTGAGGTCCAAGCTGGACCACTCGATGCGTTGTGCGTCGCCCCAGCGGATGCTGGCATGGATGCAGACAAGTGCAGCGCCGAGCCACAGGCGCAGGGCAATGGGTGCAAGTGCATCGCAAACGCATTGTTCGAATGCTATTACACAGGCCATGGGCAGTGGCATCGCCTCTCGGCGGTCGTGCGGTTGATCTCGCAGTGTGTATGCTGAGATCAGGGGCATGTACATTGCTGTGGAAAGGCCTTCTATTTGCGCATGTTTTGCAAACCAGCGGAGGGCTTTCACGCACATGACCGGCGGCGTGCGGTGGCAAGCGCGGTCGCAGATTTTACTCTGCTGGGCTGAATGCAGGTAATCTGCCACGCATGGCCATGTGCAGTCGGCTATGTTGCACTGCCACATGCTGAGGTAGTCCAAAAACTGCTCAACGCATCGCAGGTAGCGGTCTAGTGTGCTTGCGGTGTTTTTCACAAGGGCCTGTGACACATGCGCCTGGAATGTAGGGCGTTCGTGCAACTGCGCAAACAGGGTGCTGGCGCACCCTATAACGAGCAAAATGCGCATAAAGCGTGAAATTGCCCGGTGCTTCCGGGTTGCATTTTGTGCTCTGGTGGTAAAAATCTCGGGCTTGGATGTCAAGCACGGTGCGGTGCTGTGCAGATATGGCGTTCTTGCGGCAGGAGCAGGCTTAGTAGCTGCTGTTGCAGGGGCCGCTCTTGGGGTTGCAGCCTGCAGTGTTGTGGGCACTCTGTTGCTGGAGCTGCACGGTCCACTTATGCGCAGAGGCGGAGGTTGCCTTTGCAGGCTTTTGGGTGCGGCTTTGGGCTTGGGTCTGGGCTTAGGGTTAGCAGTGATTTGCTGCGACCACTGAATGGGGTCATGGTGCGGTTGGATTTTGGGATCAGGAGGCGGTGCTTGCAGCATGCGAGCAGGAGGTCTGGCTCTGGCTGCTTGCAGGGGCCACCAGGCTTTGCAGGGTGCGAGGTCTATAACCCTATGCCTAGGGGTGGAGGCTCGGGATCTAGGGAACGTTGCTGATGCCTTGGGAGGCGGAGTTCTTGATGCGGCATTGCGGTTTGCTGAACGCAGGGCAGGTGCAAACAGGACACTGCTGAGAGGCAGTGGAGGCGGTGCAAAAGTGTGGCTTGAGACCGGGTCTCCCAGGCCGATGATTGCATTAAGCGCGGTGCTGCAAATGCCGGGAAGCTCGGAGGCTTCGTCATTTGCTTGCTCAAGCACCTGCGGGTCAGACAAGGCATCTTCGCTGTAGTCAAGGGTTGCAGGCAAAGTGTGCGGGTTCTCTGGTGCATCATGCAACAAGGTTGGTGCATGCAGCTTGCCGTGGCTTTTGCTGAAGGCTACTGAGCTGGAACACGCGTCGATGTCGTCGTTGAGGAGGAAGTGCGGTCGACCTGGGCGTTGGGCGAGGTAGGGCTATGGGTTAAGGGGGGGGGGCGGTGCAAGCACTTGCGGTGCAATCTAATGAAACTCTGCTGGCAATGCGTGCAGTTTGCAGAGCCCAACTTTTTTGCGACTGCGGCCTTGCGCTGTGCTAGGCCTGCTAGATCGCTGCTTGGGACCCCCCCCTTTGCGTGCATCTTTTCTAAATGCGAGGCTCATGGCCTAATGCGGGGGGGGACCCATGCTGCTCCAAAAAAGAAGAATGCAGGATTGAGCAGTGTGCGCGTGCAGTGTGCGTGTGCAGCGTGCGGCGTGCATTGCGGCGTGCAGTTAACTCAGGGGCTGTATGCTAATTAGACCGCGGTCTGCATTGCGTTGCGCTTTGCATTGGCTGCAGGTATGATGCGTGTGCGTGTCGTTGCTAAAGGGGACGGGCAGTGGGTAATTGCAGGGCGCGGCTCCGCCGTAACTGCAGTCGGGGTCGTTGCAGCGAATAGCGCAATGCGGTGTCCCCTTTTTGGGGTTGCGGTACCAGGGTTTGCCCTGGGCAGTAAAAAAGATTTTGCGGTTGCAAAGGTTTGCCTGCGCAGGTTCGCACCCTTGCGGAAAATAGCCTAGCGGTGGGCGCTTGTGGCAGTCGTGCAGTGGGATTGGCGGTCCGACTCCGAAGTTGACGTCGAAGCCGTTTTGCATGGAATCCGTTTGCGGTGCTGATGGCTGTGGCTGCTGTGTGGGCTGTGGGTCTTGCTGGCTGGGCGGCTGCGGAAAGATGCTGCGCGGTGGCCCTTGTGTGGGCTGCTGTGCTGCGGGCTGTTGCGGTGTTTGCTGTGGATTGGGCCCGTGGATGTGATCTGGCAGTTTGGGGGGCGGCTTCTTGCCAGGCGGCTCTTTTGCAGTCGACTGCTGCTTTGGTTGCGGTGCTGTGTCTTGGATGTCTGCCCAGGCTTGCCTCGGTTGCTGCTGCGGTCGTGGCTGCGACTGCTGCTGCTGCTGCTGCTGCTGCTGCTGCTGCTGGAGCAGATTGGTGAGCAGTTGTGACAGCTGTTGCACCCCATCTGCCGAGGAGGAGGATGCGGTCTGCTGTGGTTCTGGGCCGGCGGTTTGCGTTGCGGTAGTGCTCTCGGGCCAGGGCGGTGGTGGCATGTCATCATCTGCGCTGGTGCCGTTGTCAGTGTAAGGCGGTGCTTGCATGCTCTCTGCGGGTGCGGGTGCGGTAGCTGCATATGCGGAAGCTGGGAGATCTTCCCACTGATGCAGTACTGTGTCGCGCCAACTTGCGTCGCAGTAATTACTCTGCATGGTACATGCCTGCGGTTGTGCATTGCAGTGTGAGGAATGCAATGCGGTGCTGTTGCCGGGTTGGCAAGTGCAAAATGCTTTCACGCAGTTCATCGTCGCTAGCCTGCAATATCACTTGCCAGGCAGACTGCATGTTTGACATGGGCCTTGCGGCTGAATGCAGTAATGGCTGGGTGCAGTTATGCAGCTGTGGAAAGCGTCAAAATGCACTATGCACAATGTGCGGTGTACGCTTCTTAGGCGGTGCTTGCAGCATGCCATGACTGCAGTGTATTCTGTGGATGTGAGTACATGCAGAACCTGCGGTCTGCGACACTTGTGCCTCTAGGGGCTGTGCTGACTTGAGCACTGCAGGGGCACATTGCGAGTGGCAGTAGCGCAAAAGGCGCAGAGACTGATCACACTGTTGAAAGGCGAGCAAAATCTTGCCAAGGCTGAGTGCTGCGCAAAAAGTTTCGTCCTGCGGCTCCACAGCGGTACCTGGCCCATGCGAGGCTAAAGTTGCGGTTCTGCGGCTATGCACAGACACTGAACAGCATGCGACTGTTGCTACAAGGTGCTGCAAGTGCATGCGTGGGCACTGCGTGTCACTGCGGTGACCGTACCTGGCTCAAGCGAGGCCAGAGGCCAGAGGCCAGAATGCACTTGCGGATTCCCTAATGGGAATGCGGTATGCGAGATGGTCGCACTTGCGGTGGCGAGCTCGTCTGATGCCTGGCGGATCTAGAATTGCTGCTTCAGCAGTGCGTGATGTTGGGAGTGCAATGGCCTCCTGTTCCAGCGATGCTTTGCTGGAGTCCATGCGGGACCTCGCCAGTGCGTGGCTTGTCTTATGCAGTTCTAGCTTGTCTTGCGGGGCTAGAATGTGTTGCAACCTGGGGCCATCGCTTCGGCGCGAGAGGATAGGTTTCTTGGAAGCTAATGTCAAAGATTGCTGGCAAATTGACGGTCACGAGTTGCTTGCTGAAGTTTTTCAAAAATCTTGCTGTGAAGATTTCCGGGGCGCTTGGCGCCCACTGCAGTGCGTGAGCCTGAACCCTGCGGTGATCTCAACATTCGCAACGCCAAGACAAGCAGTAGCAAAACATGCGTGTATAAAAAAGAAAAGATCACACGCAACTTATTCTGTGGGTGCCAACAGGCAATCGGGAGCTTCTAGAGGACCAAACCCTGCAAGGGCTGCCACTGCTTGCAAAAGCTATCATGAGCTCACTCTAGACCACCAATATTTTCTCAGCCAGTTCGCCCAGTCTGGCCACACGCTACGACTGTTCTGTAGAGGGGCCCAAGCTGGTATTGGTTTTCGACGTATAAGGCTGTGCAATCCATTCCGCATCGCTCGTTCGCGTCTCCAGCGAGTGGGTTCGCGCAAAGGCATTCCTTCGGCACATCTTGCCGGTGCTTAGCTCGAATGGACCCCTGTACCACGGCTGCGACTCCCTTGCGCATTTGCGCGGGGTGCTTGTTGAAGCTAATGCCGGAACCTTTGCTCAACATTGTGACGACCTCCACTCACCAACGGTGCCAATTCCTTCTTCGAGAGCGCTATTGTAGCTGCTAGGTACCAGTTAAACGTACCACAGTTTTGACTCCCTTGTACACCAACCGAGGATAGATGTCGTCGGTTTGGTTGAGACCAATTCCAGTATTCGTACGTTTGCGTGACAACTTGGATCTGGGCTTATTTCCATAGCAGCAAGGGGGTTGTTTCGAAGCCGAGCTCAAACCTGAACTAGGTTTGTGCGGAGTGCTTGTCGCGCATGTGCTGTGCGTGTACACATCCATGACTGCCGGAACAGTGGTTAGCCCCCTTGACGTTTTCCGGAAGGTCCAGACCTAGTTTGTTCTCCCTCCCCATCCGCCCTTTCGTGCTTTGGCGGGGGGGTGGGGGGGGTGGGGGGGGGTGGGGGGGGGTGGGGGGAGACCCGTGCGCGTGCTTGGGCTAGGGTGCAGTCATTGCGGACCCTCGCTACCTGAAGGTACTTTGCAGTCTTCAAAAACCCGACCTCTATGGAGGTGACATGTCGTCGCTTGTGTCCGCTATGAGTGCGCTCCGGACCGCAGCACCGTGTCTAAGCCATCTTGGCCAGTTCGCCCAGTCGAGCGCGGCTGACACCGCGCTGGCCACTCTGTCGATTTTGCAGCACCGGGGGCCCTAGCTAATGTTTCGACACATGCGTCTATGCGATCCATCCCTGGCTTGGTCCCACGTCCAGTGAGCGGCTTCCTGCAAAGGAATGTGTTTGGCACACGCTGCCTGCACCCAGCACGTATGGACCCTTGTACCACGGCTCTGCCCTTATGCATCCCAAGTGCGCGGTTGTCGTTGATGCTCATGCCAGTACCTGTTCTCGACATATGAGAACTCTAATTGAGCCGGTGCCTTCTTGAAGAGTACGCGTGTGATTGGTAGGTGCGAGGTAATGTTAAACCAGGGTTAATCACCCATCCACCCATTCCTCCCCAACGAGGTACCCTTCTCACCTTCCTAGTGCAATCCGGAAGTTTTTGACTGTCCAAAAGCATGAACCTGAATCCTAACTTCAGAGATCCGAGGCTGGTTTACTGCGGCGACCTCGCCAGCTCGTGTCCGCTTTCTTCTATGAGTCCGCGGACCGCCGCGCCGTTTCTCTGCCATCTTGGCCAGTTCGCCCAGTCGTACGCGGGTGACACCGCACTGGCCACTCTGTCCCAGGGGCCCAATCTAAAGTTTTGACATGTGCGTCTATGCAATCCATCCCACCTGGCTTGTTCCTGCGTCCAAGTGTGAGCAACTTCTGAAGCTCATGCCAGTCTTTTTGCCCTTGCTTCCTCCTTCGTGAATGTTCGTGTCGCCTCCTGAAGGCCCATCTTGCCTCGCTAAGAAGCTCTGGAGGCTTTGGCTTTGGCCCACGAGCATCAACGGCGGCCAAAAGCTTTGAAGGATTGGGGCCGCAAGGCCTCTTGTCGTTGCGGGCGCCGCATGCCGTATCGATTTGGCTCAGGCACAGAACCTCCTTGCCGGCGCTGAGGCCAAGCGTTTTGGCCCTCCGTGTCCCACCATGAGCCCAAGCAGTCCCCGCTTTGCTTCAGGATCTTGTTGTAGTCGCATGTCCATGCTCACCGGTGTTGGAAAGAAGGCTGCTTGCCACTTCCTTGACAAGAAGAGGAGGAACTTCAAGGCTTCCCACAAAGGTGACCGCGCCAAGACATAGGACTCTCGGACCCAACGGGGCCAAGCCCATGGCAGTCCCCCTCTGTGCCTTGATGTCAAGAGGAAGGGGCGTGAACCAGTGCCAACTGACGATGAGCAAACGGCCTTGGAATGAGTTTAGATCCAGGGGCGGAGGATCTGACACCTCCTGATTGGTGCGACATCTGCTTGGATCGGCGTTCCATCCAAAAGTCCCCTCAGTCTTCACCATTCATGGCAGTTCCACTTTTCACGCCCGAGAAGGCACAGTGTCAGGTGGCAGCCCTTGTACGAAACTTTTCCACTTCAAGCAAAAGCGCCTGTGTCATTGCACACTCAATGGAAAACATGATGTGCCCAAGTAAAATCACTTTGGGGTAAAACAGGGGTGCGCTACTGTACTTTCACCTTTTGCACCCCTCCTTAGGACATTCGTCGTACCGACGAGTGTACTACAGAATCTGTCCAAAATCTATACAGGAAAACTGCCACCACTAATCTCGGTAGAACTCGAGAGAAACTTCAAACACATGCCAACGGATATCAAATCCCCGTGCATCATCCCATTTTAGGATGGAAACAGTTAGATTCGCATCCACCCTTAAACACGACTCGAAGTCGCACAAGTCTCGCATCTAGCTTTGCACATCAGCCGGGGTCGCAGTTGAAACTCAGGCCATCTCGCTCCATCTGGATCTGCGTCACGGCGTGCATTGTCTGCATCCTTCGTACCCTTCAAGAACTGCCTGCTCTCGAGTGAGCAACCGAACATGTCGCCCGTCACGGTGTGCCTTTCGAACCATTCCACACGTCTGACTATGGAATCGTAGCCCTGTGTTGCCAATCAATGCCACTTGTCTCTGCATCCAACCATGTCCCACTACAGGCACAGGTTGAGCCTGTACTCGCACTTGAGGTCCATCTTGTCGTCGAGGTTCATCTGGTCGAAGAGGTCCATCTGGTCGTCGAGGTTCATCTGGTCGTTGAGGTTCATCTTGTCGTCGAGGTTCATCTGGTCGTCGAGGTTCATCTGGTAGTCGAGGTTCATCTGGTAGTCGAGGTTCATCTGGTAGTCGAGGTTCATCTTGTCGTTGAGGTTCATCTGGTAGTCGAGGTTCATCTGGTACACATAGTGGTGGTTCCCATTCTTCATCTGGCCCATGTTCCCATTCTTCATCTGGCTCATGTTCCCATTCTTCATCATCTTCTGTCTGATCAGTCGTCGTCCCCATCTCTGTAGGTCTCCAAGTCGCCTTTCCTTCCATGCCATTTGCCATACGACGTACATCACGGTCATCAGGACCACCAAAGCCGCAGCCACCAGGAGAACACCACCCCATTGGTTGACCTTGATCTCCAGGCTCAAGGCGCTCATAATCGTGATGCCACCCTGCTCCAGCTCACGATCTCTTCCAAAGGCTTCTGCTCCATTCGCGGTTCTCATTGCATCCATCATCACCAGCAACCGAATCACCTTGGCATTCATCTGGTCGTACTTCTGCTTGTCTCTGCTCAAGCCACCATAGCCCAGGCGAGACATCAGGAATCCATAGCGTTCTGAGCTTAGCGCCTTTGTACCTATGTCAGCAGTATTTAGGCACGTGGATACTGTTCCCAGTTCCAAGGCTCCCCTCGAAGTTTCCCTCTGTACCCATAGCAGTTTCGTTTCCAGATGACGCGCTTTCGACACGCCACGCTTTTGGAGCAATGATCGTGCGCTAGACGAGTCTAGCCGGCATAACAACCGACAAGGTGTGCTTGAAAGCGTCTTGATCACGTGCCCAACATACATCAGTTCTGCTGCCGTGGAACAACATGCCATGAGCTCTGCTTCGCATGACGACAGAGAAATCGAGCCTTGCTTCCTCACGAAGCTGAAGGTCGCGTTCCCATTCAAGTAGACGTGGCCACACGTCGATGACACCCTCGTCCAATGTCCAGCCCAGTCACTATCGCTCATGCCCTCAACCAAACCCGGTTTGCCGCTGTTCTCTACTTGCAGCCTTGTTGCCTCCTCTCGACTGAGCTTTCTCTCATCCAAACTTGACCTTCCCGGATACGTCCATGCCAACGTGAGACACACATCAGCTGTGGCTAACGGATACTCTGCTAAGTGACAGGCATGCTTCCACATACGCTTCGTTGGCCGACTCATCGACCTTGCCAAGTGTGCGATGGTCCATTGGGCATCTGGTCTATCTGGGCTGAGGTACAGGAAGCTTCCGACTGCCGCTCTGAACTTTGAAGCCTCCAACTCCTGCAAGGGCTCTGACTCATCCATCTTGGCAATCTCTGGACTGCACGGCGTTTTCCTTACTCTCGGCCTCTTCAGGTCCAGCACGCCACAAATCTTCTCCAAGTACTTCTTGTCGACTCGCACCTCAATGCCAGACTCGGTGATCAGCAACTCTTTCTTCAGGAACTTCAGGCTATCACCTATGTTCTTCACGGGTTCTGAGACTTCCAGCTTGTACTTCTTCTCCAGGATCTCAGTTACCTTTCGTGTGTTTTCTGGGGTTCCAGCTAGCAAGCCATCATCGACATGAACTGTTGCACCCAAACCTGGCTGTCCAAACGCTGCCGGACATGCTTCATCTGGCACCAAGCCAGCTGTAGCCAGGTCCGCCGCCAGCTGTTCTCCCCACCACGCAGACGCTGCCTGCTGTCCTGGTAAGCAACGATGGACTCTATACGGGAGGCCGTCCAACATCACATAAAGCTCTTGACGCTGCTTCACCTCGAGGAAAGCATCCTTCACATCGAAGCTAACCATCTGCCACCCTGGTCGGGAAACCATGAGGGCCGGCAACAGCTTTGCAATTGATGGATTGGTGCTTGGGGCATACACGTCTGTCCTGTTTGGGTCCCAGATCTTCAGCTGCTTACACACTAATCTCGCCCTTCTCTTCCACTTCGCCTCACGGTACCGCCAGTCCATCACATGCTTCGTCTGCAACAACTCTGCGTTCTCAGGCAAGGACGATACTTGTTCCAACACTCCCATGTCCAGGAGTCGCTTCACTTCGGTCTTCCTGCTCTCAGCATCTACTTGGTCCATCTCGTGTTCAGACAGTTCTGGAGGCCCTTCATTCTCAGTCCTGTTACGCCAAAGCTCTCCCCAATCAATGCCCTCTTCTTCTTCTACCTCAGACCAAATTTCCCACTCTTCCATGTCACCCCACTCCTCTTCTAGGTGCTCATCTAACGTGTAGTACTCAGCATCTGCAACTTTCACGGTAGAAACCCTTGAGGTCTTTTGTGGCGATGAGCTCCCAGCATAAAGTGGAGGTGCGTTCAACGGGACGTTCTTCTCCTCCGGCATTGGTCTCTTTTCTCCACGCTTGTCTTCCTCCTTGGCACTTGGTTCGGGCTCAGATCTCTTCTGTCCTGTTCCTGCCTCGATGTCCATCCTTTCTCGCATGCCACCATCCGTTCCGCCTTCCGACGGGGTTGAGCTAGCATGCTGCGACGATGGTGCCGAAACCCCTCCTGGCTCCTCATGGCTTGATTCTCTTGCACCTGACTGCGATGATGAACTTGAGGAGTCAGCTCCGGCCTCATCTGGTGCCTTCAACGCTGCCTCCTTTGGTCCTTCCATCGGCATCACTGGCATGTCTGGTACCACAGTCGGCTTTGTCCTGTCTTTCATAGCTGGAATCACGACCTTTCCCAGGCTGCTCAACGAAAACTTGTATGGTTTGCCTTGGAATTCTTTCAACATATGCTTGCTCCACCTTTCCTGTGGGTTCAACCTCCGGACTGTTGTTGACAGGTACAAACCAAGCGCTGTTCCACACACATGCATGTCGTTCACCAGCGATTTTCCAAGCCTTCACGAACTTCGGGCGTCCTTTCTTTCGATGGCCTTGACTCAACGCAAACAGCACCACCTCGCCGAAACATGCCAGCTTCCCATTGTAGGCCAAGCCAAATGCCTTCTCGAACGAAGTCGTTCCAGCTCTGACTGCAAACGTGTTCTGAAGCATTGAAGCATGCACATACGCCCAGCCTGCAATCTCATCTCTCGTCCGAATCTCTGTTCCCGATTGAGCCTTTACCTGTTCCAACAAAGTTGCCGCTAGATCTCGGATGTTCTGAACACATTGTTCTGCCATTCCATTTGTTGCATGCTCATGAGGCTGTGACGGTCTCGCCACGGTCTTCAAACCCAACTTCGTCCTGGAGTGACAGATCATCTTGGTCAAGGCTGTAGCAGAAGGCTCGTTGTCCGATCTGATCACCACGCCTTGATATCCCAGATAGGATATGAAGCCTAAGATCTCTTTCGCCGCATACACCAATGATTGATCACCTTTCGACTCTAGGGGTATGGCTCTTGACATTCCTGTCGTCTTGTCCACAGCCACCACCACAACCATCGCATCTTTGTCCTTAGCCTTAGGAGCACTTCGCATGAAGTCAAGTTCACCTCCCGTGACATCGGTGCAAAAGAAGTCGAATGCAATGATTGGGTCCCCGCCATCGGTGTCATGTTGTTCTCCATCCTGACGGTGAGCATCTCTCCTTGATCTGCAACTCACGCAATAGCTGCACCATTCCTTGAACGGTACATGAGTGAGCTCATGTTCGGCAATTTCATCAGCAGTTGGTTGCTTAGGAAGTCGCTCTCCACGCGGTTGATGTTCATGAGGTTTCGCCGCATTTTCCAGCGCCATCGCATCCTCCAATGCTCTCTTCTTTGAGTGACTCATCAACCTCTGGAACATAACTTTCTTGGAACCAGACATCCCCAGTCCTAAGGCTTTGCACGCTTCTCGTAGTTCTCGAGCACTCGAATCCTCGTTCAACCGCAGTCCCTCTACTACCACATGATCTTCTTCTCCACATCCGATCAACATTGGGGCGGGACTTGCGCCCACCGGTTCTTCACGGCCATCTTGATCACATACACCTGGGAGATCGATTGGGCTCATTTGTTCATGCGGATCAGCTACGCTCATCTCTTCGGCATACAGATCAAGATCCACTGGCCAATCTTTCACTTCATCTGCCTCGGAAGTTCCAGCTTCAGCAACGAGCGTTAGGCCGTAGTGATCGGGGTCACCTTTCGTACGATGCATGATGGTGAATATCAGGACTGCTGCATCGCCATGTTCAATCACCTCACTCAGGTTCTCCACGTTTTCCAGGGGCTCCTGGAAGTCCACAAGCTCCCATGCTTCCTGTCTGAACACCAAAGTTGTGCGGTACTTCCATAAATGCACTGACATGTCATCTGAAGGGTCGAGGCGAACCTTATCTCTCTTCAAGATGCAAGGATCACCACAGTCGAGGAAATTCCACCCTGGAGAAAGTCCGTGGATGTTGAAATGCGGCTGCACTATAATCCGACCTTCTTTGGTTGCTCGAACACATTCTTCTTCTGGGTCTTTCACCTCATCATCCCGGACCATGAACACTCTGGCATCAACCACAAGGCTATTCCTTCGGAATGAGACCGGCACTTCTATCTCTTCGGGATCATTGCACAGATGCAGGAGTCCATTCCTGTGGTCGAGGCTCCAACCTTTCTTCAGCAATCTCCCCAACGAGATCAGGGGCGCACCAACGTCGGACGCGTAGAACTCCTCTTGGATCATCGCTGGGCCTAGGTCCAGGGTGATCTTCCTGCTACCATGGTTCTTCATCTCTTTCCCTTGGGCGTCGACCATTCGGACTGGTGCACTCGAACCCCTGTCTGAAAGATTCGCTTCCAACCATGCTCGCGGCATCACACTGAGGTCAGCACCTGAATCCAAGACCACCTCCTGAGGTAGCCCTTCAGACAGAGCGTTGTAGCCCTCGTCAGACCTGCTGCTGATCCCTCTTACTTCTGCATGTGCAACCCATTCTTCATCTCCAAGCAATGCATCATCTAAGCTCATGTCCATGACGCTGTACGTCTCCCAAGCAAAGTCGATGACTTCCAGTTCATCCTCACCGTCAACCATGGAATGTTCGATCACTCTGCACCACCATGACTCATTGTCTGACACATACGACTCTGAACCCTCGCTGTCCATCTCATAGACCGTTGTCATTGGGACATCAAGTCGATCACTGTCTGCAAGATCAAACACACGCTTCACACTTGCTGTTCCGGTCGATGAATTTGAGCTCGATGCGGACGAACTGTTCCCCGATGCGGACGATGTATCATTCTGGTTGATGTTTCGAACTTTGACCTTCATCCAACACTCATTGCCCCAGTGCCCTGACTTCCCGCAGATTCGACAAGCATCATGAGGAAGCCTTTCTTTGCCCTTTCCTCCTTTCTTTCCTCTGTCCTTTCCTCCTTTGCTCCAATCATTCCTGCTCCATGAGGACTGTTTTCCTTTTCCTCCTTTCTCATAGCCGTTTCCTTTGCCTGGACGACTCTCATATCCTCCTTTGCCACCTTTGCCTTTGCCGTTCTTTCCTCCATACTTTCCTCCATCTTTGCCACTACCTTTGCCAGCCCCTTTACCCCACTTGCCTTTTCCTTTAGGCCATCCTTTCACACGATCGACATCCATGGGGCTCGGGCCGTTCGGATCATCATACAAAGGTTTCTGCGGTGCCCCTCCTGTCACGATTTGCGAAGACCACTTCTGTGTAGAGCGCTCCCACCGAAGGATCATGTCTCTCATGCTCTCATACGTAGAATCGTCACCGATGGTGATTGTCAAGTGTGACCGAACTTGCTGAGGCAAAACACGCAACAAGATTGCACTCTGCATCTCATTCGGAACTGGCTTTCCCGACGCCTGCTCGTACTTGCGGAAGAGGTCCTCCAGACGTAGCACCTGCTCCAGGAGATTCCCTTGATTCATTGCCGGAAACTGTGAGATTGCTCCCAACAGTGCAAGCGCTGGTGTCTTATTGGCGGGTGCCAGCACATTGTTTAGCACACGCCATGTCTCGAATCCATTGGCACCGGAGGCCTTTCCCGAAGCATGCTTGTGAGGATTGCGTACAGCTGCTTTCCCTGTAGGATGGCATCGTCGGTCATAGTGGCTTCTTCACAAGGCGAACTCAAATCCTGCTCTACCTCTTCAATCGCAGTATACATCTCAGGGCTTATTGCAAGGATCCACTGCTTGAAGCTCCAACTCCAATCTTGCCATTGAGTTAGCTCTTCTTCTCGGTCTTTGGGCTTGAAAGGGTCAGGTCGGGGGATGAACTTCGTCCACCCCGTCGGAGCTTCCTTCCTGGAACCAAGGTGAGTGACCGCTTCTTTCAACTCTTCTGACTGTCTTTGCTGCTCAATGGACATGGACTGAAACAAACCCATGAAAGAACGATTCTGCTCTTGGCCCTGCATCACCATGTTGCCTAAGGCTTCCAAAATCTGAGGCACACTCGCAGTTGCAGACTGAGGCGATGTTGGCTGGGACTGTGCAAACGGATTCGGGGCTGAGGAAGGTTGGGGGTTGACCTTGAGGAGACGCCATGACTGCAATCAAAGCTCAACGGAACCCTCAGACTGCTTCAATGCCACCTCGAACTTCAACCTCTTTGGCGTAGGCTCACCGGTCTCGGTCAGGTCAAGTGGTTCTTGCCCTGGTCCGACCTAGACAAGATCTCCAGGTCACGCTCAAACGTCTTGCCCTCTTCAGTCGCGTGCACAAAGTTCTCTTGAGCACTCCACTCTACAGCTTCACGACACACGTTTCTCTGTTGCGATGAACCGAAAATCTTCCAGGATGCTCGGGTTCTTGTTCAAACACTTTTCAGCCAAAGCGAAAACGTCCTCGATCCTGCTCAGTCTATCCAGCTTGGGCTCCAAACTCAAGCGAGCTGACTCCAGGATGTTCTGCCAACCTTTCTGGGTTCGATTCTCTGGCTTCGGTCGCAACAAGAAACAAGAGCTGCTCAAAGTAAAACTCACGTAGCTTCTGCTTTGCTTCTTCCAAACTGCCCCACGTCGCCGTCGTGCCACAGCAGCCCACAGCGCGGTGGTAAAACACGAAGAGGTACTGGCCGCCTTGCCGCCCGTCTGCACCACCCTAGGCCGCCACCAGCAGCCGAAGCACAGAGGAAGCTATGAAGAGGATCCAACCCTCAGAGGCCCAAGACTACACCCGGGGCTCTACCTACCCTAGTGCTGAGGCTAGGTTCCTGGCCTCTTGGAGCTCCGGTACCCAAAGGGTGAACCTTCACAGCTCCGCTACCATACGAAACTTTTCCACTTCAAGCAAAAGCGCCTGTGTCATTGCACACTCAATGGAAAACATGATGTGCCCAAGTAAAATCACTTTGGGGTAAAACAGGGGTGTGCTACTGTACTTTCACCTTTTGCACCTTGAGTACGGAGCGCAGCCCCGCCTGGCAACCCCACAGTGGGATGCATCTTGGCCCGTGTCCGGCACGAAGGCTCTGTCACCAAGGTCTATGAGGAGGCAGACGGCAAGGGGGACCGAGTGCATGAGGCTATAGCGCACACTCAAGTTAGACTGAGGGCATCTCATGGTCCGTCAGTTCGCGTCTTGCTCCAGCTGCTGCTGTACTTCTCTTGGCCATGTAGGGATACCGTTTTGTCTCACGCGCCCGCGCCCATGCCTCCACCTTGGCCATCGTTCCTGTCCAGGCAGCACATAGTTTCTTCCATGCCCGTGCATACAAGTTAGGTCTTAGGGCTGCCGCTCCAGCCCAAAATGTGGAAGCAGATGAAGAGCAGTTAGGCCTTGGCAAGGTGGCTGCTGCGCAGCTCTTCCAGCTATCGAAGCTGTGTCTTGCATTTCTTTGCCCGCCAGAGCATTCGTTCAAGATGCACTGACTTCACGGTTGCGGCGTGCTGGCCGATCTTGGCCGTATAGGTAAGCACAAGGTGACAAGAGGCTGACGTTGTGATTATGAAAGCCCCAGCGCCAGAGCCAGCCGTTCCTTCCAAGGCGCAGCTGCGCCATGGCGCCATGTCCGACTGAGCGAGAGATTTGCATCGTTGTCGACGAGAGCGATTTTGGTTGCTTTGCCCCCTGGCACCGGCAAATCCACTTTGACTGTCCTGCTCAATGAAGCACTTGCAAGAAGAGTGGACCCCATGCAGTTTGTGGAGCTCCATCTTGGAAGACTCCCAAAGTCTGCTACAATGCGGAGCAGTTGCGAGAGTTTCTGGGATTTGCAGCCCCCCAAGCTCGGTACTTTGCGGATGCTGACAAACCACCTTGCTGGGAAGACCGTGCCGCCACATATGGCGCTCTGTAAAGGCGGGGCGAGTGCTGCCGGGAGTCTACGAGGAGCTGATATTGGATTTCTGGGAGCAGGCCCAGCCCTCGCAGGTTCCGAAAGTCCTCCTCATGAACGATTATGGAGGTGAGGAAGCTCCATGGTTCACTCTTACGGCCAAGCTGCCGCTTAAAGAAATGGAAGCTAAGGCCGGTGGAGAGGCAGAATGCCGCCAGAAATCCCGAAGGACCCAGCAATGTGGTTCGCTGCTTCCGCAGGGCATGGCACAATCTGCCGGGAGAGGTCCTTAGCTTTCCCGACATCGTGCAAGCACTAGTTTGCTTCGCGATGTCGACCTGGGAAGGTTAGTGAAAGTCCATGCGAAGCCGCAGCGTGTCGCAGCATGCGAGCGCCGGCACACTCTTTTCGTGCGCAAGGCAAATGAACAGAACCGCCGTGAGCGCCCTCGCTTCTGCGCTTGTCTCGTTCGTTGGGGCGCCTTCGTTCTGAGTGCCGGCCTGGTGGTTCATATGACGGCTCGTGACAGGACTCATGCACGTGACGGACGAAGGCTCCAGCCTCCCTGTGCTTGCCAGCAGCAGGGCATTGCCAGTGGCCGCCTGGGTGGAACATCCGCTTGGTGGACGCCTGGCTTTGAGAGTCTTGGGGCCCCTTGCAATGGGGTGCAGATTCAAGCTGCCTAACACGGATTTGTAAACGAAAGCCTGCTCGCTGCAGCTACTGTGCACAAAATGTGGATGTTCATCCACGACACGGCCCGTGCTAAGCACATACATCACAGTGTACTTGTAGAACAATTTTTTATGCATGGAAAAGGACCACTGCCTTGGGTTTCCCAAAGCAGTGCGAAAAGCAGCTTCACCATCTTCATACAAAGAACAAAGTGCCAAGTCCAACCGCTGCACCATGTCCCTTTTCTTGTTCTTGGCATACTCCAATTTGTGCTTTGGCATAACGATGACTGAAGTAATGTCCACCGTCCGACAGTCTACCATGATGCGGCCCGCAGTCTCGTACTTGAGAAAGGTGTTTGCGTCACTTTGCAGCATACACTACTGCACTGTTTTAACCAAGCACCAACACTGCTTTTAGGAACACAACACATGCCGCATGCCTTCCTTATCTCGCCACTGCTGCATCAAGTCCAACGTGAGCCGGTGGGATTGGATTCCTTCATCATCTTGCTCGGACTTTAACCTTTTCGCACTGTACGCAAGTGACTCAGGAGGCTCCTCGATTTGAAAGCATGCTTTGGCATACTGTCCTCCGCGCACCAGAGTCTGCAGGGTCACGGCTGTTTCACGCACCAATTGGCTGACATCCTGGTGTCGGAAGCCTTTCTTGAAAAGACCTTTGATCGAACGCCAAGCCCGCTCTTGGGAATTCGACAGATAAGTGCCGTAACCCGGGCACACTTGACCGAGACCACTCTGCCAATCTGCGCTCCACCACAAGCCTTTCTTCTGCAAGACCCACTTCTCCAAGTAATCCACGAATTTCTCCTCAAACAAACCTACAAGCTCCGCTGCGTTACCCCAAGGCAGCTTTCCCAGCAGCAGCCTTCTGGTCTATCAACCCAGCGCTATCAAGATCGAAAAAAAATAGTCTATGAAGCCAGCTCAAGAGATCGAAACCATGTCAAACACACACAGACACACACACACACACACACACACACACAGCGCGCTGTCCTGATTCCAGTCTTCGGGGTCACGCAGCCTTCACAACGTGTCTTCCCAGATGACATGGAACTGTAATGGATGTGCGATTTTCGCGCTAGAACTGGATGATTTCCGTTATCTCCAGCGTCAACTCTGAGTCAACTTTCTTTTTTGTCCCAGTGCGTCTTTCTTTATGTGTTCTAAGTCCCGGTGCAAAGTAGCGTCTGGAAAGCATGCACTTGTCGCATTGATGGCACCGCCTGCACCATCCATGACCACATTTGTTACCAGTTTCTTCCAATCCAAACCCGAAGCTTCCAATAGCTTCTGGAAAGATGTGCATAACACGGTTCATCTCCTTGTCACACACAGCACAAACTCCGGCCAGAATCGATTGAGCACCACTCCGCCAACCTGGTGCAAGACCAGTCCGAGGCTAGCTAACACAAGATCCTGCACATTGGTCTTGAATGTGGCATCCATGACGAGCACACACCGATCCTGTGTGCCAAGGTCGGCAATCACGGCATCCAAATTCTCTTGCTCGAAAACAAGACCCGAACCGTTTCTTCTGAAACCAGAGGTGTCTCTTCCGTGTGAAGCACAGCGACTGGCAAGGGTGGGTTTTTGGCAAAAAGCTCGAAATGTGGAAACAAACTTGCCGTCACAGGATTTGGCCCAGCGCCGCCCCGCGCTGGTCCGATCCGGACCGGACCGGTCACGGTCACGGTCGGACGGTCGGACGAACCGTGACGGACCGACTTGGACCGACTCGGACCGACCGACCCATCGGTCCGGTCGGGCGCACCGTCGGAACGGAACCGGCCGCTCCGAACTCCGGAGTCTTATTGCCTTTGTTGGCTGCCCTCGAGCGATGCGGGGCACCTTGCTGTGAAAACTTCCACACACGTTGCAGAGTTGCAACAGAAGACACGAAAGCTGGCATAGGCTGCATTGGAGGCGCCGGGGGCAACTGAGCAGCGAGGCCAGCAGAACAAGAAAAGAGGGGAAACCACCGACGAACTTGACGGTGAACGCGATCGGAAGAGAATAAGGTAATCCCGCTCACAGCTGAGTCCCTTCCTGTCCGGTTCTGCCTGCATGTCTGCGGGCGTGTGCGCTCCGTCAGCTCTTTCTTTATTCCCGTGTTCGTAATGGACGCGGCGCCGTTCCTTTTTTTCCGCTCCCCTTCCCCCGCCCCCGTTCTTTCCTTCGTCACCTCCGTTGCCTCCGTCACCCCCGTTACCGTTGCCGCCCGCCTCCTTCCCCCCCCTCGCCCCCCTCGCCCCCCTCGGCCCCTTGCCTTGCGCCACCCCCCCCTTATGGGCGCAGTTGCTCCTTCCGTCCAGGCTGTGCAGGTCCATCTTCCCAAACCTGCGGAGGTTGGCGTCCTTTGTCCATGCTGGAGAAGCCCTTCAAGGCCATTGAGGGTCCAGTGGTTGCCCGCCTCGCCTCCTCCCGGCCGGTGTGGGCTTGCGGATTATCCGTTCAGCAACCTCAACCTGGCCTACGTTTGTGGCGTGTCTGCAGCTGCGGAGGTCCTCTACACTGATGATACCCTGGTGTGCGAGGATTCATTCCGGCGCAAGATGCCTCTCCTTCGTGTTCCAGCTGACTTTGAGAAATTCTTCAACACTCGGGCACCTGCAGACCCTGCCGCACGCCACCCCTACAGCAAGCCTGCAAAACCTGCTGTCTGTCTCTCCCCCAAGCCTGCATGGCTTCCAGTACAGAGTCCATTTCCCCGTAAACACAAAGGCTTGAAGGCCCCAGAGTCTGCGGTGTAACCTGTTGTCTGAAGAGAGCCCTCTTTGGAAACGGGGGATTCGTGCCTTCCCGGTGTGCTACTTTCTGCTACCAGTCACAAGGGTTTGGATCCGGCGACAAGTGTTGACGTTCTGCTGCTTGGGCCTTGTTGCTTCTGTCGGATTGCCTTTCTGCGTGTTGGGGCTGGGAGGAGTGTACTGTTCACACAGCAGAACTGTTCTTCCTCGTCTGCTCTCTCAAGTTCCGTCGGCCCTCGCAATGGCACTTGTTAGTTTTTGACCGGAATGCGCTTTTCTCCACGTTACGTGCCACTCGGGGGTTGGTGACATTCGTAGTAACCAGTCCTCTTCATGCCTCCTTTTCCTGTTTTGGAAAATGAGGCTTAGGACGCTGGGTGTTCGGCGCCGATGTATTCCTTCCAGTGGGGGCGACCTGGTTCTCGGTTGACTTACGCATGGTCACTGGTCCCATCCGTGCGCGTGTGCGCTCCCTACTCCGAAGGCAGAGCACGGCCGCGTGGAGCCAGCGCAGTTCAGGGGCTCTTGCCCCGTGTGGCAAAGCATGTTTTCTGCCTGTCCCTTGACCCCTCTCTCTTCTTGCTATCCTCCTTCCCAGCCCTTGGGTTGCTTGGTGTCTCCATTGGACTCGCTCCCTCTGACCTGTCTGCGATGGTCAACCGGCTTCATCGGGCCATAGGGAGTTCTTGGACTGAGCGGCTCCATTCCGACACGAACCTTCAAGTCCTGGCATGCCGTACTCTGCCCGCAATCACACCGCGGCATGTGGTCATGGCCCCCCTGGTGGACCGTCTCCGGAACGCAATTGAAGCTAAGCTCGCAAGTATCGTTCCACCTTCCCAACTGCTGGCCGCGGCTGATGCCTGGCGTGACTCCGGTGCGCCTGCCCAAGCGCTACAGCGGTGGCCCATGGCTCGTGTCCAGGGAAGCGGTCCTGTCTGCGGATGTGAATGGGAGTGCAGCCTCTGCCGCCCGGGAAGTTGGTTCTGACTTAGCCTACCGATGCACCCTACCGCGTTCTCTCGGCCAGGCCATTTGCAAACTATCTTTCCAGAAGCTGGCGGACTTGGAGGAACAAGACATGGAATCCTACTCGACTCTTCGGCAACATGCGCAACTCCAGTCAGAGCCCGCTTGTACATCACTTTGGTAAGAATGTCAAACCTCGGCCCTACATTGGCCCTACATGAGCCTGCGTGACTCGCAACACCTCACAACACACTGCCAGCAGCTTCGGGCATATAGGGCCAATGAGGTGTTTTTGAACGGCATACCGAACCAGCTGCAAGACTCGGAGATGCTGATCGGAATTGCGGACACGCTACTGCATCTGCCTGAAACGTTTCCGGCGGCGTATTTGAAGGTTTATGACCCTATCATCACGCAGTGTCTTAGACTGTCGGGGGCATTGCAGCATTTCGACCTTGCTGAAATGTTGGATTGCCCGGTTCCGCAGCTGGACAAAGCAAGGCTTTCGGAGTCCCTGGTGGGGTATGGCTTTCTTACCACAGCGCAGTACATCGCGGATCTTTTCTCTGCGGTGTCGGACTTGCCGAGTGTCATCAATGCCAGTTTTCCTGCAATGCTCAGCTACGCTGACCCAGATTATTGGCTGGGTGCACTTCTGCTCGCATTCGAGTCCCACCAAAAAGGTCCCCTGGAGCGAACGGCCGGGCTGCCCATTGTTATTGGTTTTCCTGAATCTGACAATAAAATTACTGACCTGCAGATCAATGTGCCGCCCGCAGCCATGGTGGCCTTCTTAGCTGGCCGCGCTTATCGGTGTCCCAAGTGCCCTACTACCAAATATGTGATGGACGCGCACAGTGGACTGCCACAAGTCACTGGCCAAGCCTCCCAAGAAGCCTTGCAGGCATGGGCCGCAGCTGCTAAGCACACGGACGTGGAAAAGGCCAGGCTTGCCCAGCCCAACCTGAATACGTTCCTAGGCATCACGCTGCAGGGCACAGAGACACTTGGGCAAAGGCACTATCAAGAATTTAGGCCGGACCACCCCCCTGCCCATTTCCTTGACGCCATCCGGCTTGCCCTTGCGGCCTCGGTGGCCAACCAAAACATTGAACACTTTTGGTCAGTTTATAACTTGGAATGGCCTGACACTTCTCACAGAATGGCTGTTTTTCTACGGCGAGTGTTGCCCCTAGAGTGCTTGCTCTCCTCGCCCTTGGCTGCGCCGGTGGAAGTGAACACTGCGGCAGCCTCGCCGGAGGTCGTCAGCATCTCTTCTGAAACTAACGAAGGTTCTCCCTGCCCGATGGATGACATGTCGGATGCGGAGGACGAACCCGAGGCACAGGTGAATGATTGGCGCTTCTCGGAGCTGCGAACCACTGACCTTGCAGCTTTGCGAGAAGTGGATGTCTCAGCCCCTTTCCGACTGCCAGTCATCTTCGAAGCGCATTGGAAAGGGATCAGCACCACACCCACCAAGCATGGGCCAAAACGTCCCCGAAATGAGTGGTATGACGCAGCCACTGCTCACTGGGCTGCCATTAAGGGGCTCATGCGAGCTAAACATCCAACCAAGCAGCGACTCAACAGCTTCTGGTTTAAGATGTACTGCCATGGCACCTCCAAGGACCCTGATCCTTCGGCCCTACGTGCGGCAGTTACCTCCTTCCCCTATCAGTATAAGGACGAAGGTGTTGTGCAGTACCGGCAAATCCAGGAAGCTGTCCGGGTGATGTGGCTCGCGGCCCAAACCTCAATGACAAGATACAGAGGTATCCCCATTCCGGACGGCATCCCTGAGTGGGGGGTTGATGAGCAAGAGCTGCCCCCAATGCAGGTCATGCCCAGCCGTACGCGTTCCCATACCACCTCCGATGGCCATCGCTCTCGGCGTCCGGACTGGGAGGGCTCCTGGCAATAGACAGCAAGTTGTCATCTGAGGGCTCCTACTGACGCCATGAACGCGCCATTGAGTCCTTTCATGGCATGCTGCCTAGCGTGATGTGAGCCCTCACATCTCCTCGCCGATACATGCCGCAAGACTACCTCGGGATATTCTTGGTTTGGCAACCCTCTCGTGGTCTATGCCACGGATTGGATCGTGCTTGTCTTCTGTGTGCTCACTGCCTGCACCTGTGAACACCCTTCTGTGTCGGCCCTGCGTTGTGCCTATGGTGACGGGGGGCCTTTCTTTCGTGGTTGCTCCACTGGCCATCTGCCACGGACTGCCCTGGGCCGGTCCTGCCTGGATGTTCCAGCTCTGTCATCGGTAAAACGGCCAATCTTCCTTTCCTCTGCCCCCTCTAGGTGGGCAGGTTGCTTGCTTCTATGTGCTACGATCAAGTGTGAACCCCTTGGACTAGAGGGTTGGCCATCTCTCGTCTGGAAGGTGACACCCCCTTGGCGTACAACGACGTCATGCCTATTGGGAGAGACCAGCTAGGGGATGCTGCTTCCGGGTTGTGGACACTCCTATGCGGAGATCAGCTTCCACTTCCCTAGCAATGTGCCATCGAGCACCTGTGAACAACCTGGCCTTCACGAGAGCCATTCTCGCCTGTGCTTGGGTTGCTACGGGGTTCCCTGCCTGCTTGGTGTCTATCTCTGCTTGCGTCAAAGCAGCCATACATGACTACCTCCCCATCGGTAGGTGGCCAAGCGTGATGTGAGCCCTCACATCTCCTCACCGACGTCTGTCAGTTTGGGCATGGACGGGCTGATTCTGGGTATTGAACCCTCAACCCTCACCGGCCAAGGAGATAGTTGCTTGGCCTTGAGTGCGAAGTTTCGACTGGGGGATTCTCCCGCTTCCTGCGGGGCAGGTGGGGTCCCCGCCTGCTTTGGTTTACCTGATGGCTCTGAGTGGAACGAAGCAGTCAAGCCTGCTTTGGCCGGCGGACGAGCTCTTGTGAGTCAAAAGAACGTTGCGCTTTGTGCTCGGAGAGGCTCCACTGGCTGACCACCATGGAGTACTCTGGGCTGGTCCTACCCCTTTGTTCTTGCCGTTAAGTCCCCACTGGCTGACCACCATGGGGCAACTTTATACTTCGGAACACGAAGGTTGACACCTACAACGTTCCGTGCTGAGGCACGACTTTGCTCCACCTGTGATGGCGAAACTGTGAACCATCTCGTGAACGGCCTTGGCTGGTGCTGAATGTATTCGCATTGGTGGCTGCATGACGGTGATGTGAGCCCTCCCATCTCCTTACCGACGTACCTCGCGGGTTTGGGTGAAGGGACCTGATGCGTGCCGATGCGCAGGCCAGTGCCAAAGTGGCGTAGCCTTGTGTGAGATGCCTGGACTGGGAGGTCCCTCGGTGTCATTAAAACCCTGTGGCGTTAAGGGTTTGATAATTCGCCGTGGACTTTCCCCGTGGAATCGGTAGCTGCTGCTACTGTGCGCGGGCACCTCTGAGGGTGGACCCTTGTGCGCCAGGTAATCGGTAGCTGCTGCTACTCTCGGCCCCCCCCTCTGGCCGTGCGCGGGCACCTTTGAGGGTGGGCACTTGTGCGCCAGGTTGACTGGTGAACCCTGGGCTCGGAGCTACTCCACTGGCTGACCACCATGGAGTGCCCTGGGCCGGTCTGGCCTGGATTGTTCTTGCTGTTAAGTCCCCACTGGCTGACCACCATGGGGCATATGCACATCTTTCATCCCCCCTTGGGAGTCTGACTTGCAACATCCTTTCGCCATTGAGTGTTGGTTGTCTTTCTTGACAACGATTAAGCGATCCGAACCTCGTCTGATGACCTCGGGTTGACTAACCGCTGTCGCACCAGTGGCTACATGATGGTGATTTTGTGAATCTGGCAACGTCGCATTTTGCGAATCCCCCACAAGCTCTGTGCTTCCTTGTGCACCGGGACTTCATTGACGACCTCGAGTACTGAGTCCGTGGGGTATCTAGTAGTTTAGCGCGATTGCTCGCTTTGTTTCTTCGGTGTCTGTTCTTTGGTGGTTTCGTGTTGTGTCTGGCGGGTTGTGTGCGCTGACTCTGTTTCACCCTTTTCGTCGAGCCCAACAAGACCGGCCTACTGTGCTACTGATGTAGTAAAGAGGCGCCAGAGAAAAAAAAAAAACAGTCAGAGCCCGCTTGTCCGCCCACCGCAAGCGGGTTTTACCGGCCATATTGCTTAGCCAGCGTTTAGCCCTGGGACTCCGGTTCATCCGGGCTGAATACTTGCAGCGTGTAGGTGTGGACCCGGCTGGCCTTGGCCTCACTCCCCCCGCCTCCAACTGTGCCTGATGCTGCTCCCTCCCCGTCTGTGCAGCCCCCCGAACCCGTCACTGTGTGGCTCTCCTCCGATGAGGCCTTGCCCTTCGCCCGTGAGCTACGTTGGGCTCTCCTACCGGCCAGCCCAGCTGGGGTCCAGCGCTCCCACCTTGGGGTTCCGTCACACCGTTGCTCCTGTGCCACAAGTCCTTCTAGTGGGTCTGTGTTGTTTATTCTGCCCCCTGCCCCTGCCCTGCCCAAGCCTTGCCCATGGTGCCGTAAGGCCACGGGCATTGTGTGCCCCTCTTGCCAGACGCAGATGGTGCGCACCCGGCGTACCTGGCCAACAGCCTCCCCTTCCAGCAGGTTGCGCAAGCCTGCTTGCCTGGGGCAGGCGCTGATTCTGCAGGTCTTGTCCGTCTTCCCCTGCGGCGTGTCCTCCGCCACCTTGGCTTGGTGGGTTCGGCCTCGCTAGACCAGCTCTTGTGTGCACTGGAGGACTGGGCCCCTGCTACCGCAGCTGACAGTCCTCCACCGTGCCTGTCGTGCCCTTCAAGGCCGTGCAGTGTCCTCCGACCAGAACTTTCGACTGCTGGCAGGATCCTAAAAAAGAGCGTTTGCATTCAGTTCTTCTGTCTTCCCTTTCCTTCCCCTTCCCCCCCCCTCCCTTCCCCCCTCCTTCCCCCCCTCCCCCCTCCCCTCCCCCTTCCTCCCCCTTCCCCTCCCCCCTTCCCCTCCCCCCTTCCCCAATAAGGCCTCTGCGCTTGCGGTAGATGTCTGTCTCACTCTGAGTGGAATGTCCCACAAGCTCGACCTACTGTGCTACTGATGTAGTAAAGAGGCGCCGGCAAAAAAAAAGGGGCCTTAGAAGGGGCTTGAAGGGGGCCTTGAGAAATTATTCTCGAAGGAGGCTTGAGAAAATTCGGAAGCTCCCAGGCCAGAATGCTCTGGCGTTTCCCCGGTGCCATGTGGCGATCGTCAGGAAGTCTTCGAAACCGCCAATGCTGCTAGCTTTCTTGTCATGAGTCGTGCACCACCAATCAGGATCCTCTGCGGATTGTGTAGCATTCTCGATGCTCGAGGGGCACGTGAGTCGAAATACCATGTGCTGGAACTGGCAATGTGCACTTTGGTGGAACGGTCATCCAAGCCCACTTGGCAGACACGCCACCCATGCCATGGAACAGGAAAGGCAAGATTCTTGATGTTCTGTCCCACTCAGCACGCGTCTCGCACACGTGTTTCAATGCTGATTTGAATGCTGCGTTAAAGTAGCCCAGGCCGCCGTGTAAACGGGCTCTGCGTTTGGGGTTGTGCGTTGTTGTTTCCTTTGTTGTTGTTTTGTGCGGAGCCCATTCACGCCGTTTTGCTAATTTCTTCTTCTCATACCGACATGCCAACGAACGCTCACTGTCTGCTGACGTGGAAAGAAGCTTGCCACCAAAACAAATCAGTGCTGATTTGAATGCTGTGTTTTTGACTTGCGGATAATTGTATGAGATTGTGTGTATTTCCAGGTTCAACAGCCCATGTCATTTCCTGGGAGACGCCTTAGGCTCCTGAAAAGAAGTGTCTTCTTTGTTTCTTTTGGCCCCCCCAAAACCTTCAATCCTACACTTCTACATATGCAGGATTCCGAAGTCTTACAGCATTTTGCCAGTCTTCCAGCTTTGGTTTGATTGGGTTGTCGTCGATAGCCAGGATGTTTTGCTTTTGTAAGGGAATCGAATATTACAAGTTTAATTTGCTGTTGGCATTCACGGGCCATCACGGGTTGAGCTTCCGTCGTTGGACGGAGTCTCCAAGCCAAAAGTCCAACCTGCCTTGTCTTTCATGGTGCCTAAATCTAAAGGTGTATCACAAGCTTCAGCCATCTTGCTCCCTGCAGATGTTTCGGCACCACGCTTACATGTCCAAAAACATATGGATTGCTGCATGCTCGGATGACAGCCCTGGGCAGCAAGTGTGCAGCATCATTGTGGTTTGATGAGTTTCCTTTTAACACCCCCTCGGCTATTCTCGAAGGTCACTTTGTGGTCCTCCGCCTCCAGTCTTCTTTGTCTCCTGTTCCACTGCAGGCAGCCTTTCAGCAAGCTGCCTCGCAGTGCATCAGGTTCCTGGCATGGTTTCCGGAAAAACCCATCCCTGTGGTGTGCTGTGGCGCGGTTGTAGGGGCTAGAGTTATGGCTTCACTGCCATTTTAGTCCTTGCGGTTTTAAGGTTTTTGTTTGTACGTACGGTTTGTGCTTAGGGTTGAGGGCTTTGGGTCCTTCAGCGCTCAACCCTAACTTCGAACCTGGTCCAAGGGCCTTAAGACCCTTTCGTGCCCCCCGCCGGGCACGACGCCAGACGTCTGACCATCATAGGCGCATATGGTATGCCTGCACAATAACGGAGTTCCAAAAGTTAAGGGCCAGCATGCAGCCCGCGTTGGACGGTGCAATGCACAGCGAGCTTGATTCAGATTCTTGTGCGACCCATGAGAATCCGAGGAAAGAAACCCTAAACCCTAAACCCTAACCCCTAAACCCTAAACCCTAAACCCTTTTCATCATATTGTCTGAGCCCATCTCGCCGCTTGGAGGAGTGGAGCCCGACAACATGTGCCATACTTTCCCAGCACATGCGCGTCGCTCCCCAACTGATGTGTCGACAGCCAAAGCCAGGATTTGTTTGTTCAAGGGTTTAGGGTTTAGGGTTTAGGGTTTAGGGTTTAGGGTTTAGGGTTTAGGGTTTAGGGTTTAGGGTTGATGTTTTGTTCATTGTTGATGCCGACATGCCTACGCTCAGCTGTGTGAAGGCTTTTTGAGGAGGGCAGCAGGTAACGTGACGCAGTCAACAAGTGCCGGCACATGAAGCGGCCCATTCTCACCCCAGCAACAGACTCCGCAGCACAAATCCGTCACCCCATCGCCATGCGCACGCCCCACCCCAGCTTCTTATCTTCCGGAGCATATCTGAGCATCTTGAACTTCGCATCGCTGAAGCCTTGAACCCAAAATTCCCAAACCCTCAACCCTCAACCCTAAACTCCCAAACCCCTAAACCCTAGACCCCTACACCCTACACCCTACACCCCTAAACCCCAACCATCAACCCAAAGGTCTTAACCTCAAAAGCCCCGCGCCTTCTGCCCCCCTGCGGTGATGACGGCGCGCCGGCGCTGCGGCCGAAGAGACTCCAAGCAGGCGGAGCTGGCTATCATGGCTTAGGATTTTGAGGCCGTCTAGGGTTCATTTCGGGTTCAGGGTTTAGGGTTCAGGGTTCAGGGTTTAGGGTTTAGGGTTTAGGGTTTAGGGTTTGGGGTTTAGGGTTCAGGGTTTGAGTGATCGTGGTTTAAGAATTAAAGGCCGTTTAGGGCTCATTTAGGGTTGAGGGTTCAGGGTTGGAGTGGCGACTTTTTGTTCCAGACCAGCGGTTTAAGGGTAACAACGGCTTTCTCCTGCCTCAAGGTCCAGGTTTAAGCAGCCCCCCCACTAAGACCCTAAACCCTCAGCCCGCAACTTTGGCATCGTGTGGGGCGGAGCAACGACCCCAAAAGCAAAGCGATCAACCAATCCAAGGCCCTTGGAAGTCCAGGTGCTCTCTTGCTTGGGTTTATCTTTTCGGGTGTCTAATGTTGAGGGTCCGGGGTTCAAGGTTTTGTTCTCTGTTTGTTTCTAGGGGCCGATTGCACAGGTTCGCCGCAGTGTGGATGTTGGGAAGCAAGGCGACAAACAGCTCGTCTCTGTTCGGTTCACCTGCAACTGCACCGTGACACTTCTTACTTGCAAAGCTCCCAAAACTCGGTGCGACGGAGCAGGGGATGTGAAAGGGAGATGAAATTTCGTGTACACCCTAAACCCTAAACCCTAAACCCTAAACCCTGAACCCTGAACCCTGAACCCTAAACCTTAAACCCTAAACCCTCAACCCTAAACCCTAAACCCTAAACCCTAAACCCTGAACCCTGAACCCTAAACCCTAAACCTTAAACCCTAAACCCTCAACCCTAAACCCTAAACCCTAAACCCTAAACCCTAAACCCTAAACCCTAAACCCTAAACCCTAAACCCTAAACCCTAGCTGCTCTGCCATGTTTGGTTGTTCTTGCCTGACGCTGCATCTCCCACACCGCCTACCACCGTCAACCCCAATCCAAAACCCGACAACCCCATGCGCCGACCCCCAAACCTTACACTGCCTTACACTTCAAATCCCAAGCGTCGAAGCACCTTAGCCACCGCCCTGAGTCCCAGACCTTTGGAGCAACCTTGCCAGGTCGGCCATGACGACCCTTGGCGTGGCCCTGGCGCTCGCCTGGTCGTCGGGAGCTGGTGCCAAGGACCAGCAGAAAGTTGTGGGCGGGGGTGGGGGTGGGTGGGGTTCGGGGCCCGGGCTGTCTGTTTGGTTGTGTAGGATACAGTTTGGGAGAAATCTTATGAAAGGCTGCGCAGCTCCCCTGAAAGAATGAAAACGGTGTCAGGATGAGTAGACTTCTACGGTTTGTTTTCCCTTTTGGATCTGGGGTTTTGGTAGGTGCAAGGCCTTTCATCAAATTTTGGCCTGAAAAGTGTCGGGTTTTCTTGTGCGAGCAACGAAGCACCTCTCGGGTAGGTTGCATCACCACTTGGATGCAAGTGACAGTAAGGTCTCGGACATGGTTTCAGTTTTTTTCTTGAGCGGAAAATGCTGTCTTACCATATCCGGAAAGAATCTCGTCGTTAACAAGAAGCTACTGTTCAGCCTACATGTCTCGGGCTTGTGATGTGCCACATGGATTGTTCCTGAACTCAACAGCTCCCGCACCTGGCAGCTCAGAGGCATCGCAAGACTGCGTAGGAGGAAGAAGCCTGTGTGGTCCCGAAGCACAGGCCCACGCTTCTGAGGATGTGCGCGGAGAGTAGCAGTGAGGGCCAGCCGCACATGCTGATAGTCGGTGCAGGTTGCACTGGTGCTTTGATTGCTGCCATGATCCCAAGAGAAGCCACACGGCGTGGCAAGCCCCGGCCACGTATTTCCGTCTGGGAGTGGGGTCGGGGGCCTGCAGGTCGCATGACGAGCTTTTGGGCAGATGTGGAAGGCGAACGGGTGGTGGCAGATGTCGGGGCGCAAGTCATCTCCCTGCAAGACCCACGGCGCCTGCCGGAATGGATGGAGCCGCACGTGATGGCCGCCGATGGTCTTGGCCTCTCCAACACGGAGGAGCGTGAGCCCACGTGGCATCACTTCTGCACGCCCAATGGCCTTCCAGCTCTGCAGCGTGCCTCCCTTCAAGAAGCGCAGCCTGACGAGCTGCACTTTCATCGTCGCGTGGTTGAGCTGACATGCGCGGGAGGTCGCTGGAAGGCAGGCTTTGCGGGAGAGCGCGGTCGCAGATCGGTTGGGTCGCAAGAGTTCTCACTGGTGGTCTTTGCGGGCACGGCATCCGATGCGAGCAGTCTCGAGGGGCTATGTTCTGCCCTGGCTCCGAGGCAGCTGCACGCGCTGAATGCGGTCAGATACGACCACCGCTTGTGCGTAGCCCTGAGCCTTGGCGCACTTGCGAGGTGCTTTATAGGATTTGGGGGGCAGTCAGTGATTGCAGATTTTCCTCAATCCGTCACTCCACTTGGGGGTTTCCGAAAATAGGGGTACCCTTTCTGGGGGTCCTTTTTTAGGGGCTTCTATTTCCATTTGGGGGGTATAAAAATACCCCCTGTTTCGGGAAATGCCCACTTGTACTTGTATAGAGTTAGAGAGTTCCAAGGATGAGTTAGAGAGTTCCAAGGATCCTGAAGCAGCAGATGAGTGGTCATCTGGAGGCGCTGTGCCACGGGAATGCGGAGCTGCTGATGGAGGGCCCCCTTCGTCTTCTGGCGCGGCAGGAGGCGCGAGTTGAACTGAGATTTAGGGTTTAGGGTTTAGGGTTTTGGGTGTCTGTTCCTTCCGGATTATTGAGTCGGCTTCCCCCCCAAAAAAGGGGCCATTTCTTTGAGAGGTAACTTGACTCGTATCCCCTTTGTGAGGCCCCTAGCCCTAAACCCTTCGCGTGGTGCTTCCAGAGCATCCTTTATGTTGTTCCACCGCCAAAATGATCGCGCAGAGAATTCTCGGGAGCATTTTGCCGGGTATTCCTGTCTCGCCTGAAGTTCACACGATCCCAGCCCACACCTGCAGAAGACCTAAGAGTGCAGGATGTTACACGAGTATCCCTGAGTGCTCACTCACAGGGCATACGAAAGACCTTTGACACGGATATCGATGGTGTATCCCTGGCTTTGCTAGTGTGAGTTAAGTTCAGTGCAGGGCATTGGGGCTTCGGGGTTAAAAGTGTTAAAGGCTTGCAAAGCTCTCCCAGGGTTCATTCAGGGCGCGTGTTTCAGAAATCAGGGTCGAACCGTTCTGCCTAGGTCAAAGGACGCCGAGCCCGAGGCGGCTGTGCGGCCGCTAAGTCTGCACTTTCCTTGCGGGATCAACTCAACAGTGCCCTGATCTCGATTGGCCCTGAAATTCAAGCGCCTAAGGCTGCAAAGTGAAGCCGACACTTTGAGCTCTAAACCCGAAACTCTTGTCCGTTGTCCGAACGTCCCGGCACCTTCCCGGAGATCTCCGAGAGGTCGAAGTTTTGTTTGCAGGCTCTGGCTTTGAGCTGTCAGGGTTTAGGATTCTCAGGGTTCAGGGTTCCCAACCCTCTTTCTGAGTTCTGCATCTTTTGCAGAGGTCGTCCTTCATAGCTCGCCAGCCTTCGCAGCGGAAAACCTTCAGTTGGCCAAGAGACAGAACACGCCACCCGCAGTGCTGGGAAGGCCCCCTTTCGGGTGGGCTCTTGGGGGCAAAAGGGGCAGCTGGGTATTTAGGGTGTTGAGGGATTTCGGGTGTACCCTAAACCCTAAACCCTAAACCCTAAACCCTAAACCCTAAACCCTAAACCCTCAACCCTAAGGTTGCAGGGTTAAGGTTGCTCCGGCCTTGCACAATTCAGGCACCGGCGTCCTTCGGGCGTGAAGGGCCTCGCAGACTCAGGGAGCTTTGGTGTCCGACCACGAATAAGTGCCCCAAGTGTGAAGGGTTTAGGGTTTAGGGTTTAGGGTTTAGGGTTTAGGGTTTAGGGAAGCCCTCGTGGTTTGGGGCGCTTACTTCCAGGAGCTCGAGTGCCCATGCCCCCTAGAATTATCAAGGCGCCTCTTCGAGATGTTTAGAAGCAGCTTCTTAGGCTTCAGGGCTTCAAGTCCCTAGCACCTGTTCCTCACGCCAGACCCTCAACCCTTAACCCTCAACCCCCGGAACCCTCAACCCTTAACCCTAATATCATATTACAAACCCTAAGCCCTGAACCCTACTTGAGCTCGGGTTTAGGGTTAAGGGTTTAGGGTTTAGGGTTTAGGCTTTAGGCTTTAGGCTTTAGGGTTTAGTCAGGCAACGCTTGACCGAGCGCTTGGCCGAGCTGTTGAAGATGCCCGTTGCTCAGCTGGAGGCCCGGCCAGGCCCCCGAAACACGAAAAACCAGTGCTATTTAGGGTTAGGGTTTTGAGCTTAGGGTTTAGGGCTTAGGGCCCCCGCCCAACCGCTCAAAGCCGGTGACCTGTTGTACGAGCTGTGCTGGTACACGAAAGTTAAGCCAGGCCCGCTCCCCGATGGAGTTGCGTAGGTATTTGGGTAGATATTTCAGTAGATGCTTGGGTGTAATTATGCTTGAGAGATATGTTCAGAGGATTGTCCCTGGAGTGTACAAAGCTGCTCTTTATGAGTTTTCCAGATGAGGGTGCAGAAGGTGTAGGGATTAAACGTGTCGAAAGGCTCCTTCTCCCCAGAAGGTCCCCAAGCACGACGCCCAGCAGTTGCCATCATAGCTCAGCAACACAAGTTCTAGCGCTTTAAGCCGGGAACATCACGGGTGTACCCGAGTACTGCTCGGTTCCGAACCAACTTTTTACATTCATGTACCAAAAAGCTCGAAAGCAAGCCAGGCGGCTGTGCTGGAGAGTAAAGTCGTGCACTGGCTGGCGGCTCAGAAGGTTTTTGGGGGGTGGTTCGAGGTTCGGGCTTTTTGATCTTCGGCTTCAGGGTTCAGGGCTGGGTTTCGTGTGCCGGGTTTGGGGTTGAGGAAGATTAGGGGTTGTTAATGAAGCTTACAGTTGGCGCCCAAGTCCTGGAGCCCCCATAGATTCCTTAAGGGTGACAGAACTCCAGCAGGGACTTCATTTAGGTTCCCAACATAGGCCTCCCCTCCCCCCTCCCGCCCTTCCGCCCCTCCCTGCCCAGCCCTAAGCCCTAAACCCTAAACCCTAAACCCTAAACCCTAAACCCTAAACCACCCCCTGAATTGTTCCCCAAGGCGCCAGTGCCAAGTCAAGAGGCCGCTCGCCTCAGACGCGCGGTCTGAGGCCCCCATAGTCGGATGTGGGGGTCTTCTTTTTGGGTTTAGGGTTTAGGGTTTAGGGTTCAGGGTTTAGGGTTTAGGGTTAGGGTTTAGGGTTTAGGGTTTAGGGTTTAGGGTTTAGGGTTTAGGGTTTAGGGCTTAGGGTTTCGGCTCTTCCTTAAGCTCGAGAAAGGGCTGCCAAGAGGCTAAGACCTAAAGAAGAAGGGGGGGAAACCCGTTTGGGGAGGTTGGGTGATCCCTAGATCCAAGGTTTTTGTTGTTAAGGTTCGGGTGCTTATCGCAAGAGTTGCAGCTCGATTAGCCCGGCAGCTCTAGGCCAGACGTTTCTTGCCTGACAGTAGGGCCCTTTCAGGGCAGTGCACTGTACTTGGGGACAGAAAGGGGCGCATTACATAGAGGAACTCCTTAGTGAACGAAGCCAAGCTGCGTGACCTTGTCGCCATCTACGACATGGAGAGCCAGCGGAATGAAAACATGCAAAAAGAAAAAAAGCATGAGATCCAAAGGGTTTAGGGTTTAGGGTTTAGGGTATGGTTCATGACTCTAAACGCTAGACCCTCATGTGCAACAAAGCCTGGGCTTTACGAAATTTGGGGGTACCTTATTGGGGTCCTTATTGAAAGTGGATCCTACTATTTGGGGGTTTATTTTAGAGGACCCCCATATGGGGATATCGGTTGGCCTAAGTTATGTGCCCATCTTGGCAGTAAACTTTCAGGAGCATGCTTAAGAGGACCCCGAGATTGAGCCCTTCCAAAGCCGAAGCACTCAACACGCCAATTGAGGGGTCTAAGGAGGGACCCCTAGAAGGGCCCTTAATCTTGTTCCACTATCTAACCCCTTTGTGTACCCTATATACCTAAGTAGCCCTTGAGTAGTTCCCAAATAACCCCAAAGATCCCTTAAAAGGGTCCCTCCTTAGTCCCTGGAACTGAACCCAAAAGCCCAGAACGTGCCTTGCGCTTGCAAGGCCTGCCTCGTGGCCGAGGGAGCGCCGCGCCCTGGTAGCGCGAGGAGCCTAAACCCTAAGCCCCCTAAACCCAAACCCGAAACCCTAACCCCTAAACCCGAAACCCTAAACCCTAAACCCTAAAACCCTAAAACCCTGCCCGTACATCCTAAGCCCCAAAACCCCCCGAACTCAAGCCCTAAACCCGAACCGGAAACTCCAGAACCCTTCTTTAAAACCTAATTTCTAAACACTGACCCACCTCAACAGCCGAGCCGGGCTTTTACGCCCTCAAATATCTCAAGTCCCTAAGCCCCATGCTACACTGTGCTTGACCAAGATGAGAAGCTGAGGAACCTCATCCTTGCGGGCGACTACCTGGCCGGGGCCACCGCCGGGTCCTTCGAGGCCTTGCCACGCTGCCCATGAACCCTTAAGTCGGGCCTTCGCTCCAGCTTGCGACAAAAACCAAAAAAACCGGAAAGCCATTCTGTTGCAGCCGAAACCCTGGCCCTGAACCCTGCACCCACCCAAAGCCCGACAACCTAAACCTTAAGCCCTGTGCCCTACCACACCCAACACATGAACCCTGAACTAAACCCTAAACCCTAAACCCTAAATCCTAAACCCTAAACCCTAAACCCTAAACCCTAAACCCCTAAACCCCTTGAACCCCCTGAACCCCCCCGGCCAGGGCTGCCTCGAGTCTGCGGAGGCAGCGGCCGCGGCGGCTGTGGAAGCCTTGTCCCAGGTGGTGGTTTACGATGATGAGGTTTAGGGTTCGGGGTTTAGGGTTTAGGATTTGGGGTTTAGGGTTTAGGGTTTGGGGTTTTAGGGTTTTAGGGTTTTAGGGGTTCAGGGTTTAGGGTTTAGGGTCCCCTAATGTAGACCCCCAAATAGTAAGGTTCCCCTTACAAGTAAGTAACATCGTAAACCCCCAGGGGAGGGGAAGGGGCACGAAGGACTTGTAGAGTGACGTGTCGGGTTTTTGGGGTCTTGCTTTAGTTTCAAACCTTGAAACCCTGAAACCCAACAACCCGAAAGCCCTAAAGCCCTAAACCCTAAACCCTGAAACCCTAAAACCCGAAAACCCTAAACCCCAACCCTAAACCATAAACCCTAAACCCTAAACCCTAAGCCCTAAACCCTAAACCCTAAACCCTAAACCCTAAACCCTAAACCCTAAACCCTAAACCCTAAACCCTAAACCCTAAACCCTAAACCCTAAACCCTAAACCGTACCGAAAGCCCTAAAGCCCTCTGCCATGCGGGCATTCTGCCAGGGGCACCGGCCGAGGCGATGGGGCTACCGGGAGGCCCTCTCCTGGTTCGGGCTTAGGGTTTAGGGTTTAGGGTTTAGGGTTTAGGGTTTGGGGTTTAGGGATCAGGGTTTAGGGTTCAGGGTTTGGGGTGTGGTGTGAGGTGGTTTGCGGTGTGAGGTGGTGTAGGGTTTTGGGTTTAGGGTTTGGGGTTTAGGGGTGATGGAGTCTTGAGTCTTTTTGTAGTTCTGTTTCTTTTTTTTAAATTGTGTTTTCTTTTTTCTTTTCATTATTTTTTTTTTTGGGGGGGGGGGGGCGGGTGTGGTTTAGGGCTCAGGCTTGGGGATCAGGGGTTTCAGGTTTTAGGTTCAGCTTTTGGTTTTGTGGTTGTGGGGTGCTTTGGGTCTTCGGCTTTCGGTGGCTACAGGCTTTTCTTGGATCAGGGGTCGCGACCCGCAGGGAGGGCTTCGCTGCCTTGCGCAGGTTTCCAGTTTGGTTTGATTGACTAAGTTGTGCTGTACCCATGAGAGAGAGAGAGAGAGAGAGAGAGAGAGAGTGAGAGAGTGAGAGTGAGAGTGAGAGTGAGAGTGAGAGTGAGAGAGGGAGGGAGGGAGAGGGAGGGAGAGAGACAGCAAAAGGGAGAGTCCGCACAGATGGGATTTCGGCGCTTTCCTTTTTTTGGGCGGGCCCTCCTGGCTCAGGGCATTGGTTTGCAGCATCGTTCTGCGTGACAGGCTCCCGCAGCTCCCGCAGCTCCCGCAGCTCCAGCAGCATCGGGTGGCAGGCGCTGGCGCGTCAAAGCCACCGATGCACCCAACTCAGCTCAGTAGCTTGGGATGTTCCCACTTATATATGAACAGTCCTTAGCAGCTATCATGATCCCTATGAAGGACTGTTAGCAAAAGGGGGAGCGTCCCAGTCAGTTGCTTACAAGCACCGCGTTGGTCAAACAACTTGGCCTGAGACTGGGCACGAAACCTGACTCTAACCCCTAAACCCTAAACCCTAAACCCTGTACCCTAAACCCTAAACCCTAAGTAAGCCCCCACGAGTCCTGAAGCCGAACCCTCAAGAGCCCTTTCACGTTGATAATGTTTACCCGGCTGTCGTCTTGAGACTTCTCGAGTGGCCCGACCTCGAGTTCTTGGGTTTAGGGTTTAGGGTTTAGGGTTTGGGGTTTAGGGTTCTTCTTTCATGACCCGGCTTTCTGCGGATGGGCGCAGGGTTTGGGCTTGAACGGAGGAGCGAGGAGGTAGGCTGGGCGGTTTAAGTCAGCCCCTCGGATGTGGCTGAGAAGTCCCCAGACAGCAGGGTTGTCGCATTCTCGATTTTCCGTCGCGATGCTCGCGCGCGTGAGTTAAAAATGGTGGCTGGACTCGAGGGGTAGGGTTCAGGACAGTCCAGGAAACCCAAAAACCCTCGAGCCCCCTTCAACCCCTAAAGCACGTTTTCTAGCTCGGGGAGGACCCAAACCCTAAACCCTCAAAACCCGCTTAAACCCCAAACCCCAGACCCTAAACCCTACACCCTAAACCCTAAACCCTAAACCCCAAACCCTAAACCCTAAACACGAGGAGTATTCCAAGACCTACAGCTTCATGGCCGAGAGATCGGAGTGCGATGGCCAGCAGCAGCCCCCAGATTCTCCGAGGTGTTTTCAAGCCCTCCCAGACCCAATACTTGTTTGGGGTTTAGGGTTTTGAGGGTTTCGAGGGTTTAGGGTTTTGAGGGTTTAGGGTTTAGGGTTTAGGGTGTATAAGGGGTACATACGGGGTCCTTTTTGTAAGGACTCATACTTGGAGGTTCATGGTACTTATGAGCCAAGTATAGGTGCGCTTATATCTGTATTTATAACCCTTGTCGAGCCGATTGGGGCACTTAAGGGGCTTATGAGTGGGTTATCAGTACAGTTATATAATTGGTTAATAAGTACCATGAACCTCCAATTAAAGCCCAATTCAAGCATCTAACCTCTAAGCCCTACTCCAACCTTATTGAAAATTGAAACCCGAATTTGATACCCTATTAACACCCTGCACCGCCTAGAGACCCTACGGCCCAAAACCCTAACGTTTTCGGCTTCTGGAGTCTTTTGACATCGGGGGTGTCGAGTTTTGGGTTACAGGAATGTTGGATCTGGAGGTTGGGGTGTGGTCCTGGTAGGCTACGGGGATCCTGGGATCTAGGGCCTTGGGTTTTGGGGGGGTTAGGGTAAAGGAGTTAAGGGATTAAGGGTTGAAGGGTTTCAGGGGTTAAGGGTTTAAGGGTTTAGGGTTTAAGGGTTTAGGGTTATTGTTTAGGGTTTAGGGTTTAGGGTTTAGGGTTTCGGGTTCCGAGGTTGGAGTCATGGCTCTGGGGCGCCTGCCTAAGCCAACCAAAACCCGGACAAGGAGCCCCCAAGGCCCGGAGCCCTTTTAGGGTTTAGGGTTTAGGGTTTAGGGTTTAGGGTTTAGGGTTGAGCCCAACACCCTGCTGGAAGCCCATCCCGCCCCTGAGCCCCCCTCGTTCGCCAAAGCCCTGAACCCAGAATCACAAACCCTAACATCCCGAAAAGCATCTAACATCCCTTGGAATCCCCTAGCAATATCCAAAATCCCTGAAAGTCCCCGAGCAAAGCCAAAACAACAAACTAAAACCAAAAACCCTAAAAACCCTAAAAACCCTAAAAACCCTAAAAACCCTAAAAACCCTAAAAACCCTAAAAACCCTAAAGCCCAAAAAACCCTAAAAGCCCTAAAAACCCCAAAAAACCCTCTGAAAACAAGTCCCTGAAGCTCCTGCTGCTCTGTGCCTTGCTGCGTGTGAGGTGCACGTACTGCCGGCACTCCAACAATCAGCACAAGTGGGCAGAGACTGGGTTGATGTTAGGGTTTTTGTCGTTGGCCATTTTTCGGGGGTGGACATGGGCGCCCCCTAAACCCTAAACCCTAAACCCTAAACCCTAAACCCTAAACCCTAAACCCTAAACCCTAAACCCTAAACCCTAAACCCTAAACCCTAAACCCTAAACCCTGAACCCTGAACCCTAAACCCTGCACCCTAAAGGGGTATGGTTTCCCTCATGCTGGCAACGGAGAAGTTGACTTCCAGAGCAGCCCCGAGGAGATCCGCACCAAGATCGGGCACTACGTGTACCGAGAGAACGAAGAGGATGCCTCTTGGACTCATATGAAGCCTCTTTGTGTATATATATATATCTCTCTCTCTTCATATATTCTTTATTCTCATTATTATTACTATTTTGTTTTTGTGTTTTTTTGTTTCATAGATAGTGGTGAGTGTATACCAGGTTCCTTTTTTGTATCGGTGAGTGTACATACTGATATAAGCCCTACTTCATGTGGATATGGAGGAGGCCGGCGGTCGAAATTCTGTTTTGCTACTTTTCTTTCGGAGCTTGTGCGGTTCAGGGTTTAGGGTTCTGGGATTTTTGGGGTTTAGGGTTTAGGGTTTAGGGTTCTAGGGTTTCAGGGTTTTCTGATTTTGGGGACGCGGCTTCGGAGAGGCGCAGCATGATGAAGCAGCTTGGTAGGCCCCCGAGCCCGAGCCCCCGACGTCAAGGGACAGAAAGCCCGAACTACACCTCCTATATCCCCCTTGGGAAATGTTTTCTCTATTTTTGTTCCTATAAAACCCAAGAGGATATGAACAAATAATATTTTTATTAAGTAAACATTATTTTTATTAAGGTTCTAAGGGGAGTATAGCCTCAATGTTCAAGCCCTTAGCCCTAAAGCCCAAAGCTCCAGGCCCAAAGCCTAAGCCCCAAAACCTTCTCGGACATCCGCTACCTGATTATGTCTACCGTATCTACCCCCCAATAAGCCATGCATAGGGATTCAGGAACCCGATCCCTTAAGTCCCCCTAAACCCTAAACCCTAAACCCTAAACCCTAAACCCTAAACCCCACATTTGCCGCCAAGGACTCCTTGCTGGCGCTGGCGGAGCACCGGGAGGTTTCCCCCGCTGCTTTCGGGTCTACATCTTGCTTTCCTTGGATCCTATTGTAGGGCGCTGTTGCTTCCGGGCTTAGGATGCGAGGGGTTGGGGGTTTCAGGGGGTAAGGTTTGGGGGGTGTTCGGAATCAACAGCTTCATGGGTAGGGCCAGTTTTTAAGTTTTATGTGCTTGGGGTCGATTCACTCTTTGGCGAACCTGCAGCCGCAGAGCCATGAAACCCAAGACTGAGCTTGGGATCTGACCCTATAAAACAGCAAAACCCTGAACTTAACGGTCTTGGGTTTAAGCAGATCCCAGACCCTAAACTTTGATTAACTGCTTTGAAGCCTCTTCACGAGGTGCAGGATCTCATCAACTGGTCCTGGCCGCCGCCCGAGCTCACTGGGTGGGTAGGTGGGGTCCGGGGTAAGTTGTTAGTATCATGACCGTACCGATCCTTCACCCTGAAACCCGTACTCTGAGAAGCATACAGATTTAAAGTACCGTGAGAAAGTAAGGTTAACCCTTGACCAGTTCTTTGTTTATGGCCCTTTCTGGCAGACTCCGGCTCTGAAGCTGCTAGATTTCAAATGGCTTGTACATGTAGAACTCGCGGGCTCTAGCCCGCCCGTGCCGCCATGCCATGCCGCAGCCGGGACCGAAGCCGGAGCCTGCGTAGGGCGGCACGAGTCCCCGTTTGCTGCTGCGCCTTCGAGGCCAGCAAAAATGCCCACAGGTGGGCCGCTTATGAGTGCCACCTCTCCAAGAGCACCTTCATCCGTGAAGCGTGTCAGGTGCGCACGCGCGTGATCGCGGGCCACGCGCAGTGCCTTACACACCTCCAAAAGCGAAGCCGAACCAACGAACAGCTGTGTTTTCCCATGCTGAAGAATAGCTGCCGCGAAGTACGTTCTGCTCGTGGAGAGGTACCCGGACACGATGGAGAAGCCGCCAAGCAGTCTGGCTTTGTCATCCTCGAGAAGGCCAGGGCGGCGGAAAAAGGGCGAACAAGCCGGAAGAACACACCGGTAGCAGAAGTCGCGTTTCGGAGTTCGGAGAAGCCCATCGGCGTTGGTGGCTGCGGGCTGTGTGGCAATCCCATTATTGTGCTGCGGCCAGCGTTCAACATCCTTTCCGGCTGCCTATCTTACCTTAAGCGCAACTGCGCAAGGCAGCTGGGCGAAGGTTTGGAGATGTACGTGCAAGATTGCCCGCGCCAGCCGAGGAATTCGCATGGTCGGAGGCCATGAGGGCAGCAAGCCGAACGCGGGAGATGTACCGCTTCGTCAACGCCACTCTTGAATGCCAGGCTATTGGCTGCAACCTTGAGGAGTTGTTCATATCAGGTCATATCTCCGTTCGTCCTATCCTTTTGGACCACTCCCGCCAAGGTTGCGGCGCTCCTTCTCGGCCTTGGTCTTCTTAAGGACTTGCAGCTTGAATTCTCAGCACGTCCGCACAAGACCTGGCGGCGAAGATCGCAAGTTCAGGGAAGTGGTCTGGAATCCCCTCGATCTGCGAACAAGGAAGCCCCCAGAGGTTTTTCTGATTGCTCTGCAGCTACAAGCATTGTTGCAGCCGGTCTGTCGGCGGATGCGCGGAAAACGGCCTTCATTCTGATGGGGACGGCGAGTTGCCCAGCTGGAGCCGTTCGCAGCACGGAGCTGGCGCTGGCTAAATTTCAATAGCAACTATGACACTATGAGCCGCTACAACAGCAAACGCTGCTCAACCCAACGACCTCGGACCTCGGCAGATGCAGGCTGGGAAAATCAGAGATTTTTCTTGGTTCGTATGGCAGCAGTGACAGCTGCTCTTTGCATCCCATCTTGCAGTCATTGGAGTGGCTGTTTTCCGTGCCTATCGTTTGCGCAGCTGCTAGTGGAACTCTAGCACGGGCACAATATTAAATGTACTAAATGGCGTGCACGTGAGGAGATACTTGTAAATTGTACGGGTTCTGAAGGGGCGATAGGCGTAGTACTATTAATGGCCCTTTCAAAGAGGCCAAAGATAGGAAAGTTATTCCTGAATGAACCTTCAAGCAACCCCTGTCCTCAATGCACAGCCTTTCAAGCCCTAACCCCTTGACTCCTGACCCTAGACCTTTTTTGTCTATTCCTTCGACACCCCACACCCAATGAGGGCCATCGAAGCGGCTGGCCAGCTGCTTGTGGATTTCCTGAAGGTTCATGAGCAGTTCCAAGTAGGGTTATAAGAGCCGTACTTCAGGTGACGTAGGCCTCCGGTTTAGGGTTTAGGGTTTAGGGTTTAGGGTTTAGGGTTTAGGGTTTAGGGTTCTCCTGTCTCTTCATCGAGCGTTTCGTGTGCCGTCCCCCCAAAAAGCGCCCAAATACTAAAACAAAGACCCTAAACCCTAAACCCTCAACCCTAAACCCTAAACCCTAAACCCTAAACGCTAAACCCTAAACCCTAAACGCTAAACCCTAAACCCTAAACCCCCCAGAAGCTCCCCGCAGCTGAAGGCTGAAGGGAGTGAACTTCGAGTGCATTTTGGGCATCATCGCGCTGAGGCCCAGCCTATGGATGGTGAACACTGGTATCCCCTCCCACCCCCACACTAAACCCCTAAACCCCTAAACCCCTAAACCCTAAACCCTAAACCCTAAACCCTAAACCCTAAACCCTAAACCCTAAACTCTACACCCTACACCCTAAGCCCTAAACCCTAAAACCTATGGACCTTCAAGTGCAGCCCCGCGGCTGCGGCGGTTTACTCCTTTGCGCCGATGCGCAACCCCAACCCCCCCTCAACAACCTGCCACATCTACCGGGGGGTAAACCCTAAGCTCTAAACTCTAAACTTTAAAATGTCCTAAGTTTCGCTGCGTGAAATATCTGCATAGCGTTCGGGATTTCGGGTTGGCAACTCATCTTCATCCCTGAGCCCAAGGCACACTTAGTCACTTTTTCTCTTCAGCCTTCAGTCGGTGCAGGGTCTGGGGCTGATGGCGGGGGTTTAGGGTTTCAGGGTTTATCGGGTTCACAGTGTCTGTAGGCGTTACAGGGTTTGTAGGGGTTATAGTTTGTGCTGTACGGGTTCTAGGGCTTGTAGGATGTGCGGGTCCTAGGGATTCTCCAGAGATCAGCGTACCCTTTCAGAAGGACCTGCTGTTCAGATTGGGACTCCAGACCAAGGTGCCTGGATCCCAACTCTCAAGTTTCAAGCCCAGGGTTCAGGGTTTAGGGTTTAGGGTTTAGGGTTCCTGAACCCTTCTTGATCGCTGGACCAAGCCCGTCTGACCGCGAGAGGCTGCTGTCTTTCGGATACTCGGACCCGCTGCAGCGAACGGCTCAGGATCTGAGGAAACAAGGTTCGTTGTGATGACAAGGGGGGGAAGGGGGTACAAATTGGGGCCCTTTTTCTGAGTTGCTGTTAGGGATCCTGGTCTGTTTCTTTGTTTAAGCTCCTTAAAGCAGCAGCATCCTTTCATTCATATCGAAAGCCGGCTGCAGATGGCCTGTAAGAGGGCACCAAAACTTTCCTTCTTATTTCTTATAAGCGAGGAAGTACCTAACTTCCCTTTTGAAGAACAGCCCCAGGGTGAGCTTCTGCCACGGCAGCTGCTACCCTAAACCCTAGAGCCCCCAAAGCCCAAAATGACCAGGGTCCCCCAGAGACCAGAAACCTGCGATTCCTAGCGTTCCAGGGCCTTGGGGTTCGTTCTGTGCTTGGATGAAGAGCTGGAGAACGGAACTTACTGATTCGTAGTGGGGTGAAGCTTCTACAGGGGGATAGAACTTCGAGTTGGTAGGCCCCCGCAACTCAGCAGCATCAGGTTCAACGCGGACGACCCTGACTTCGACGTCCTCGACTTCTTGGACACGTTCAACGCCCACTCAGGTGCCTTAGCCCACAGGGTTCGGGCTGGCTGGAGGTTCCGATCCTAACCCGAAATGCGCTTCATGTGGATTTGGGGCTGAGAGTTGAGATCCGGTGCATTCTGAGCGCCCGGGCTCTTAGGGGATGGACTGGTGGTGCTGGGGGTTTTCGTTCTGTAACTTTCTCCCTCCAAGCCTTGCAGCCCTCAGCATACACCCGAGAGCCCTTGCCTGGTTCGTGGGTTTAATGCCAGCACTCCCCAACCCTGAGGACTTCAAAGCCCAAACCTAAACCCTAAACCCTAAACCCTTTAGGACGCTGCCAAATGCAGATCCGCAAGCCCTTGCAAGAGTGGGAGGGGGCAAGGGTGTAGGGTGTAGGGTTTAGGGTTTAGGGCTTAGGGTTTAGGGTTTAGGGTGGGTTTAGGGTTAAGGGCATAGGGCGAGTTGTCATCGGACGGAGCTCAAGCCTCGCAAGTTTCGATGAACGACGCCCGAACCTTGAAACCGCGCAGCCACGCCCGGGAGCCATAGGGGGTTTGGGGTTTAGAGTTCAGGGGTTTAGGGTTTTAGGGTTTCGGGTTGGAAGAACACTCTTGAGGGTAGTTTCATGGGACCTTGATATGGCCCCTTGGGTTCTGATGTACAGGCCCTTAACTTGTGCAGGTTGTATAAGGGGCATATAAGGAGTACCCTTCTAAGGGCTCATGCTACGGGACCATGAATCTTGGCGCACCCCGAAACTGTCAAAAAAGGAAGTTGCCGTTGAAGGAGCCCTAGACCTTCTCACTTCCTCCTGGGCAGCACTGCTGGCCGGCGGCTGGTGCGCCCTCCCTCAACCTAAACGCGTTCGGGTTTGGGGTTTTTGTTTAGGGTTTCGGGTTGAAGGTTTCATAGTTTGGGAGTTTACGAGGTTGGGGCCTAGGCGCCTAGGATTTGTGGTTAAGGGGGTTTGGCGGTTAGGGTTTTTCAACAGGGGCTCAGAGTTTAAGTTGAAAGCCCGCTTTGTGGCATGGTCCTTGACTTTGCATGCAGGTGTCCCAAGCACATCTGATGTTCTTGCGAACATTTACCTGCTTGCTCTTGGACTGAGCGTTTGGGATTTAGGGTATGACCCTTCTTGAGAAACGCCTTAATTTCGATAATTTCAGGGCTTCTAAGAGGCCTCGGCGCAGGGTTTCAGCAGTCGCCCTAAGTGAAAGTGTTTGCAACACAGGCCGGTCTTCAAGCAGGTCCACCTGGCCCGGAGCTTACATGAAGCAGGGATTATATTGCTATTTTTGGTGAGTGTATATAGAAGGTTCCTTGTTGATATTTTCGAGTGTATATGTTGGGTGTCCTTGTGAGGATACAAGGAATGTAAGCCCTACTTCACATGCCTCTGACGGTTGACGGCTTGGGGCTTTACTGTCGTTAGAGAGCGGGCTTCAGAGCCCCACACAGGGCGTACCCAGACTCATGCAGTGAAAGGCCGGCTCGTCGCACCAACCTCAGAAAGCCTAGAACCCCAGTGGCCACACTTCAAGAGCGGGCTGGTATTCCTCAGCGGCAGCTTCCACAAGAGGCCCCATGGACCCGCGCTGGCGGCGTGTATGCTTCAGTGGGCCATGCAAAAAAAATCAGACCGTGCGCACAGAAACACACGACAAGCGGGACACAAGGCCATGGGGGGCACCGAAGTCGACGCAGCACGCGGTGGAGGGCCGACTTCTTCTACATGTGGTCGTCGGAAAGCCTGTCTTTCATAACCTCTAGCGGCCATGGCGTGCGGTACTGGGGCCATCAAGATACCTGCTGTTTGGTCACGCAACAACGCATGCGAGCAGCTGTTGCTGTTGCAGGCTCTTCGGCGCAACGTTGCTGCCCTGAAGCCCCGAAAGGTCACGGCTTCTGTCTGCTTCTTCGAACTCGCCGCGTCGTCGCCCTGCTGCTGGCGGTAGGGCGCACGTGCGGTGGGCACGTGATTTGGTGCTAGCCTTTGGGACTTTAGGGTTTGGGGTTCGGGGTTTGCAACCCTACACCCTAAACCCTAAACCCTAAACCCTAAACCCTAAACCCCAAACCCCAAACCCAAGCATCTTTTGGGGTTTTTGGGGTGTGGGGCTTGAGGGATTCGAGGGAGCGCCGAGGTCGGCAAGAAGCTGATCGACGTGATGGATGATAGGCCGGGGTTCGGGGCAAGCCCTCCCATTTCCTTAGGGTTTAGGGTTTAGGGTTTAGGGTTGTGGGCTGTTTGGGGGCGAGCGTGGCCCGTAGCACGGGTTGGGATGTTCCCCCGTATACTAAGAGTCCGTAACTAGGAATTACAGTACCGGCTAGTAGAATCCCTGCTAAGGACTGCTAGTAGAAGGGGAACATCCCAAGTTTAGGCTTTGGCCTCATTGCAGCTGGTAAAATGCAACTTGCCGGTGGCGTTTCAGCCGTCACCGGCTTTATGTTCCAGAGCCCTCGCTTATCTTCTCATCCTGGAGTAGGCGACGATGTAGAAGCCTGCAAGTTCTAGTTCACATGGCACCACCTCTGTTAACAGATGCATAAACCCTCAAAATTTCACCCCCCAGTCCCTGAACCCCACGACCCCGAACCTTAAGCTCTCTCAGACCTAACCCTTCGACGCAACATCCGAACTCACATCCTTTCTCCAGGCCCATGAAGTATCCGGGGCTGCAGCAACGGCCCAACGAGTGCGACGAGCTCGACAGCGAGGAGGACGGGGAGTTTTTCAGGTTAAAACCATAGGGCCTGCGGGTTTCGTGGCCGAGGGGTTTAATGTTCAGGGGTTTGAGTTTCGGGCGTCTGTTTGAAGGCTCAGGGGTCACAATAAGTCTTGCTGTTGGGCAACCTTTGCCATGGACTTTGCTCAGGGTGCCCAGAAGTGCTAGTGACAACTACCCGTGAACCTTCCAGGGCCCTAACCTGTAAAAGAATCCCAAGAAGTCTTCCATAAAAAGAGCCCCCAAGACATGGAGTAGATCGGGACTCTTCGCGGATAATGGAGTGCTTCGGCCTTCAAGGTTCGGGTGTCAAGAAGAGATTTGATTGCAACTCCTACGCCTATCGCCCTCTTCATGAACCTTCGAAAGAACGTCTGACCCAGCGTAAGAGCCAGTGATCTGCAAGGCCATCAAGGGATGAAGGTTTTAGTCAAGGGTCGGGGGCGAATCACTCACCCTATGTCCTTCCTTCGTGAGGGGAAGTGGCTTAGGGTTTGGGGTTTAGTGTTCAGGGTTTAGGGGTCTCTGAGATGCCTATCTTTAGAACTCCTTGAGGATGGGTGGCATGGGTAACTGGGGTTTAGGGTTTAGGGCTGAGGGGTCTGTAAAATGCCTCCTCTTTAGAACCCCTAAACCCTAAACCCTGTACCCTAAAACCCGAAACCCAAAAACCCGGCCTTGAGGATCTGAACTACCGTGACGCCTTGCTCTACGCGCACTCGCAGGGCGAGGCCACGCGGACGGTTGCTCTTCCCTTTGGAGGGTTTAGGGTTTAGGGTTAAGGGTTTAGGGTTTAGGATGCAGGGTTTAGGATTTGGGGTTTCAGGGGCGCGATTCGGATATCCACAACGCGACTAACTACCGCGCCGCAATCGCATATTGTGTGAATGTTTCCGCGTTCCATGTCGCGATCATGTCGTGGCCGAGAGGAGCCGGTAGTCGGAGGAATTGGCCCTCAACTGAAATTCCAGGGAAGATCTCGAATGCTGACGGTCAAGCTAAGAAGCTGCGCTCAACCCTGAACACTCAAGGGCCTTGCTCGTCAGTGTCTTTTCGAAATCGGGCTGTAAGTGAGAAGTACCTCAGTTGAGGGCCATGGTATACGTCACTGGCCGTGAGCCTTCAAGCAGGGCTTTGGGAATCCAGGCATTGGTGCTGTTGAGGCAGGTGGGCAATTGCATCCCCAACTTGCATCAACATCACGACAGATTGCGTGAGTTTAGACGGTTTAGGGCTTGGGGTTTGAGAGCCTCCGAGTAGAAGAGGTATGCCGTGGATCATTCAGATCAGAAACCTTTCAAGACTGCCTACCCAGACAAGCACTGCAGAGGTGCTTCCCGAGCCATCCACCATCTTCGTGTGGGGTTTGGCCTTCAACCTGAACCCTCAACCATGATGCGTCGACGCCCTGCACCCCTCACCCCTAAACCAAACCTGGAGAGGGATTATTTGGAGGTTCAGGGTACTTAGTAACCAATTATACCTGTACTTGTAACTGTACTTATGACCCCATTGGGGCACTTAAGGGGCTTACAAGTGGGTTTTAAGTGCAGTTATAATTGGTTAATAAGTACCATGAGCCTCCAAGCATTTTTCGTTTGGGGTTCAGGTTTCTTTGTTGGGAGCCCCAGACCTTTGAAAGTCGGCAGATGTTGGCGCCCGGGGTCCACCTTCTGGCGCTGCGGCGCGGGTCTGGCTGTCCCGTAGGCGGCGGCCCGAGGGCAGGGGAGCGGAGGGCAGGTGGGGAGGCAGGTAAGGAGGTGAGGAGGTGAGGTGGTGGGGAGGCAGGGAGGCAGGGAGGTGAGGAGGCGGGGAGGTGGGAAGGTTCGTGTTTGGGCTTTGAGGGATCTTGAAGGCTTTGTTGCCAGAATTCCTAAGGTTCCAGGGAGTGTGCAGTAGAAGTAGAGAGGTCGACAGTTGTCGGGTTAGAAAGTGCAGCCGGGTCCGGAAGGAGTGACATACATGAACAAAGTAGATACATCCCTTTATGTAGTCCTTGGGAACCCAGGTTACAAATTACCCATTTCCCTGCCAAGAACCAGTGACCCAAGGGTTTAGGGTTCAGGGTTTAGGGTTTAGGGTTTAGGGCTTTCCTGAATTGCATCCTGAACCCCAAAAGCCTCCAGATCTTAAGCTTCTAGATTCTAAAGCCCGTCTACACAAACCTTCTCCCTTGTTGGGTTTAAGAAGAGTATACTTAGGAATATTTTGCAGCGGGTTCTAAGGGCCATCTTCGCTGTGCCCTCAACGCTGAGCGCTTAAATGCCAAAACCCTTGAACCCTAAACCCTAAACCCTAAACCCTCAACCCTAAACCCTAAACCCTAAACCCTTGAACCCGGGAGGGAACGCCGTGGCCCTGCTGTCCCTGGCCTTGGACACGGTCCGCACGAGGGGAACCTACCAGGCCCCCAAACCGGGGTTGAGGGTTTAGGGTTTAGGGTTTAGGGTTTAGAGTTTAGGGTTTGGGGTTTGGGGTTTAGGGTTTAGGGTTTAGGATCAGGTTGTTTGCTGCGCCTTCTTACCTCGCTTTTTTGTGTGTTCGGTAGCCAACATGGGTCCTGTTTTCATATCTTCCCCATTGTTGCTATTCTTTATTTACTCCGTAGGTCTGGCCATACAGTCAATGTCTCTTGAACATCGAAAGTCACAGGGCCCGGTTATTGCAATCTTTGCTGTAGAGATTGTGTCGTGGACGCCCCCGCCGCAAAGACAAGAAAGCGCAGCCCCGCACCTGTAGCAAAACAAGAGCACCCCTGCACCCTCAACATAAACAGGCTCGCAACAAGCAGAAAGCACTCTTACCAACCGCACCGTTATCTTTATTGTTCTCATGATGACCGTATGGTACTCACTTGTGAGCTGCCCTTCTTGGTTTTGGTCGTTTGGTCTTAACAAGCTGCCCTTTTGTCCGAGTCCCAAGTTTACTGTTTTCAGCATATGCGCCAACCACTGGACTTCTCATTCCGTCGTTGGAGAATTCAGGCTTCGCGTTTCAGGGTGTCGGGCACCTTCCCTAAGCCCCAAACCCTCAACCGTAAACCGAAGCCGCCCTCAAAGCCTTTCTGGAGTACTATAGGGGTCGGAATAATTACTAATGGCATTTCCCTTATGGCCCCTCTACCATTATACTGTAGTATCACCCCAACACCGTGTTCTAACTATTCAGGCCCCCATAGTACTTGCCCACCAGGGCTCTCTGAAAGACACGCAGAACATGGTCTACTCCCTGATCGTCTCAGCACAGGCTCCGCTTGTTGCGCGGGTGCATGGGTTTAAGTCTCAAGCTCCCAATGCGGCGTGGGTACTACCCCCCCTTTTTCGGTCGCTTAGCCTTAAGGTTAGGGTATGGGCTGTCCTGCTTCAACGAGCAGGCCCACTTTGGCATGTTTTTTCACCCTGCTGTGCATGCGGTCTGCTCACTTTTCTGTGTATGAATCGAGGCCTTGATAAAGCTTTGTTGTGGCAAAACTTTCAGCTTCCGTTCCATTTCCGGCCATGGACGGGTCATCCGTTGGCCGTGGTTCGGGAGCCGGAGATTTCGCACATGCCCTCCCTCCTTTGGACAACGCGTGCAAAAACCATCAACAACGGCTTGTCCTTGCCTGCCCTGCTCATATTTTTTTGTGGTAGCTGATCGGAGTCGCGCTGTTGCACCCTTTCTGAGCTTTCGCGGAATTTTTGCGTGTCCACCAGGACACCATCAATGCATGGGTTACGTCCAAGCTAAACTGGTGGCTGGCCTCAGTGAACCCGTTTGTACCGATCATGATTATTGATCTTACTGTGATCATTCTTCTTCGTACGACTATTCTCATTATTTCTTATTGTCATGATTGTCGTTGTTCATCATCACCTAAAGTTGCACAAGCACCACCATCAACAACGTAGCTAGCACCACCACTGCCACTAGCAACTGCCACTACCACTTCCGCCACCACCACCACTTCAACCATCATCGCAGTCATCGTCATCATGATCACCACTATTATCGTTATCACCTACTAGTTGCTTAAGAACCCCCAAAACATGACAGATGATGATGAAGCTGCCAACTGGGGGCACAAGACTGCAACACCGGGTCGCCAAAACTAAAGGTTCGCGTGGTTCATGGGCAGCTGTAAAGCAGCAGACAACACGGCTCTTCTGGACTGCAAGAGCAAGAGCAGCCAGCTTCTTTAATGGGTAGGTTATAAGTACCTCAGTTGAGATTGGGACCGCTGTTGGTATTGTTACCTCTATTGCTATCATCGTTACTGCTGCGATCGTCATATCATGTTCTTACATGGCTCTCCTTACTGCAAGCCCCGAACCCTAAACGCCCAACCCCTCAACCCACAGTATACTCCGAACCCCGAAGCGCTTCAACCCTTAACCCCTAACACCCCCAAAAAAGCCCAACACGTTTACACCCTTACACTTTTGAATCCTTAAGCCCACAACCCACAAAGTTCCTAGACCCTTAGACCCTTCGGGCTGTCTTGATAACCCTAAAACCCTAAAACCCCTAAACCCTTCAAACCCTTAATCCCTTAAACTCCAAAAAATCCTTCAACCCACAACCTATAAACCCTAAACCCTAAACGCCTCAACCCTCAACCCTCAACCCTCAACCCTCAACCCTCAACCCTCAACCCTCAACCCTCAACCCTCAACCCTCAACCCTCAACCCTCAACCCTCAACCCTCAACCCCAAACCCTAAACCCTAAACCCTAAACCCTAAACCCTAAACCATAAACCCTAAACCCCTTAGACCCTGCGGGCTGTCTTGAGGGCTTGGGCTCCGAGGTCGCCCTTCTTCGACCTCTTCACCACCAAGTGGCCACTCTGGGCCGCTTTCTCAGCACGCAGAGAGGAGGTTTAGGGTTTAGGGTTTAGGGTTTCGGGTTTAGGGTTTAGGGTTTAGGGCTTAGCCATCTGGGGAGCTGGGTGTTTCGGGGCTTTTTTGTAGTTTAGGTTTTTAGGGTTCCTTTTTGGTGGGGGAGTTTGGTTGATGATATTTGGGGGTTTATGCAAATAGGGGGACCCTTAAAGTAGGACTCCCTCAATAGGGGATAAGGTACCCCCAATTTCGGAAACTCCCGTCTGGGCTTTCAGGGTTTTGAGTAGGCGCGAGTTCTGCATGTTGGGGCGACCTCTTCTCGTGCACGTACATGCTTTAGTCAACCCATCTCAACCACTCTTAGCCTCATTCCTAAACCCTCAGCGGGGCTCGCTCTCCGCCACGGCACGGATACGGCCATAGCATCAACAAAGTCATGTTCGAAATTTCTTTCCCCGTTCAAGAAGAAACAACTCCCCTGGATTTCGGGGAAGGTTTTTGTAGGGTTTCGGCGGTCTCTTTGAGAGGGCAGGTTGCGACAAGTGAAGCCCAAAGTGTCAACCTTGTCCGAGATCCCGAAATTCTGGCTCCGTTGCCCCCGCAATCTTCAGCCCCTGGACAGCGAGCCCCAGACCTGAGCGTCCTTATGGAGACGTCCCCGTTATCTCACGCCCAGGAAGTGCTTTCCCAGCTGGCGTGCGTCACCGGCTTAGTAAGAGCGTAGGTTTTCGTGGGGTGGGGGGTTGGGGCATGTCGGGGTTGAGGGCTTTGGGCTTGGGTTGCCGTTTGAGGAACGTAAGCAAGCTGAAATAATGTGGCATGCGCAGAAAACCATGTTGTTTCTTATGGCGTTACTTCGCTGAAGTTCTCCAATAGCCACCCAAGTTGCTTGACAAAGTAATACATAAGACAGGAGCTTCGGCCGCAAAAAAGCCCGAAACCCCAGAACCCTGAATGCCGCGAGACGAGGTCGACACAACGAGGCCCTGCGTCACCCGATCCGCGCTGCAGTGGCGCGCCGAGTTTCCTTGGTTTGGGTTGGCTGAGGGCTTTGCTGGGACCTCAAACCCTAACCCTAATCCTAAAGGCTTATCCCACCCTTAAGCCCTAAACCCTCCAACCGAATCTCCCAACCCTGAATGCACAACCGAGACCCTGAACCGCAGTTGTGCAACACTCTGGTTCAGAAATTCGGGCTCTGGGGTTTAGGTTTCAGGCCTTAAGGTTTGGGAGCCGTTTCAGCCCTAAACCCTAAACCCTAAACCCTAAACCCTAAACCCCACCCTAAACCCTAAACCCTAAACCCTAAACCCTAAACCCTAAACCCTAAAGCCTAAACCCTAAACCCTAAACCCTAAACCCTAAACCCTAAGCGCTTAAGGTGCTACGACTTCATCCACCGACGAGATGTGCTCCGGCCTCAGACTCCTCTGCCCCAAACCGGGAATCCTGTGCCCCCGGGCCGCAAGGTAAATGTTGGAAAAAGCCATGTTTTTGCGAGGGGGAAAAAACAACTTGGTTTTAGTTTTTGGTTTTCCCTCGTAAAAGTTGGGGGTTTGGTCAGAAAAGGCAACTTTATCCTTGCAAAAAGTTGGTTATCCTTAGACTGGACACGAACTTTTCCCTAGCAAAAAGTTGGCTTTGGTAAGGAAGCTTTTTACGAGGGAAACGGTGGGTTTGGGTCACAAACCACGAGGGAAAACCAAAAAAGCAGCTCTTCCAGATCCACCTCGTTGCTTTCTTGCTTCTTTTGGTGTTGCCGGTCTTGGCGTCGACCTGCGGTCAATGTTGAGCCTGTCTTACAAGATAGAGCTGCTTAGGGTTTAGGGTTTAGGGTTTAGATCTAGTTAGAGTATATAAATTCGGTACGGGGAGCCAGTGGGTTTTAAACGGTATCTACAAGGAAAACAGAGAGCGGTAGGTCATGGGGTGTGTGTGTGTCCATATATGTATCTACACATGTGTATATATGTGTTCATATACTAACATGTGTATAACATTTACATGCAACATACTAACATCAGTTATATAATAAACGTAACGCTAGCAGTCTAGCAATGGTATGATAACACTGCAACACTACTAGTTGCTTAAGAACCCCCCCAAAATATTAAAAAACAAAAACAACATCTTCCTTATGAAGGGTAATATAGGGATTACTGTTCGTTTACTCTTTTGGTGTTCTTCAGCAAATAAGGGGCTCATAAGGGGTTGTAAGTACAGTCATGGTTGGTTAAATATGTACCATGAACCTCCGAGTAAGGCCCTGCCCGCACCGCCGACCGGCCTTCCGGAGCATCTTTGTCGGCTGCGGCGAGCACGACATCTGCACTTGGCCTGCGGCGCGGCCGCAGTGTGCTTAAGGGTTCAGGGGGCGGTCGACCCTAGAGCCTAAACCCTAAAACCCGAAACCCTAAAACCTAAGCCTGAATCCTAAACCCTAAACCCAAAAAGCCCAACAAAAACCCTAAACCCTAAACCCGAAACCCGAAGCCTGAATCCTAAACCCTAAACCCTAAACCCTATACCCTAAACCCTAAACGCCACCCGGAACTCTTTCCTGGCGAGGACTTCATGGGCACGATGGAGCCGCAGAGCCAGCATGCCCAAGCTAGGGGGTTTGGGGGGTTTCGGGTTCCTAAACCCTGAACCCTAAGCCCTCAACCCTAAGCCCGAAGCCCTAAACCCTTAATCCTAAACCCTAAGCCCTAAGCCCTAAACCCTAAACCCTAAGCCCTAAACCCCTAAGCCCTAAAGGGTGGTCTTTGAGGCGTCGGGGTTAGTTTTAGGCTATAGGAGGCTATAGGCGGCTATAGGCTTCAGGGCTTTGCCATTGCGGTGGGTTCCAAGATTTCAGAGGGCTTTGGCATTCATTGGGGAGTTGCAACCCTAGATCCTAAACCCTAAGCCCTAAACCCTAAACCCTAAGACTAAAGGGCTGCAACATCTTCGAGGGATGGTGGCAGCATAGAAGACGTCGCAAGATTGTAAGGCGGTAGGAATGCTGCTTCCCAGACCATGTCAAGAGCGGGTTTGGGCGAAACCCCAGCCAGACCCCAAAACCCAAAACCCTAAACCCTAAACCCCCAAACCTTTAACTCCTAAACTCTAAACCCTAGAAGTAAGAACCCGAAACCCCCTCTCATGCTCAACCCCTTGGCGATAGGGCCGCATGATCTTTGCGAACTTCTAGAAATCCTAAACACCCTGCGTGTTTGCCAAAACAGGTTTGGGGCCTAGGGTTTCGGATTGGGGGCTGTGACACAGTCTAAGGGAAGTTTCATGAGCCCCTAATACGGTCCCTTACCTCCTTTACAGGGTTCTGATATGTAGGCCTAGGGTTGTATAGGGAATATAAGGGGTATATAAGGGGTCCCCTTGGGGGCCCATACTAAGGGACCATGGAACTACCCTAAGAAGGCGCTGTGGTGTGGTTGCTTCAGGACTTGTTCAGGGCTTGAGTTTCGTTGTTCGAAACCCTACGCCCTAGACTCACTACACCGGGTGTCGGGTTCCCACCAGAAACCCTCAACCCTAAACCCTAAACCCTAAACCCTAAACCTAAACCCTAAACCCTAAACCCCAAACCCCAAACCCTAAACCCTAAACCCCAACAGAAGCCTCCGATCGCCTCGGCCTCTAAGCTTGGTGCGTGGCGCGCGGCCAGCGGCCCTCCCAACCCATCAGGCTTTCCCTGTCTTCAAGGGGGGAGGAGGGTTTAGGGTTTAGGGGTTAGGGTTTAGGGTTTAGGGTTTAGGGTTTAGGATTTAGGGTTCAGGGTTTAGGGTCTAGGGTTTAGGGGTCAGGGTTTAGGGTTTAGGGTTTAGGGTTTACGGCTTCGGGTGTAGGGTTTAGGGTTCATAGAATGGCGTGTATGCTGAAGTGTCTTGCTCAAGCAGGGTCATCGAGGTTATCGCGCTATGTGATTGGCTGATTGTAGATGGCCCCTTTCTTCATCCCACCCCACACCGTCTACGACGGCAAGCCGCCCGAGCCTATTCCTTTAAATGTCAGCGGTTCAATCATTGCGAGTGAAGCACTCGCGATTCCAGCACTGCTGGGTGAAGCACACGCGATGCGAGCACAAAACCTGAGTCAAGCACTGGCGATTCAAGCATAGGCGATTCAAGCACGTGCCAATCCCGATGCATGCGATGGCGATCTGTCTCCCCTCCCACCACCCCAATTAATCCCTCGAGTTCAAAGGTTATGGCTTTCCGGGCTGAGAGTGTCTGAGGTTTCGGGATTCTAGGGTTGATGGGCTTCGGAATTTACAGCGTTCAGGGTTTAGGATCCTTGTGGGTTGCAGGGTTTTTAAAGCCGCTTTTTGGCTTTAGGGGTTTTGCACATGGCTCAGGGTCTCGAGAGCCGAGGGTTTTCCATTTATGGGTTTTGGGCTTTACGGTTTTCATGCTGTTTAGGGTTCAGGGTTTCAAGCATGGCGCGGGTTTTTCAGCGGAGGTGGTCTTCGGGAAGATTCTTCGTTATCGATGATGCATGGGTGGATTTCGTGATGGATGATGGATGGATGAACGGCGAGGTGGATTTCGTGGCTTTCCTCCTAGAATTAATATGATTTTAAAGCAGGGGTAGGGTTGGCGGGACTCGCCGCACCTGCCCAAAGATCGCGCTGGCGCGTGGGAGGCGTTGGCATCTTAGTCCGGAAACGACAACCCTCTCGGTGTCCTTGGCGCGCCGTTGCGCTGGTGTGTGGGAAGTGTTCGCGTTTTAGTCCGCAAGCGAGAACCCTCTTTGTGTTCTTGGGGTGCTGCGACGCTGGTGTGTGGGAGGCGTTCGCATCTTCCTAAACCCTAAACCCGAACCCCTGAACTCGCAACCCTAAAGCCCAAGCCCTAATCCTAGGTTGGTTAAAGGGGGACCCTTAAACGGGAACCCTCCTGAACCCTCATCTGGGCCTCTTAAATAGGGACCTTATTGAGAGGGTCTATATCCGCAAGGAGCCCCCTAATCCTATCCCTTACCTAAAACCCTAAACCTGAAACCCGAAACCCGAAACCCTAAACCCTAAACCCTAAACCCCAAACCCTAAACCCTAAACCCTAAACCCTAAACCCTCGAGAAGGCCCTGGCTAGCCGAGATGAGCCACGACATGGAGGAGCGAGCCGCGCGCCTCAGTGACGTTCGGGTCTGGTGTCTTAAGACTAGGGTTTAGGGTTTAGGGTTTAGGGTTTGGGGTTTAGGGTTTAGGGTCTAGGGTTTAGGGTTTAGGGTTTAGGGTTAGGGTTGAGTAGTATAAGAATGACAGTTCCTTTCTCATAGCAATTACAACAACCCCTAAACCCTAAACCCCAAATCCTAAACATTCTTGTTGCTGTTGCTAGCCTGTATAAGCGCTTTTGATGGAGAACTCTAGTTGAGAGGTCCGCGGTTTCAGGGTTTAGGTGGCCAGATGTACGATTTCAGGGCTTCAGGGCTTCAAGGTTTCAGGGTTTCAGGGCTTCAGGGTTTTAGGGCTTCAGGGTTTCAGGGCTTCAGGGCTCATATACGGAAGTCTTGCGCCCCAAGCGCCGTAATGAACTGCAGTATCCTGTGGGGTGCATCTTCCGAAAGCCAAAAAAGCCCTAAACCCTAAACCCTAAACCCTAAACCCCTAAACCCCTAAACCCCTAAACCCTAAACCCTAAACCCTAAACCCTAAACCCTAAACCCTAAACCCTAAACCCTAAACCCTAAACCCTAAACCCTAAACCCTAAACCCTAAACCCAAAACCCTAAACCCTAAACCCTAACCCCTAAACCTAAACCCTAAACCCTAAACCCTAAACCCTAAACCCTAAACCCTAAACCCTAAACCCTAAACCCTAACTAAACCCTAAACCCTGAGAATCCTCCTGAAAGCTTCGCCAAGGTGTGCAGCCAGTGCGGGCAAGACGGGGTGCTCCCTTCGTGTGTGTGTGGGGGGGGGGGGGCGTTTTCAAGCTCTGGTCGGACTTGAAGCTGCATTGGTTCAGGGCTTAGGGTTTAGGGTTCAGGGCTTAGGGTTTAGGGTCTGGGGTAGTGCAACATACAATCATAGGTCAGGTTGCCCGTGCTATGACTTTAGTGCGGTGCTGAAGGTACTTTTTTTGCTTTCTCTCTTACAATTACCCCTGAGCCTCCAAAGGGTTGTTAAGGCTCCAGGGGTCGGGCGTTGCGCAATCCTGAAGCTACACTCCTCCCCAACCCCCCCAACCCCCCCTACCCCCCCAAGCCTGAGACCCCAAACCGAGCCTTGTTCCGTAGCCATTTTGGCAAACAGGCGTTTCAACGGCTTAAGCCCAAGAGACCAGTGCGCTTCCGCAGAGACTTGCGACTCCGGCATATTCCGGCATCATGCTTGCAGTCTTCTTGAGCCTCTGCGCCTTGGCATCCGCCCAGCAGATTGGAACCCATGAGCAGGAAGCACATCCCGAGATGGCCCTCTGGACCTGTGATGCTGGAGGTTGCTCTAAGGAGATGAAGTCCGTAGTGCTCGATGCGAACTGGCGCTGGCTCCACAACGGCCAGTACACGAACTGCTACAAGGATGGTGACTGGGACAAGACCTTGTGCCCCGACCCCGTCACATGCGCCTTGAACTGTCACATGGAGGGCAACTCGGAGAAGCAGTACAAGAGTACCTATGGCATCCAGTCGATTCAGGATGGCATCGAATTGGACTTTGTAACTACAACCAAGTACGGATCCAACTATGGCTCTCGGGTCTACATGCTGGACGACGAGAACAACTACCAGATGTTCAAGCTCAAGAACAGGGAGTTCACGCTGACGGCAGACATGGCGAAGATGCCCTGTGGCCTGAACGGTGCAGTGTACTTTGTGGAGATGGATGCAGATGGTGGGAAGGCTCGGAGTGGGGGAACCAATGCAGCCGGAGCCAAGTATGGCACGGGCTACTGTGATGCACAGTGCCCTCATGATATGAAGTTCATGAACGGTAAGGCCAACATCGTCGGCTGGAATGCCAGCCACGACCCTCCCATCGGATCCTGGGGCATCTGCTGTGCAGAGATGGATATCTGGGAGGCCAACAGCCGTGCCACCGCCTACACGCCGCACCCTTGCTCCATCACCGGTCCATACGTCTGTGAGGGCACCGAGTGCGGTGACAATTCCGAGGATGCACGCTACGATGGTGTCTGCGACAAGGATGGCTGCGACTACAACCACTACCGCCTTGGTGACAAGGAGTACTATGGTCGTGGCAACGGCTTCACAGTCAACTCCAAGAAGAAGCTGACTGTTGTCACGCAGTTCATCACCGAGGGAAACACGGATGATGGAGACCTCATCGACATTCGACGTTTCTACGTGCAGGATGGGCGGGTCATCCCAAACTCCAACATCTCCATTGCAGGCATGGTCGGCGATTCCGTCACCGATGCCACCTGTGCGGCAATGAAGTCAGCCTTCGGAGACATCAACGACTTCGCTCGGAAGGGTGGCCTGAAGGCTATGGGGGAAGCCTTGCAGCGAGGCATGGTGCTTGTGATGTCACTCTGGGACGACTCAGATGCCAACATGCTCTGGCTGGACTCGGACTACCCCCTGGAAAAGGATCCGAGCCTGCCTGGTGTGAACAGGGGCCCATGCAGGACCGACACTGGTCTTCCCGCCTACCTTCGCGACAAGTATCCTCGTGCCCGGGTCCGGTACAGCAAAATCAAGGTTGGCACTCTTGGCTCAACCTTCCTTGCCGGGGGCGATGAGGACGATGACGAAGACGACATTTATGGCGACGACAGGAGGCTGAGTGAGGTGCACATCTAATTATGGCTTAACGTGCCATTCTTTAGTATGGCTGCCACTGACAATCACTGGCAGCCGCAAAATGCATGCTCATTGCATGTCGCATAGATTGGTTTCACTCCTACAGCCTGGTAAGCTTACATAGTCGGAGGAATCATACCCTCTAACAGTCTGCCAGAGCCTTGAGGAGATATGCATGCGCATGGTTGTATGAGAGCCCGATGCTCCCTGGGTAAGCAGCACAGGATCTAACCCAGCGGCCATCGGGCTGGACACTTTTGACTGCATGATTTTGGCTGACCTGACGTGCAGGCACGCGAAAAGAGCCGAGTATCGATTTGCTGTAACCCTAAACCCCAAACCCTAAACCCCAAACCCCAAACCCCAAATTTTTTGATGTATCTACGGTTTCTTTTTTTAACATGTCTGCCATAAGGGCAGAGACCCTAATACACGACCGCGCATCTGTTTATTTTTCCCAGTTTTTGTTCTGGTTGTGATTATAGGAAGCCAATAATCGCTAAACATGGTTGAAGTTCGTTTTCTGGTTTAGGGTTTAGGGTTTAGGGTCGAATGGTTCAGGGCCTGCCTTTGGTACCTGGGTTTAGGATTCATGGTTTAGGGTTTGGGGTTCAGGTTTGAACGGGCATGTGGCGAAGACTATTGGGTGCAGGTTGAATCCCAAATGTTTAGGGTTTCGGTTTAGGTTTTAGGGTTTACTGTTTAGAGCCCAGAACTGACCCGATAGTTCCAAGTCCAAATGCTCGGGCACGGGGTGGGACTACTATCCAATAGAACAGGTTGAGGGAGCATGCGTTGGTCTTAGACCCACAGCCTCAACCCTACGCTAACCTAGGATATGAGGATACCGCCCCGCCTGAAGCGCGGACCCTGATCGTTTCATCAGAGGAAACCGTAAATCCTCCAACACCACCCCGCCGGTGTGCGAAGCGCCCCGAAGACACCCAAGGCTACTTCTCTGGCTGTGCACCTTTGCATCTGCAGGCAAATGCAGTGAGAGCGAGGGAGAGTGAGAGGAGAGAAAAGATAGTATGGCGTATGGTGTATGTAGGAGATATGCCCCCCCCCCCCCACATCAATATTTGTATACTAGAAAATGTACAGACGTAGATACGCCCGAAGCATATGCGTTTCATGTGTGCTTCCAGGCATTCACATTTTCACCTCCACTAGCAGAAGTTAGCCACAAACCTCCACACAACACAGGCTCTCTTGCACAGTAGCTGCGAAATTACACATGCCACACAGCGCCCTCTTCTCTGCAGCCCTAACCTAAAGGTACTGCGAGCCATCTTCGACCATGTGGGTTTCCGGGACGGAACTGGCCCAGCCTCTCGTCCGCAATTGTGGCGAATGGCATGGAGGTTCAGGGTTGAGGGCGCAAGACTAAGGGCACTGAACCCGAAACCCTCAACCATGAACCCTTAAACCCTGAACTTTAAAGCCTAAACCCCAAACCCTAAACCCTAAACCCCGAATCCCTTGAAAGATTGGGAGGCGGCTTAGGGCCGCTTTTCTATGACACCTGCGACCGTACTGCGAAAGCCACCTTTTCAAATTTGAAGACCTGTTTTGGAATGCGAAACCTCCTAGACCAAACCCACAGGGCTGCGAGCCTCGGCGGCTCTGCACATGCATCCACGTGCTTCAAGATCCACAACCCTCAGCCCTAAACCTTAAACCCTAAGCCTTAAACCCTAAACCCTAAACCCTAAACCCGAAACCCTAAACCCTTACCCTCCCCCCCATATCTTCTGCGGAGGCCGCGGAGGGCGGGTCGGCCCCCTTCTACGCCTGCCCGGCGCTTTTGGGGGATCTTCAGACCTCAGCCCCTCGTAGGCGTAGGGTTTAGGGCTAAGGGTTTAGGGTTTAGGGCTTGGGGTTTAGGGTTTAGTGTTTAGGGTTTGGGGTTTAGGGTTTGGTGTTTAGGGTTGAGGGACCTCCGGCCCTGAGAGCTGATTATTCAGCGTTTCGGGGTTCAGGATACCCAGATCCTCGAGCCTTAAACGGCCAAAGGCTTCTTCCCTACGTGGATTTTCGATGTGGAGCCCTGGACGGTTCAAAGTGTTGGACTTTCAGGCTTGATAGGATTAATGGTTTAGGATCTAGGGTTTTGGATTTAGGGTTTAAGGGTTTTGGGCTTCAGGGGCTTAGGGTTCAGTACCCAAAGTCCTTGGCCCTGATCCTCTCAAATCCGGTTCTAAGTCCCCTAAACCCCGAAATCCCACAACTCCCCTGACATGTCATTCTTGCAAATAAAGCTTCTAAACCCTCAGCCAAAGACCTCAAACTATGCGGAGGAGCCCAGCGAACTGAAGATCCCCCAAGCTCTGACCCGAAGCCTTAAACCCTAAACCCTAAACCCTAAACCCTAAACCCTAAGCCCTAAACCCTAAACCCTAAACCTTAAACCCTAAACCCTAAACCCAAAACCCAAAACCCTAAACCCTAAACCCCATAGCAGCTTCCGGCTTCCTCCTGCCTGCAAGCTTCTCAGCGTCTGCCGCTTGACGAGCAAACGACAGCGATCCTGCCTGTGCGCAGTACTTCTAGGGTTTAGGGTTTAGGGTTGAGGGTTGAGGGTTTAGGGTTTAGGGTTTAGGGTTGGCCGTGCGCTGGGGCCTTGGCTCAGTGGCGCAGTGGATGTGGACTGGTGAGAAGTAAGTTCCCGGCACCTGCAATGAGGCTGGGCTATCATTGGCAAAGTGGAACGGACGATGGTTACACTAGCAGGCTTGTCTGGCACGATGATGCCATTGAAGACTCCCAGGTGATGGATAGACATGGCAACGCCCACAACCCTTTGCAAGGCGCCAAGCATGCCAGCGCAGAGTGCGAAACATGTGAGCAGGAACCCTAAACCCTAAATGGGGCTTAGGAGTGTATAGGTTTGTACTCGAAAACCCGGAAGGCCCAAAATCCTTGGCCCTTGATCCTCTCAAATCTCAACCGAAATCCCACAAGTCCCCCCGGCATTTCATTCCTCCAATTTATCCGAACTCAGCCTGCGACCTCGAACCCCAAATCCCCCAAATCCCCCAAACCCCAAACCCTAAACACCTACCCCCCAGATCCTAAGCCCCAAACCCTCCACCACAAAACCGAAACCCCAAACCCCAAACCCCAAACCCCAAACCCCAAACCCCAAACCCTAAACCCTAAACCCTAAACCCTAAACCCTAAACCCTAAACCCTAAACCCTAAACCCTAAACCCTAAACCCAAAACCTAGAGCCTAACGGCCTGCCAGGTGGAGTTCGGTGCCCGTAAGCCCGGGATGCTGAACTCGGCGGCCTTGCGGGCCGGGGCCCTGGCTCGGCATTGGGGGGTTTAGGGTTTAGGGTTTAGGGTTTAGGGTTTGGGGTTTAGGGTTTAGGGTTTAGGGTTTAGGGCTTAGGGTCGTAGGGAGAGGGTTCTGGCGGTTTTCAAGGGTGTTTTAGGGCTTTGTGGGGTTTAGGGTGTACAGGGTGAGGGGTTGGGGCTTTAGGGTCTGTAGGGCTTTGGGGGCTTTTCGAGTTGTTAGGGTCTGGCGGCTGGGGGTTTGGGGCCTGTAGGGCTCCAGTTCTGGGGCGTTTAGGGTTTTCGGGTGTTTGAGGTTTGTAGGGTTTAGGGTCTATAGGGTGTTTATGCGTTTTAAGGGTTTAGGGCTTATCGGGTTTAGGGCTTTGAGGGTTCATGGAGTTTAGGGGTCTATAGGGTTTAGTCGATTTCGAGTTTGGGGCTTAGGGGACAGCGTCTGGGGCCTTTAGAGTTTCGGGTGTTTAAAGTTTCATCGGTGTAGGGCTTACAGGGTCTAGGGTTTTAGGGTTCAGAGGGGTGTTTACCAAAACATGACTAATTTCTTTCCCATCCATTTCTATTATGTGTTCATGCCGTGTGTTCGCTTACTCAAAGTTATACTCATATGTTTTCATCACATTCTAAGCGTCTTTTAGTGAACGTGTGAACGGATCATGCATCATTGTACTAAAAGCCTTAATGAATAAAGCGCGAGAAGAGAACGAAGCGCACAAGAAGTTTTCCGGCGAGCGGGCGAAATAATGCAAGACACGCCCGTACAAGAGTAAACGAGAACGAGAATTCCTGCAGCATTATTCCATACAATCTGGATGGGTTATTTGGGGGTTTCCGAAAAAAGGGGGTACCTTGTTGGGGGGGGTACCCCCCCTTTTCGGAAATACCCACTTAGTATTAGATCTAATCATCAAGAGTGAAACGAAACCCCTGATTTTACATGGGCGTCAAGAAGCATAAGATGAACACGGAGCGGCGAAACAAGATTAATCGCGTCATCGTCTCAAAGTACTATATCCTACAGCCGCGGACTCATTAACAACAATTCCAAGAACTTCATTGGTTTCGTTCCTTCACAGAGAAGTTTACCCCGTTCACGTAGTTATAAGAAGTGTAATGCTGGACGCATTAATATCCTTTGAGCCCTCAACTCTAAATCCCCCAGAACTCTACACCCCGAAAGCCCGAATGCCTAAAAGACACTAACTTGGTAGCCCACAGGTACCCTTTACCCTTGTTTTGGGTTCTGGGTACCCTTATAAAGTATCCAGCCAGAAAAGGCTGCGCTTGTTATAGCCCTAAGCCCTAAGCCCTAAGCCCTAAACCCCTAACCCCTAACCCCTAAACCCTAAACCCTAAACCCTAAACCCCTAAAACTCTACACCCCCAAAGCCGGAACGCAAAAATCAGACCACTAAAAGGAGTTCTGCTCCTGGGATGGCATCTTGCTGGACTCGCAGCCCGGCGAGACGCCCCATGGCGGCTGCCGGTGGCCCTGGCAGGGTCTTGGGCGGGTTTAGGGGTTCGGGTTTAGGGTTTAGGGTTTAGGGTTTAGGGTTTAGGGTTTAGGGTTTAGGGTTTAGGGTTTAGGGTTTAGGGTTTAGGGTTTAGGGCTTAGGGCTTAGGGCTTCAGGGTTTAGGGTTTATTTGGCCGTGTGAAGGGATGTTAGAAGGTCGGGAGGTTTGGGTTTAGAGGCTTGGGTTCAAAGTTGCCTGGGGGTACGTGTTCTAGCCTGGACATTGGTTTTGTTTCAGGACGGCGCTGCGTCAGGTTCGCGCAAGCAGAAGTTGGGCTAAGCTTGGGGTGTATGTAGGGATAGGCAGTAGGTTATGACTGCTACAAGAGTACTTCGCAGCGAAGTATTCATGATGAGAAGACAACCGGCGATCATCAGTGGTAGGGTTAACGTATCAGTGCTAGTAGCGACAATACGAAGAGCAAGAAGAAGGCTGCCAGTAAAAGTAGCAATATGAACACAACTGCAACTACGACTACAACTTCGACTCCGACTACGATCGCGACTACCCTACGAACACGACTGCGACTAACAAGAAGAACTGAAGAAGAATGGTAATCATTGCAACGCAATAACAAGAACAACTGGATGAAGAAGAGGAACAGGAGTAGTACTAAAAGTCGTACTAGCAGTAGCAATGGCAATAGTAATTGTGCAGTCTTAGAAACAGGACAGATGCGGGTAGTGATGATGGTGACAGTGGTGTCGTAATAAGCAAAATGGGAACAACAAAAAGTAGTAAAACTTAGCAACAACGGCTCTCATGGTTGTTTTTTTGCAGAAGCAACAGCCATAGCAGCAGTAGCAAGAATCAGAATACTACGGATGAGAACCCTGAACCCTAAATCCTCAACCCTAAACCCTAAGCCCTAAACCCTGCTAACTCAATCAATACATGTTGGCCTTGAGGTCGTGACTGCCCTGGGGTGGCCGACATAGTTCGCACGGAGTCGGAGCCTGACAGGGTCGGCTTGGGGCTTGGGGGGGGGGGGGGGGAGTCGATTTTTTCGGGCGAATCTAGTGCTTAGGGTTGGGCTCAGGGATGTTCTGGTTTGGGGTTGGGGAAGAGGGGTTTGGGGTGCAGAGCTCCTGAGACATGTGCCCATGGATGTCCCCATCCCAACCTCCAAAGGTTCGTGACAGCGGAGAATGTTGTGGAGCTCTTTGTGAAGCGCCCCGGCTTGGAACGAGGGTTCGAAAGCGGCGTTTCTGAGAGGTGGGTTGGAATTTCGGGCCCGGGAGCCTGAGCATGAAAGCAAACGCCGTCAATGGGGATGTTTGGGAGGGGCCTGCAGTATATATTTTCCAGTGTTGCATAATCTCGAGATGAGCTACCCCAAAGAATCATTCGAATTCAGCCGGCCACTGTGTTGCTGGCCGCCCTAAACCTAGATCCTGAAGCAAGGTCGGGTTGGTGGCTTGTTCTTGGCCGCTGGTTCTTAGTAGGGAACGGGGGAATCAGCTACCCTACATAATCCCTTAAAGGGTAATATATATATATATATATATATGGTCACCCCCCCCCCCCCCATGATCTAGGTTTTGCTTTGTCCCTATAAAAACCCTCGTAAATACCGATTAAAATGACATGCTGGCTATGCTAGGCGATGTCCTGTTTTTGCACGTCTAGTCCTATGCGAGAAAACCTGTAAATAGTGAAAAACGCGTGTGTTTAGCACTACTTCCACATCACCACATAAAAAAACACCCCAAAAACACAGGAAAATGCAATTTGGTAAACATGTCTATGAATTATTTGCATAGGACAGGCTTATAAACACAGAATTGTATGCAAAAAACACTTCTTTTTTGCAGAATTTGAAAATTTTGACACAAATCCAAAAATCCAAAAATCCAAAAACATGGTTTTTTTTTTTGGATTTTCACTCAAAATCCAAAAAAAAACCATGTGTTTTTAGGTTTTTGAGGCCAGGAGCAAATAAAATCCAAAAAAAACATGGTTTTTTTTTTGGATGTTCCAAAAAAACCAAAAAAGCCTCGAGAAAACTAAAAAATCCAAAAAAGGCGGCCTCCCGGCTCCATGGTTTTGAGTTTTTGGATTTTTGGATTTTTGGGTTTTTTTTATAGCAAATTTTGCAAAAAATGCTTTTCTTGTATAAAGAATGTGTATTGTTATACGTTGTTTCTGCTAATGTGACTGCCTTGCACACACACAGAGAAAAGCACACAAACACACCCACCATTCGTTTTTTTCAATTCAGCCTATTCGGTATGCAGGGCGTGGCGTTAACATGTAAAGTTCCATTAGATTTAAATGAGGCTTAGAAGAGGATGTCTTGGGATGTGGCGTCTTAATGTGAGAAGTAATAAAAAAAAGAAATAGAGAGGGTTTCTTAGGGTGTGGTTCTTTTGAGGATGTGGACCTGCAATTCAAAAGTCTAATTGGACTTAAAAAAGAGTGGGGCTTCGAAGAGGATGTCTTGGGGTGTGGCCTCTTAATTTAAACGTCTATTTAAGTGGAATCACAAAGGAAGTCCAGTTGAGGATTTCTTAGGGTGTGGTGTTTTAGTGCAAACCTCAAATTACATTTCATTACGAAGCGGGGCCAGAGGAGACTTTCACAGGGTGTGGTCAGTAAAATAAAATTCCAAAGAGGTAGTAACGAATGAGGCTTAGAAGGGCGTGGCCTCTTAATTGTTTTACTTGGTTTGGTTTTACGAACGAAGCTGTGGCTTTACCATACACAGGTCTTAGGGTGTGGCCTTTTAAATTCTGTCCAAAGGGGTGTGGCCTCTAAACTTAAAATTCAATTTAAGTGGAATTCCAAACGAGTCCAGATGAGGATTTCTTAGGGTGTGGCGTTTTAATACAAACCTCAAATAACATTGTAGTATGAAGCGAGGCCAGGGGAGAATTTCATAGGGTGTGGTCTGCAAAATAGAATTCCAAATAGGTATTAACCAATGAAGCTTAGAAGAGGATGTCTTGTGGCGGGGCCTCTTAATTTGTTTGTTTGACTTGGGTTTAATTTACTAACGAAGCTATGGCTTTATCATATACAAGTCTATTGACATTTCACTAATAGGCACCAGAAGAGGATTTCATAGGGTCTAGCGGTTAAATATGGAATTGTAAGTACATTCAAATACGAATGGGGGCTCATGATATAAATTTCTGTCCAAGAGTTACATACGAACCTAGCCTAGGTCAGAACTTCTTAGGGTGTGGGCTTCTTACCTAGAATTATAAACTTCTTACGAGATTCTGTTACGAACAGGCCCCAGAATGGTGTGGCTTTTTTTAATACAAGCATCTTGGCAAATCGAAAATAAGTCTAATTACAAACGAAGGTCTAATGAGGATTTCTTGGCGTGTGGCTTTGTAATACAGAATTCTAATTAATCTTCATTACAAATAGGGGCCAGAAAGGGATTTCATAGGGTATGGTCTGCAATATAGAATTCTAACTCGGTTTCATTGCGAGGAGGATGTCCTGGGGTTGGCCTCTGAATATACACTTGCTTTACTTGGGTTCAATTACGAACGAAGCCCAGAAGAGGATTTCTTAGGGTGTGGGCTTACAATATGAAATCAAATTGCGTTTCATTACGAATGGGGCCAGCGAAAGATTTCACAGGGTGTGGGAAAAACAAAAATGTTCTAAATAGGTATTAATCAATGAGGCTTAGAAGAGGATGTCTTGGGGCTGGGCCTCTTAATATGTTTTTTTACTTGGGTTAATTACGAACGAAGCTGTGGCTTTATCAGACACAAGTCTACTGAAATTTCATTAAGAGGGCCCAGAAGAGGATTTCATAGGGTGTGGCCTTTAAGTATAGAATTCTTTTCGTAGGGTGTGGGCTTCTTATGTAGAAGCATTTTCTCAATAAAATAGGCAGGAAGCCCAGATGAGGATTTCTGAGGCTGTAACCTCTGCATATAAAGCTCTTGTGAGATTTTGTTACGGACAGGCAGGCCCCAGAAGAGGATTTCATAGGGTGCGGCTTTTAATTGGCAAATTTAGATTTCTAAAAAAATTTTACTACGAATGAGGCCAGTGGCCTTTTAATTTTCATTCCGACTTAGGTTTAAATCTCGCTTCGATGGGCCCGAAAGGCCTTTCGACCTAGATCATGGGGGGGGGGGGGTGAGCATATATATATATATATATAGTGTACACAGGGATACAGCCCTCACTCCCTTCTAAGAACCAGCAAGTCTTGGCCCCTTGGTGCTCCGGGGCTGAGGGAATCGAGGGCTTAGGTGTAGCGTTTAAACGCTAAAGGTTGATTTGAAATTGTGAAGGCGCCCGCTTCCCTGCTGATTAATCAAGCGAAACCAAGCCTCTGTTGACCCTAAACCCTGAATCCTAATCCTTTCTCCTTTCCGCCAGCCCCACCGCATTGCCGTTCAGGGTGTTGGGTTTCCTTTGTGACATCTCTTCGACCTTTGCCTTTTTTTAAACAATGCAAAACCTCCAAGAAGCCCTCAGCCTGAAACAATCCCAAGCTCCAAGAGAACCCCCAATCCTCAAATCTCAACCCCAGGCCTTAGACCCCAAACCCCTAAGCCCCGAAACCACCCACACCCTAAACCCTTAAAGCCCAAACCCTCTAAACCCCAAAAGCCTTAAAACCCTCCTAAACCCTAAGTTGTAAGCCCTAAGCCCTAAACCGCAAAACGTAAACCGTAAACCGTAAACCGCAAACCCTAAACCCTAAACCCTAAACCCTAAACCCTAAACCCTAAACAAGTCAACCCCCAAAACCCTGAACATCCGAGGCACGGGGTTCCCAAGGACTTCGACCTCCTCACCGTGGATACGGACTACAACGACTACTGGACCCCTTGGGCCAACCTTGAAGTTTGTTCAGGGGTTTAGGGTTTAGGGTTTGGGGTTTACGTTTAGGGTTTAGGGAAGTCTAGGGAAGTTGAGGGAAGTTCGGAAGTGTAGGAAAGTTTAGGGAAGTTCAGGGAAGTTTAGGGAAGTTTAGGATTGTTTAGGAAAGTTTAGGGAAGTTCAGGGAAGTTTAGGGAAGTTTAGGGTTGTTTAGGGAAGTTTAGGGTTTCGGAGTTGGGGCCGAGGGGCGGAGCGATGCGTTTGCCGACTGTATCTCGAATCACCTGGTGCCTGGACCGAACTTAACCCCAAGCTCGCAAATACTTAGGGTTTAGGGTTTTGGGTTTAGGGCTGAGGGTTTAGGGTTGAGGGTTTAGGGTTAAACCCTAAAACCCTCAAACCCTCAAACCTTAAACCCCAAAACTCAAAGGTGGGGGCCCGGAAGTTCGTGCAAGAATCCTAGGGCGGCCACACTTCATCTGGTCAGTTCTCTAAATTAGGGTCCCTTTGTGGGCACCCTAAAGAATAGGGGCCCTGATTTTAACCCTAAACCCTAAACGCTAACCCTAAACCTTTACCCTAAACCTTTACCCTAAACCCTAAACCCTAAACCCTAAACCCTAAACCCTAAACCCTAAACCCTAAATCCTAAACCCTAAACCCTAAAGCCTAAACCCTAAGCCCTAAACCCTAAACCCCAAAGGGACCAGAATTCGTCAAGCCCAACCTAGGATCTGGCGTGCCCTCCTCGAAGATGGTACGTTCCGACCCCGGGTGCGGGGGCCCAACGGTCGAGGCGTTGATGTTAACCTTTCCCAAAACGAGGGCTTTAGGGTTTAGGGTTTAGGGCTTAGGGTTTAGGGTTTGGGGTTTAGGGTTTGGGGTTTCCCTTTTGGGGTCGGCGCCCGCCTGCAGGGCGTCGAGGCTCAGAGGGTTGGGGCTGTACCATTCTCGTGAGTTGCTGGCCCGTACTTCGCAGGGAATGAGGGAATGAGGACCTATATATATGTATATATATATATATATATATACGTATATATATATATATATATATATATATGTATGTATATAGATATATACATGTATGTATGTATGCATGCATGCATGCATGCATGCATGCATGCATGTATGCATGTATGTATGTATGTATGTATATGTATATGTATATGTATATGTATATGTATATGTATATATATATGTTATATATATATATATATATATCCTTAAAGGGTATATATAAATATACCCTTTAAGGGTATAAATATATATACACATACATATACCCTTTAAGGGATCATGTAGGATACCTCATTCTCTCTTTCCCTACAAACAGCCAGCCGGAAAATCCTGTACTGATGACCAGCAGGGCCTGTGGGTCCAGGCCTTGTGGGTCTGAGGCTGCATCCATCGGCTGGCTCTTAGGGTTTAGGGTTTAGGGTTTAGGGTTTAGGGTTTAGGGTTTAGGGTTTAGGGTGTAGGGTTTAGGGTTTAGGGTTTGCTCTTGGAATGAGGGAATGAGGTGCCCTGCAGAATCCCTTAAAGGGTATAACAACAGGCCCTGCTTGGAGGTTTAGGGTACCTAGTAACCCATTATAAGTGTAGTTGAAGCCCCTTAAGTACCTTAATGGGGTTTAACTAACCCTAAACCCTAAACCCTAAACCCTAAACCCTAAACCCGAAACCCTAAACCCTAAACCCTAAACCCTAAAAGGGTATATACAGTCATTCCCTACGAAGAACCAGGGGGTCATCGAAGCCTTGAGCCCCAAAGTCTATACCCCAAACCCTGTAGAAGCCAACCCTCCTAAGCCCTAAGACCCTAAACCCTAAGCCCTAAACCCTAAACCCTAAACCCTAAACCCTAAACCCTAAACCCTAGACCCTAGACCCTAAACCCTAAACTCTAAACCTTCTGAACCCTGAGCCCTGAAGCTCAAACCTCGAGGTCGTAGCCGTGGATTTCAACCCGGATCTTCCGCTCGACGAGGCGAAGGTCGTGAAGCCAGGGCCTCGGGATCTCATGCGGTTTAGCCCTACACCCTAAACCCTGCAAACCCTAAACCCTAAACCCTAAACCCTAAACCCCAAACCCCAAACCCTAAGCCCTAAACCCTAAACCCTAAACCCTAAACCCTAAACCCTAAACCCAAACAGTTGAGAGTTTTGAGACCCTTAGGGTTTTGGGTTTTAAAAGTTTTTAAGGTTAAACATGGCAACTAGGGGTTCAACTGTGGGATTTAGGGTTCAGGCTCAAGGGCTTTAGGCTTTCGGGTTTCAAGGGTTAGGGTCTAGGGTTAGGGTTAAGGCTTAGGGTTTCCGGTCTAGCGTCTAGGGTTTAGGTTTAGGCGGTTCAGGATTTTTACAAAGAAGCTTGTGGGCATGCGCTTTTAGAACTTTGAGGGGCTTCAGGGTGTTTCGTGTTTATAGGGTTTCAAAGTTATCACTTTGCGTGCTTTCTTTCGGGGGTTTAGGGTGTAGGGTTAGAGAATAGGGTGCAGCGTGGGGTTCAAAGCTTTGAAAGCCATCGACATTCTCAAGAGCTCTTCTGCCCTAAAGCCCTACATCCTGAGCACTAAACAGCACCGAAATCCTGAAAGCTCTAACACCCGAAGCCTAAACCCTAAGCCTTAAACTTTAAACCCTAAACCCCTAAACACGAAACTCTAAACCCTAAACCCGAAACCCTAAACCCTAAACTCTAAACCCTAAACCCGACGCCCCAACCCTAATCAATCCCTAAACCCTAAACCCTAAACCCTAAACCCTAAACCCTAAACCCTAAACCCTAAACCCTAAACCCTAAACCCTAAACCCTAAACCCTAAACCCTAAACCCTAAACCCTCAGGTATTCAGCCATGGCGGAGTGGGACGGAAGCATCTACACCGTAGGCCAGGGGGGCAGAGTTCAAGGTTTAGGGGTTGTGGGTTTAGGGTTTAGGGCTAGGGTTTAGGGTTTAGGGTTTAGGGTTTACTAAATTAGGGTTCAGGGTTTAGGGTTTACCTGGGAATCCCTTGTGCCATAAATTCGCGTCCGCTTCGAGAGGCTGGAAAAATATGTCCTCGCGAAATTTCTGTTCGCTTGGAGGGGCTCAAAAAAAACCGTTTCCGGCCCTTAACAAAACACAATCAAAACAAGTGAAGCCGAAACATGGACCAGTTAGGTACTCAGGCTTGAGAAGGCTGAAAGAGCTTGGTTTCAGGGCGCGGTCGTGCCTTGTAGAGGTCTGGATTACGCGGTCAGGCTCATTATACGAGGGTTAAAAAAACAAAACGCCCGCTTATTGACATTTTATCGGGATGAGGGTTTGGGTTTCTTTGGTTTTTTGTCGACAAAATGTCGATAAAATATGGTTTTCCTACGGGTTACGGTTTTCCTGCGGCTCACCAAAATCCCGAAAAAATGTCGACATTTTATTGGGATAAGGGTACGGATTTGTAGTCTTTTGCGGAAGACCCAATTCCTGTAGGTCCTTGGATCACAAAGAGTCGCGTAAGTGCTCGCAAAGCAATCCTTTTCAATCATTTGGGCTTCAGAGAGAAGTAAAGCCTCGAAGAGCGCGCACCAACGAGTTCCCTTACACAGGCAATAGGATACTTGCTTGACTATTTTTAGGCTAAACCTAAAATATGGCCGCTTTGCCTACACCCCAAAAAACCATTTAAAAACCGAAATACGGCCTTTCTACGGCAAAATCCAGATTTTGCCATAAGGACACTAATTTCCGACCGCTAGGATCCTCAGGTAGGGTTTAGGGTTTAGGCTTTTAGGGTTTACGGGGTTAGGGTTTGGAGCTTTGGGCGGTTGGGGCTTCCTGGAAGATTTCGGGCTTCAGAAGCCCTCAGCCGAGTTGCGATCCTAGCTGCTGGTAGAGCCCCCTTGCATCTCCTTCTTCGAAGGTTCAGGGCTTAGGGTGTGGGGTTTAGGGTTTAGGGTTTAGGGTTTAGGGTTTAGGGTTTAGGGTTTAGGGGGAAGTCAGAGAAACGAGCCAGCACACGCATTCTGACCCTGAACAGCCCTGAGTGCCGAAACCCTAAACCCTGAACGTGACGGGCGCAGCGGCTTGAACAGGGATTGTTTAGGGTTCAGGGTTTATGGTTTAGGGTTTAGGGCTGATTCAACGCCTCCTTATTGTAGACGTTGCTTGGGATTGTTTACGGTTTTGGATCCCAGACAGGGAGTAGTTTTTTTTTTGGGGGGGGGGGTTTACGGGGTTCTCATAGTGACATGTCGGTTCTTCGTGGTTCAGTGGTGTTAGTGCTGTTTTAGTGCTTCTCCGGGTTTAGGGCTTCTTTAGGCCTTTCAAGAGCTTTCTAGGGCTCTGAGGGTTTGTGTCGTGCGGTTTGAGAGACCTAAACCCTAAACCCCCTAAACCCTAAACCCTAAACCCCAAACCCCAAACCCTAAACCCTAAACTAAACCCTAAACCCTATTGACGACCTTAATGGGTGGTCCTAAGGAGGTATCCATGAGCTTTCAGGATCAGCACAGCTTCCAAGGCCAGAGCTGCAAAATCTCCAGAGCCCCCCCCGAAGCACCTAAATTTTAGGATGTTCCCCCCTTATACTGACAGTTTAGGGTTTAGGGTTTAGGGTTTAGGGTTTAGGGTTTAGGGTTGAAGGAAGGAAAAAGGATTACAAAAAAGGGCGGGGGTACTATAATCCCTATGAAGGACTGTTAGAAGAAGGGGGACCATCCCAACCTAAAGACCTTCAACGCCAAGCATCAAGCAAGGCCTAGCTCCAAGAAGGCCAAGGTCGGCCCTAAACCCTAAACCCTAAACCCTAAACCCTAAACCCTAAACCCTAAACCCTAAACCCTAAACCCTAAACCCTAAACCCTAAACCCTAAACCCTAAACCCTAAACCCTAAACCCTGAACAATATGCCGAAGGCTCCTTGTTGGCCTATGCGCTGATGGCCCAGAGCTTCGGCTACTCTTTCGCGTACGCGCTGGACGGGCTAGGTTTTGGGGTTTGGGGTTTAGGGTTTGGGGTTTAGGGTTTAGGGTTTAGGGTTTGGGGTTTAGGGTTTAGGGTTTAGGGCTTACTGTTTCAGGAGCATGCCGGAAAGAGATGGGTGCAGCCTGCCTAAGGCCTAAGCCTCCGAAAAAACCCCTCAGGTGTCAAAAGCCCTCAACCCCCCCCCCCCCCCCTCCCAAAAAAAAAGAAACAAACAAAAAAAATAGCAAAAACAAAACAAAAGCACCCTAAACCCTGAACCGCCTTAAACATGCCAGTTCGGGGGTCCCTAAGCAGGAGATGGGCTCGCACGCCTTCTTCGTCCGCTCGGACTTGCTGCACGAGGAGGTGGACGACTTCGGGGATTTCTTGGCTTTGGGGTTGGGATGTTCCCCCTTGTACAAACAGTCCTTAATGGGGATTATACTAGGGGGAATTAGAGTCCCTTTTAAAGAAGGGGGAACATCCCAAGCTTCGGGGTGAGTTTCTTGGAGGCAGTCAGGTTTTGGGTTTTGGGGCTTTGGGGTTTTTAGGGCTTGAGGGTGAAGATTTCGGAGTTGAAGGGTTTGGGCCTTTTGCGGGGCCTTTGTCCCCGAAGTGCCCGAGAGACCCAAAGCCAGCGCTGACAGGATCGCGCGCTGCCGCTGTGGGGGGGCTCAGGAAACCCAACTTCGGGAAGCCCAAGAGGTTGGAATTGAAGGAGGTCGCAGAGAAGCATGGAAGGAGGAGGCCCCCTAAGCGTCTTCGCCAGCTTCCGTGCCCACACTTTTCTTCTCTTCTTCAACTTGAGCTTCTTTTCTTCGTTTGCGGCTTGGGGTAGAAGCCTAACCCCTCTCTCGAGATTCACCACGCTTCACCCAGGCGGAATGTCAAGAAGAACTCGCATCCGCCGGCTACGGGCTTAGCCGCAGCAATCTGAATTCGGCTGAGGGCTGAGGGCTCAGGGCTCCCTTATCCCGTAACCATAGGGCTCCCTTATCCCGTAACCTTAATTGCCCCAGGACCCCGAGAACCGCCAGTTTGTGGATGTGCTCTATGACTTCATCCCAGGCGCGGTGTCTTCGGTAGCTTAGCCCCCCATGTGCCCGTACTACCCTGGTACCCCACCCTTCTGAAGGCCCTTACATAGCTAACCCTAAGCCCTCAACCCCAAAGCCTCCACCCTGGACCCAAAAACCCAAACCCCCAAACCCCTAAAAAGCCCCCTGAAAGCCCTAAACCCTGGACCCATGGGGATTCCAAGATTCCCATGGCCCCAGGGTTGTGGTTGGAGGCTTCCATGTTGGGGCCCTAACTCCTGGACCCTAAACCCTAAACCCTAAACCCCTAAGCCATCCGAAGTTCGACACCCTACCTTTCTGGAGGGTGGAACGCTGTGGGGCTGCGCACCTTTCTGAAATCCTAAACCGTCCAAACTTTCTGCGCTAAACCGCCCGAAACTCTACGCCCCTACGTCCTAAGCCCCGAAAGAAAGGCCCCAAGAACAACCCCCCTAAACCCAAAACCCTAAACCCTAAACCCTAAACCCTAAACCCTAAACCCTAAACCCTAAACCCTAAACCCTAAACCCTAAACCCTAAACCCTAAACCCGAAACCCGAAACCCGAAACCCTAAACCCTAAACCCTAAACCCTAAACGCCCGAGCCGTCGATGCCGACACCTGGGTGCCTCGAGAGGCGCCGCGCGGAAGTGAACACGCTTCCTTCGCTGAGGGTTCTTTAGGGTTTTAGGGTGTAGCTCAGGGTTTTAGGGGTTTTAGGGTTGTAGTTTTAAGGGTGTAGTTTTAGGGTGTAGTTTTAGGGTGTAGTTTTAGGGTGTAGTTTTAGGGTGTAGTTTTAGGGTGTAGTTTTAGGGTGTAGTTTTAGGGTTTGAGGGCTGTAGTGTTTGGGGTTTCAGGGTCTAGTTTAGGGTTTTTAGGGTTTTAGGGTTTCAGGGTGTAGCTTAGGGTTTTAGGGTTTAGTGTAGGGTTTTTAGGGTTTAGTGTTTTCGGTTTTGGGATTCGAGGGTGTCAGGGCTTAGGATTGGGTTTAGGGGTTTAGGCACCCGGCTTTAGATCCGAGCAGAAACAGCAAAACGTCCAGTTGAGGTTTGGGATTCGGCTGAAGGTTCAAGGCTGAGGGTCTACCCTAAACCCGAAACCCTAAAACCTAAACCCTAAACCCCAAGGACCCCTAAAAATGCGGCATCTGGGGAGATGGTCCATGTGATTTGCTGTAGGCGCAGTTCGGCGTTGCTGAAGTGCGGATTACTTCGAAAAGGGGACGAGCGGCTTGGGTCCATCCTTCCTAGGGTTTAGGGTTTAGGGTTCAGGGTTCAGGGTTTAGGGTTTAGGGTTTAGGGTTTAGGGTTTGGGGTTCATGGGCAGCTGTAAGTAGGGTCACGGGTGCCTTACGTAGGCTTAGAGCATAGGCTGCCTTACTTAAAGCTGTATTCATAGCACCAGTACCCGAACAGGTCTGTAAGATTCGGGGTTTAAGGTGTATGTTCAAGATTTCAGGGTTTCATGGTTTCGGGGTTTCGGGTTGTCGGGGTTTAGGGGTTGGGTTCAGGATTGTGGGTTGAGCCCATGGCCCCAGCTTTGCTCCCAAACCCGAATCCTCAACCCTAAGCCCTTGAAACCCTAAACCCTGGCCCTGAACCTGAAGCCCTAAACTCTATAAACCCTAAACCCTAAACCCTAAACCCTAAACCCTAAACCCTAAACCCTAAACCCTAAACCCTAAACCCTAAACCCTAAACCCTAAACCCTAAACCTCTTTTTTTTGGCAAGTGGCCTCTCTGCCGTTTCTCTCGGCCGCGACAGCGGGCGCGGGGTGGGCGCGCGGGGGAGCGATCCTCTTTTGTGGGGGTCCTCCGTAGTGCACCCTGGCCCGCATTTAGGGTTTAGGGTTTGGGGTTTAGGGCTTTTTTTCGTTCCGGGTTTGTGGCGAGGAGTCTTGGGTTTAGGGGAAGACCTCGGGCATAAGTAGGGTTATAAGTACCCTCAATAAGGTTATTACCATAGTTACCCTACTTATAACCCTACTTCTAGGTACCCATGAACCCTCAAGTAGAGTTGTTCGGAGGAGGCCTTCAGGAGACTCATCTTGTGTTTGGTTTTTTTAGGCTTCGGCCCTTGTTGATGAGACAAGGCTGTCAGAAAAGTTGCCCGCAGCACTAGCGAGAGCCTAAGCCTACGCCCCTGATCGGGTTTTAGGGCTAGGGCTTAGGGTTCAGAAGCTTGAGGAACATGATAGTTCCAAAACCCCCTAGCGCCGAGTGCTTTTCCTTGCGGGAGACCCTCAGCCCCGACAACCCCCGAACCTGGATCAGTTCTTTGTTCATGGCCATTCATCTGGCAGATTCCGGTTCTGAAGCTGCTAGATGACCATGGCTTGTACATTCCCAGAGACTCCAAAACGCCTTAATTAAGGAACATACCTTAAATCATATTAGGGTTCCTATTACAAATTAAGGGATATTCCTGAATTAAGGGGTTTTGGAGTCTCTGGGTTAAAAAAAACCGAGTGCCAGCCCACCCATGCTGCCATGCCATGGCAGGCTTGCATTCGAGGCCAGCAAAGATGCCCACAGATGGGCCGCCTACGACTCATAGGCCGCCCACCTGTGGGCATCTTTCTTTCCACGTGCACCTTCATCCGTGAAAGGGTGTGTCGGGTGCGCACGCGCAGGTCACGCGCAGTGCCGCTGTGCAGGCTGCCAAAACCTTCTCCTCTGTGTTCTTAGCTTTGTGTTCGTGCTTTGGGGCAAGGCAAGCCCCCAAAGAACGAACACAAAGCTAAGAACAGAGAGGAGAAGGTTTTGGCAGCCTGCACAGTTCGTGTGAAATTGTATCGCCACCATTGCAAGATGTGGTGTGGCTGTGGAGGAGTTATTGCACCAGGAGGATGTTGACGTTCTCGTCGCTCACCGCTGCCTACTCGAGCAGGTCAAGATTTTTTGGGCATTATTTGGGGTATCAGCAGCTTCTCCAGCTTCTCTGATGGCAAGTGCTAGGTAGATCACTAGATCACTAGATCCCATTACGATGATCATGACAGATCTCTTGATCGTGGTAGTTTGATCAAGTGCGAACAAGCAAGCGTTACCTGTTGCAGATTTGCTTTGACGGCCTCTGGCTTTTGGCCTGATCCGTCAAAAGATCCGCTCTTTGAACATTCTGGGAATGCACTTCGGCTCTCATCTGTGCAGTAAGGCCGAACCGTGTTCTGCTGACATACTGGGTCGACATGCAGAAGACCTGTCCATTTCTGGCAGGGATGGGAAGATTCCCAGAGACTCCAAAACCCCTTAAGTAAGGAATATCCCTTAATTTGTAATAGGAACCCTAATATGATTTAAGGTAAATTCCTTAATTAAGGCGTTTTGGAGTCCTTGCAGCACGAGTCCGTCGCCTTGTTTTGGGCAAGCTCCATGCTTGGTGCTTGGGCAGGAGCCATAGCTTCCTCCTTGTTGAGGAGCTCGCACCGCGCTCTGGCCAGAGCAGAACCCCAAACCCTAAACCCTAAACCCTAAACCCTAAACCCTAAACCCTAAACCCTAAACCCTAAACCCTAAACTCTAAACCCTGTCACTGAGGAGCCCTTGGAGCAGCTCGAAAGAAGGTTGCTGCTTGGCCAGAGCCGAGACCTCGGGAAGGGGAAATCCGCACAAGACCGAGTGGCGAAGATGGGAAGTGGAATTTCCTGCGAACAAGGAAGCCTTCCAGGTTCTTCTCACTGCTGTGCTGCTACACGGTCTGTCGGCGGATGCGCAGAAATGGCCTCCGCTCTGATGGGACAGCGCGGACCCCATTTCTGCGCATCCGCCGACAGACCGTGTAGCAGCACAGCAGTCAGTGAGTTGCCCACCTGGAGCCGTTCGCAGCACTACCTCGTGCGCAGGAAAATCAGCGATTTTAACAATTTTCTTGCCCTGCCCCCCTACCCCCCCGCCCCCTACCTCCCCTACCCCCTCCCGCACCCAAACCTTCATGCCTCAGCCCCAATCAGGCCTTGAATCCTAAACCCTCAAACCTTTTAAGCTCTGATCAGGCTCCTAAAGCCCAAACACCCTAAAAGACCCAAAGCTCACAAGGCTGTGAACCCTAAACCCTAGACCCTAGACTAGACCCTAGACCCTAGATCCTAGACCCTAAACCCTAAACCCTAAGCCCTAAACCCTAAACCCTCTGAAGCCCGACATCAGTTTTCAAGAAGAATCTCTTGGCCGAGGTTTGCGGCGTCCCCGAGTCGGGTGCCACGGAGGGCCTTCTTGTGCTGAGGGTGGGTTTAGGGTTTAGGGTTTAGGGTTTAGGGTTTAGGGTTTAGGGTTTAGGGTTTAGGGTTTAGGGTTTAGGGTTTAGGGTTTAGGGTTTAGGGTTTAAGGTTCAGGCCTCAGGGCTCGGTGCTTAGGTTTCTGGGCTAAGGGGTTTAGGGGCTTTTCAGCCTCTTGCCCAGGGCTTGTGCCGCTTTGCGGGCTCGGTTTCTTTGCTTCGGGGGGTTGAAAGTTTTAAAATTTGAGGTTCTTACCTCAGTGCTTTAAGGTTATATTTAAACTTTCATTCGGGCTTATTGAAGGGACTTACAGGAAGGACCCCCAGAAGGTACCCTTAGTGAACCATTCCAAACCTTTTATAGTACAACACAGCCTTAAACAGCCTTATGAACCCTAAAGCCTGAAGCCTCGGCCTTGTCAGTAGACTGTGAACCTTAGAAGCTTTCGGAGCATCCGAGGCTTGCTCTGCCTGAGGTTCTGGGGTAGTTGCTGTTTGCCTAGCAGCCAGCGTTCTCAAAGACCTCCGATGGTAAGCCCGAAAACCCGAAAAACCGAAAACCCGAAAATCCGAAAACCCGAAAACCCGAAAACCCGAAAACCCGAAAACCCGAAAACCCGAAAACCCGAAAACCCGAAAACCCTGAAACCCTAAAACCCTAAAACCCTAAAACCCTAAAACCCTAAAACCCTAACACCCTAAAACCCTAAAACCCTAAAACCCTAAACCCTGAACCCCAGATGGCCCTCAACTTTCAATAGGGCTTTTGGACGAGTGTGGAGACCGGGCTGTTCCCAACCAACCCCTGCATTTGTGCAAAACAGTTTTTTTGGGGCGTGGGTTGTTGTCAGGGCTTTTAAGGGCCTCAACGCGATCTCTGCAGTTATTCTTGGTTTGAGGTTTTGGGGGCTTCGAGTTTCTTAGGGTCTTCAGGCTTTTTTTTTGTTTTTCCTAAGGGTTCAGGGTCCAATTGGGGTGTACCGGCGTAACGTCAACCCAGCACTCTTAAACTTTAAGCCCTACAGCCCTGGCCTGAGGTTTTGGGAGGAAGCCACCATGGTACCCCCGTGCATGCTTTGCGACTGCAAGCTGCCTCCCCTCAACGTTCGATCTTAGAGGATGTCTTGGTTTGAGGCCCGAAGCCCTAACTAAACCCTGAACCCTAAAACCCTAAAACCCTAAAACCCTAAACCCCCTAAACCCCCTAAACCCTAAACCCTAAACCCTAAACCCTAAACCCTAAACCCTAAACCCTAAACCCTAAACCCTAAACCCTAAACCCTAAACCCTAAACCCTAAACCCTAAACCCTAAACCTTAGGCGCTTGGTCACTAGAATGCGGGACTTACAGCAAGGACCCCAAGGGTCCTGATTTTCGAAATCTACTCTGGGACCTAGTAGTCTGCTTTAATTACTGCCTATCAATATTGCCATTATTATGATTCGGATTATTGTAAATATTCTTCTTCTTATTATTAGTACCCACAGAAGAACGAATGAATCAATGAATAAAAAGAAATAGACAGAAAAACACAAGAACAAATAAATAGATATACACATATATATATATACATATATATATATATATCTATATCTATATGTAGGTATGTATGCATGTATGTATGTAGGGTTTAGGGTTCAGGGCTTAGGGTTCAGGGCTTAGGATTCTGGACCCCGCTCCTACATGCCAGGCCCGCTCTCGGTCTCGCGAGAAGAGGCCAGAAGAACCGGGGTTTTGCCAAAGGAGCGCGACACCCTCAACCCCAAAAAAGCCCTAAACCCTAAACCCTTTAAACCCTAAACCCTAAACCCTAAACCCTAAACCCTTTAAAACCCTGAGCTCTAACCCAGCCGAAGCCCGAATATCAGAGAGCCAGAGATCTCTTGCATCCGAAATCTCAAGTACCGAGGCAAAGCTTGCTGGCTCTTTGGAGGGTTTAGGGTTTAGGGTTTAGGGTTTGGGGTTTAGTGTTTGAGAATCAGGCAATCAGGTACGTTGTATTGCCCTGTAAGCGATTCTACAGGGACCGTGATTCTCCAGCTCCCTGTTTAGAATTAGTAAATCCCTAAACCCTACAAGAGAAGAGGCGGGATGAGAAGAAGGAGAAGGACAAAGCACGGAACTCGGAGGGTTTCGGGTGGGGTCTCAAACAGCTCTTTGTGATCCACTTCAAGAACAGTAGGTTTTGCGGTTTGTGTTTAGGGTTTTGGGTGTTTCGGGTTTTGGGTTTAGAGTTTCGTGTTTGAGGATTTGGAGTTTGAGGTTGTGGGCTCTGTAGCTGCCTTACGAGTTAAGGGCGCCTTCAACCTCAATGGTTTCCGGGACCTGTGGAAGTTTTGTCCTGGTTCTTAGTGGGGAATGAGGGAATTAAGGGCCTATATAGACCCTTTCGGGGACGATACGGGGTACGTCATTCCCTCATTCCCGACTAAGAACCAGCCGGTCTTGCTTGTCAAGCTTGGCCTCGATCTCACTCTCAATCTGGCTCTCCCTTTGCCCCTTTTTGATTCATTCTTTCCTTGCTTTCTTCTTGTCTTTCTGTATTTCTTTGTTTTGTTTGTGTTTTTGTTTTGTTTGTTTGTTTGTTTGTTTGTTTGTTTGTTTGTTTGTTTGTTTGTTTGTTTGTTTGTTTGTTTGTTTGTTTGTTTGTTTGTTTGTTTGTTTGTTTGTTTGTTGAGAAAATACACACTTCCCGAGTCCTCCAGACTTGATGTGCAGACAGCATGACCAACTTCGGTTGGCTCAAGGATCAAGACTTGATGCCTGTGCGAAAATATACTTGCAGCTTCGGATATCTCACTTGTGTTGTTGAGCTCAGTGACCTCAGTTACTTTTTCATGGTAGCGGAGCTGAAAGCTCCAGTAGAACTTTGGTAGAGCCCAAATGTCACTTGAAGGAGAGAACGACTTCACCGGTAAGCTTAGGCTACCGTTGCCACCGACTTTCTCAGGTAAACCTGCGGAATGGGAAGAATGGTCGTGGAAGTTTCGCGCGTACTTGTCGATGTTTGATGCACAGGCTGCAAGGTACTTAGAACAGCACGAGAATGATGAGACACCGCTCACGGATGAGGCACTTGAGGTGCACGTGCTTACTGAAGAAGGTGTTGCAGCACTTGATCAGACCGCGACGGCAGGTAGAGTCACTTTCAGTCGGAAGTTGCACTATCTGCTTGCGAACTTGACGTCAGAGTCGGCATTGCTTGTGGTTCGTCAGAACTACGACTCGAATGGGTTTGAGACTTGGCGTCGACTTGTCAAGAAGTTTGCGTTGCCAGATGCTGCGAGGCATGTTTCACTTCTGACGCAGTTGCTTGACTTTCGGTTTGGGTCGCATACGTTCGAGCAGGATTTCAACACTTGGGAGACGATCAAGACAAAGTATGAGCGACAGACCGGTGCTGACTTGCCTGACAGCGTGCTTGTCGCTACGTTGTTGAATAAGACTTCCGGTGCGCTCCAGCAACACTTGAGGTTGAATGCTCGGACCTTGACGACTTACGAAGACATCAAAGCCACGATAGTCGAGTACTATCAGTCCAGGCACTTGATCATGAGCAACTCGTCTTCGTCGAATCAAGGCCCAGCACCCATGGACATTGGAGGACTTAAGGGAAAGAAAGGCTTCGGCAAAGGTGGCTTCGGCTACTTTAAAGGAAAAGGAAAAGGAAAGAGCAAAAGCAAAGGAAAGAACCCACACTTGAGTTTTCACACAGCACAGAAAGGAAAAGGAAAAGGAAAGGACTTTGGAGGAAGCAAAGGAAAAGGAAAAGGCAAGAGCAAAGGAAAACTTCGTGGTCAGCATGCTTTGGCTTGTTGGACTTGTGGCAAACCAGGACATGTTTCGGCAAGTTGTGCACTTGGTCGCGTGAGTGCGGTTGATGAGAATGCCACTTTGGATGGTTCGTTTGAAGATTGGTCAGTTGATGACACTTGGCAAGTTGGTGACTTCGAGGAAGAATGGTGGAGTGATGACTTAGTCGCAGCGGTAGGACTTGGTTGGAGCGATGAGGATTGGTGGCATGCGTGGGATGACGGTTGGTCGTCCACTTGGAGTGATTGGAACGACGACACTTGGAGTGTCGCGTCGCCACCACCTGCTGTTGAGAAGGCTACTTCAGCCCCGCCATCGCAGGCTGCGGAGCCAAAGGCAACTTCGGGTGCCCCAGTGAGTGCTGTCACTTTGGGAACGCCGCCTGTGAGACTTTCCTCCGCGGCAAAGCCCAAGGCGACACCCAAGGCTACTTCGAAGGCCTCTGGACTTGCCATTGCGGCAATTACACTTGGGAGCATGTTTGCCGGTACGCAGTCGTGTTTCGTTTCGCCAACTTGTGATGCGTCGCTTGATTGCATGTTGAGTGGAAGCATTGTGTTTGATGACTTTGGTTGCTCACTTGGTGCACGAAGTGATGTGGCCACTTGGCAGTTGTCCCCTGTGTGTGACTTGCCGTTGAAGAATGAAGCGAATCAAACTTCGCTCTTGAATCCGACTTCGTTGGCCGATTGGGGCTTGGAGCACTTGAGTTCCACTTTCTTTGACCCTTACTTGGCCGAGCATGAGGTTGCTGTTGCATCAGTTGAGACAGGACTTGAGACTTGGATCCTGTTTGATTCCGGTGCTGCAGCAAATTGCTGTCCCCCGGACTTCGCTCCGGACTTCCCGCTGTTGAAACTTGAGGAACGAGCACCTCCGCTCAAGAGCATTTCAGGCCAGACTTTGCAGATCTATGGTCGAAAGCTTGTTGCCTTTGAGTTGGATGGTCAGCGACTTTGGTTGAACTTTTATGTGTGCGATGTACCGTACAGTGTGATTTCAGTCGCTAGACTTTTGCAGCAAGGATGCAAGGCAGTGTTGACATCTGAGGGATCTCAACTTGAAGGTCCCACGGGTGCAACTTTTCCTGTCACAAGACATGGTTCACTTCTGTTCTTGTGTCCGACGCTTGCTGAATTTGATCCGAATGAGTATGCGGACTTCAGCAAAGGATTCCATGAACAGTTCGCAGTGAGACCTCCTCCCGGACTTGTTGCGCCGACCCTTAAGCCCACGTATTACCATGCGGACAGTTGGGTGCTTGATGAGGCCAACGCAACCTTGACGAGGCTTCACAAGCGTGGTCGAGCAACTTTGTTCTCTCCCGAGGGAACCAAGGATCGGCCGGTTGAGTTGAAAGACTTGACAGGTGAACGTGTGACCGTCATGAACTTTGAAGATGGCTCGTCTAACACCTTGAGTGATGATTGGCGAAAGAGTGAAGACCCCCGAGCAAAGCAGGATAAGTACTTCAAGGGCAAAACCGTCTTCAAACTTGCTTCGAAACCAACAGGTAGGAGACTTGTAGGCAAGCAGTCAACTTTGCCTCGTCCTGAAGTTCATGTTGAAATGCCACCGCCTGTCCCAAGTTCTAGGACTTCAACCCAGAAACTTAGTCCAGAAGTTGTCCTGCGAGATCATGGTGAATATGCTGATACTTTCCGAAAGCGAGTGTTTGACTTGGTGGCGGATGAAGCAGTTGATCCCATGAAAGGTCTTGAGAAATTTGTGAAGAGATCGCTTGATGATGTGGATCCACAGACCAATGAGGCATACACCCACGACACTTGGGTGCAGTTGCCAACCATGTGGATTAGACTTCACCGTCAGCCACGAAAGAACTTGTTCGTGCCGTCGGAGCGTTCCGCAGGCGGTCCGAACTTGAGCGAGTTAAGCAAAGCACGGGTTACAATACAACTTGACGATTGTGGGAGCATGAAGGTTGATGAAGACGTTTGGACACTTGAAGGTGCAGATCGTGAAGTTGTTGAACCCTTTGCTTGTGGTGGTGCGACTTGCTTTGAGAAGCGTGACTTGTATGTCAAGGAGATTCCCGAGGTGGCCGAACCTGACTTGTTTGAGACATCGGCCCGGCGACCGAGAGGACTTCCTGCGCCCTCGGAGCCGACGCTCACGGAGCGTAAAGAGCATGAACTTACGCACTTACCTTTTCGTTCTTGGTGCCCGATTTGCGTCCGCGCAAAGAGCAAACAGAACCACAGCAGGACTTTGAAAACGAAGCAGCCGGTCGTTCAACTTGACTACTGCTTCCTTGGAGATAATCCTGAAGAGCCCCAGGTTACTCTCCTCACCGCTGTGGACTTGCTGTCGGGCATGGGACTTTCGTGCGTTGTTCCAGCCAAAGGCCGCTCTGTCTATGCTCAGGCAGAACTTCGGAGATACATCCTTGAAATCGGGCGCACTTTTGGCATCTTGCAAATCGACCCCGAACCCTCACTTAAGGCTTTGGTTGCTGAGTTCACTTCGGAGGTAGGCGGACTTTCGGTTCGTCATTCCCCAACAGGTTGGAAGCAAGCCCAAGGAGCAGTTGGAGTACTTCAGTCTAACTTGTATGCCCAAATACGCACCCTCAAGCTTGACTTAGAGGGAAGGTATTCTGGGTTCACCTTGCAGAAAACCCATCCGTTGTTCACTTGGCTTGTAAAGCATGCGCAGTGGTTGATGAACCGATATGCTCACAAAAGTGACGGACTTACTTCCTTCGAGAAGCGCTGGGGAAAGCCGTATAACGGCGCACTTTGTCGATTTGCGGAGGTTGTTCACTTTCGCAAAATTGGCAAATTTCCCAAATCGGACGCTGCTTGGGAAGAAGGACTTTGGCTCGGAAGAGACACAGAGTCCAACCAGCACTTCGTTGGGACACCCCAGGGTGTGATAAAGATCCGTTCACTTCGGCGTAGACCGCCGTCTGAGCAGCTCGACTTGGCACTTGTGCAGTCCCTGAAGGCAACGCCCTGGGACCCTAGAGGCACAAAAGTTGAGACAGATCACTTTGTCTTTCCACCGCAGCAGCCGAGACCTGGAGAGAACTTGGTTGAGCCACCAGACGATCCGGATGCCATTCCGGAAAACTTAGGAAATGCTGGTGACCTGGCGCAAGAACTTGAGCAAGACATGTTGCGTGAGCTTCAGTCGACTTCGGAAACCCGCACGGCCGCCGACTTGCCAGTGCCTGAGGGACCGATGGATGCTGAAGAACTTGCAGAGAGGCAGGACAAGCGCAGTCATGAGGAACCTACTTCCTCCGCTGAAAGAGCTTCCTCTGAGCCTGCGACTTCGCGAAGGCGCGTAGGCGTCACGACGGAGCGCAAGCGTGACACTTCAGAGGTCCCTGAAGCAGCAACGAAAGTGCAGCGCATTTCGTCACTTGTCCGCTCGCCTGACCAGCAGATGCGAATTTTCGACTTGAGAATTTCTGCCGTCACCACGAAGCAGGAACTTGAGGTTCCTGTGTGCGTCAACCAAGATGAAACAGAGATCTCACTTGCTGAGCGTTTGAGCAATCCCTTGTTCTGGCAGTCGCCTGAGTTCACTTACGAAGAAGAAAAGGCTGGCATGAACAAGGAAATGAAAAGCATGATCGACTTCGACGTTTTCACGGAGCAGAAAATGTCAGACCTTACGCCAGAGCAACTTGCGACTGTAATATCCACAAAGTGGGTTAAAGTTCGCAAAGGCGATGGCACTTGTCGATGTCGACTTGTTGTCCGTGGTTATGACCAGCTCATTGATGATCCGGATGACACTTATGCGTCTACGCCCAGCTTGTTGACGTTGAAGACCTTGTTGACTTTGGCGGTAGCACGTGGTTGGCACATCACGTTGGCAGACATCTCCACGGCGTTCTTGCATGCGTTGGTGGATGGCGATGTTTGGGTACTTCCTCCTGTAGAGTATTACCCCGAAGGGGGTGTGGTTTGGAAACTTAAGCGTGCGCTTTACGGCTTGAAAAATGCTCCTGCGCTGTGGCAGACCCACTTGGCAGCTACACTTGAGGCGCAAGGTTTCCAGCGCATGAAGAGTGATCCGAACCTTTACTTTCATGCAGGTCGGAAGGTTTATGTGTTGTGCTACGTTGACGACTTGATGTTGTTCGGCGCAAAGAAGGACGTTGATGCCATTGTAGCTTCACTTCAGAAAGAGTTGCTCCTGCGTATAACCGGTGAGCTTGTCGAAGGTTCAGAGGCTACTTTCCTTGGCAGAAAGATGCGTCGCACGCCGACTTCCGTTGAGATGTACATGTCCGCGACTTACGTTGAAGGTATGCTTGCTGAGGCTGGGATGTCCACTTGTAAACCGGCTCCGTCTCCTGGCACGGATGCGTTGAAGAAGGTTTCCGAGACTGCGGAAGCACTTAATCCTGAGGAGCATAAACGGTATCGCAAACTTGTCGGTCAGCTCTTGTGGATGTGCAACTTGCGCATGGACATCATGTATGCCGTGAAAGAGTTGTCGCGTGGACTTGCGTCTCCTACGACGGATCATTGGGCAAAGTTAAAGCACTTGCTTCGGTATCTTGCAGGTACCAAGGAGTATGTCCAAGAACTTCGCCCGAACATCCGGTTGTCTGAGAAGCATTCCTCTCTTGATGTTCACACTTACGTTGATTCTGACTGGGCTGGTGATCCTGATACACGGCGTTCCACTTCCGGAGTTGCGACTTACCTGCTTGGCGTTAACTTGCAGTCGCACTCCCGGACGCAGCAAACGATTGCACTCTCCTCTGGAGAGGCTGAACTTTACGCAATCGGCGGTGGAGCTGCGGACGCGCTGTTTCTCAGATCACTTCTCTTGGAATCTCACTTGATCCCAAAGGTGCACTTGTTCTTGCATACCGACAGCACGGCTGGTAAGTCGATGGCATCGCGCTACGGCACTTCGCGTAAGACGCGTCACGTTCAGTTGAGATACTTGTACGTTCAAGAGCTTGTAACTTCAGGTATGGTCGTCATCCGCAAAGTACTTGGTACCCTGAACAGTGCTGATGTACTTACGAAGTACGTGTCTAAAGAAACTTTGGCAAGGCATGTGGGCACTTTGGGCTTGAGGCCCAGAGACGCCATGTAGGAGTAACCTACTTGTGCGTTTCACCCAGACTCAAGGGGGAAAGACAAGAGAGAGAACAAACTTGAGAGAGCTACAAAACCGAAAAAAAACACAATCTCTCTAACTTTCTCCTTCCACTTTCCATACCCTGAAAAAAAAACTTTCCTTTACCCTGAAGAAACATTTAGGGCTAATTCGTTTCAGTGGAGGTCACTTGCCAGTGTTGTGATGTTGCGCTTGACATGTCGGGAGCTGCGAGTCCAACTTAAGGGTTTGCTGCGTTTGGCTCTCCCCAACTTATCCTAAACTCTATACCTTTTCCCCTAGTAGACTTGTTGCAATGGAACAAGAGCCGCAGCTCACTTGCGGTGAAATTCGAGTACTTCGCAGGGCTTTGCGAGTCCTGTGGTTGTACTTGGCCTTGAGCTTTGTCCAGGGCACAACTTGGTGGTCTGGGACAGTGCTTACTTTGGTTGATTTGCCGCAGTCACTTCGCGCAGAAAGGTTGCGCAGACTTGGTGGTTGGTCCAACCTACTTTTTCAGTTGGTGAGACTTTGCTTGGCCTACGCGATTTGGCCACTTCACCGAATCCTCCGTGACTTGCGTGAAGAATAGAGTGGTGCAGCACTTTTGGTAGCCGGAGAGAATGCCGCCGAAGGCAATTGAAGAGGCGCAGCGTTGGACTTTTGAGTTGCATCAGCGAGCCTTTGTCCAGAACACTTACCTCTCATTTTCGACTTTCTCCAACTTTTGGCGACCTGAGGTCTTTATGTCGATACTTTTCAGTGGATTGCAGAAGGAGAGACTTACAATTCGGCAACTTCTGTTGATTCCACGAGATCCGAGAACCAACTTTTTGTTGGTGGTGCCGCTCTTGTTCGTGCTTTTTCCGGGACTTTATCATCCTGGTTCAAGGCAGTACCCAGGACTTTATCACTCAGTCCATGGGCCTCCTTTGTACTTTACCTTCGAGCTGCAATGGATTACTTCATTGGCAATTGAGATGCTGGGAGTCCACTTGTTTTCTCCTCAAGAAATTAACTTCATGCCGTGGACGTGTTACATTGTGTTGCCGCGGTCGACTTGGGCAAGGCTTATGCAGCGACTTGTGACACAAAGGGTGCTTGTCATTACCCCAGCCGACTTGGTTTGGACTTCTGGGATGTTGAATGTAGGGTTCTCCCTACGATCAACTTTACTATTCACCATATTTAACTTTCAGTTTCATCCTGGGAGAGCAGAGTATCAAGAATCATTCGTTGCACTTGGCTTCAGTATCTCTGGTCAAACTTTCGGTGCAATGATGTCTTCTGGAGGCAACATATGGAACAGACGATACCGAGATTACTTCATCAAGCTGCCACTTCTGCAACTTTTCCACCCGGCGGAGATCGCTACCCTGGTGTCGTTTACTTGCACAAACCAGGCACTTACTTTTGCAAAACTTGGGGAAATGTATCATAACTTTATCCAGGCGGAAACCCATTTGTGGTTAGGCCACATTCCACTTCACAAAGCGTGGCTGCGACCTGGGGAAGCTGAACTTGGTGACGATGAGACGGTTGATCCTCACTTGGTTCGGAGGATGCTGCAGTATGACTTGCGTCGGCCCAAGCTTTGATGGGCACTTTGTCTGCAAAGACTTCTTCGTCTTCGACTTCCCATTTGCATGTCTCACCATGCGGCAGTAACTTTTCTGTTTTGGTTAGTAAAACTTTCGAGCATGCAGTGATGCGCCGAAATCCCCACTTTAAGGCTGCACTTGCATTGCATCTTTTAGGATGATTAGGTCCTACTTTTGCTTTGCGAACTTTTGGGATAAAATAGGTCCCCGTTTTGCCGGAAACTTTCAATTAGTGCCGAAGAGCACTTAGTTCCAGCGAGCCGTTCCTTCGTGAACTTTTGGCAGTTCTTCACATCACACTTGAAGCTTGAAGATAGGAGAGCTCGTGTGAAAAAGACTTTGGTCAGTGTGCATAGTGTGGACTTCGTTTGGGAGCTTCGGTTTCGTTCTGGTGTTGTGTTTTTGGGGTTCTTAAGAATTCCCAAACTTTGTCCAAGGGGGTGTGAGAAAATACACACTTCCCGAGTCCTCCAGACTTGATGTGCAGACAGCATGACCAACTTCGGTTGGCTCAAGGATCAAGACTTGATGCCTGTGCGAAAATATACTTGCAGCTTCGGATATCTCACTTGTGTTGTTGAGCTCAGTGACCTCAGTTACTTTTTCAGTTTGTTCTTTTCGTTATTTCCTCTCTCTCTCTCTCTCTTTCTTTGTGTGTTTGCTTGATTGTTTGTTGTTTGTTTGTTTTGTTTGTCGTCTTTCTTTTCTTTTCTTTTTTTTCTCTCTCTCTCTCTCTCTCTCTCTCTCTCTCTCTTCGCTCTCTCCCTCCCACTCTCAGGTTGATTATGCGTATTTCGATGCCTATGAGCCTTTGTGGGCTGCGCTTCGCCATAAAAAAACCGTGCCATGTAGCGTAGTGTTTCAAGCACTCAGCTCATGGTGTGTGTGTGTGTGTGTGTGTGTGTGTGTGCGGGTGTGTGTGTGTGTGTGAGAGAACCGGTCGATTTAGGGTTTAGGGCTTCGTTGCGGGTTCATCTAGGAGTGCCTACCGGAAGTCGTGCCGGGCTTCCCCTAAACCCGAAACCCGAAACCCCAAACCCGAAACCCGAAACCCTTAACCCTAAACCCTAAACCCTAGGCCCTAAACCCTAAACCCTAAACCTTAAACCCTAAACCCTAAACCCTAAACCCTAAACCCTAAACCCTAAATTTCAACCCGAAGTCCGCCTTCGGGGACCCAGAGCCCAAGGAGAAGAAGCGCAGCAGATCTCGCGAGAAGCGAGAAAAGAAGAGGAGCAGGCCCATGGCCCTGCTTCTGACTGAAGGGAGGAGTTGGGTTTAGGCTTTAGGGTTTAGGGTTTAGGGTTAGGGTTTGGGGTTTGGGGTTTGGGGTTTGGGGTTTGGGGTTTGGGGTTTGGGGTTTGGGGTTTGGGGTTTGCGGTTTGGGGCTTAGGGCTTAGGGCTTAGGGCTTAGGGCTTTAGTTTCAAAAACGCGCTCTGCCATCAGCCGTCTGCGCGTCGGCTGATTTTGTCAAGCCTGGCCTGGGCGCCATGCGGTTGAGCCTCTCACCTTTCTTCTGTGCGCTTGAGCCCCAACCAAACCCTGAGCCTGAAAGCCCTTCGGCGTCTGCCTCATGGTTAGGGATTGCACAAAGCAGCCAGGTCCCGCGAGAAGGACAAAGAGAAGAAGGAGAAAAAAGAGAAAAAGGAGAAGGCCCTCTCGCGACTATCCTGACTATCTCGCAAGGTATCCGCAGCTGTGCCAACGCGGTACTTCTGATGCTAAGCAACAGTTTCAGCGTTTTCGGGGTTACAACTCCTTGGGAGCCTCTAAAGCCCCCATTGCAGCCTGCATCCTGATCCCTACACCCTCAAGCTCGAGCCCCCCCACACGTTAAACCCTGAACCCCTCATCCCCCCTAAACAATAAACCCCCAAAGCCTAAAAGCACGAAACCCTGAACCCTCAATATTCTTGGTAGCCCACTCTAAGCTCCGAGGTTGGTTCCGAAGGGTTTTGGGGGGTTTCGGGTTTGTTGCGAGGATTCGGTAGGGTTTAGGGTTTAGGGTTTAGGGTTTAGGGTTTAGGGTTCGGGGTTTAGGGTTCAAGGTTCTGGGTTCTAGGGCTTGGGGTTTCGAGAGAGTGCTGGGCTTGCCGGTGATGGACCCTGATGAGGGCAGCCCCCATCCCATAACCCTCAAACACTAAAACCCTAAAACCCCAAAACCCCAAAACCCTAAAGCCCTAAAACCCTAAAACCCTGAACCCTGAACCCCAAAGCCCCTACGAGCCCTAAACCGAATCTCGCAGACCTGACTTTCAATGAGGGCCTTGCGCCAGTCAGGGCTTTGCATTCTGCGTAAGCGCGCCAGGAGAAGGCGCCGCCACCGGAGGCCTGCTTGTCAGGGCTCCCTTAGCCCTCAAAACCCCTAAACCCGAAACCCGAAACCCGAAACCCGAAACCCGAAACCCTAAGCCCTAAAGCCCTAAAGCCCTAAAGCCCTAACGCCCTAACGCCCTAAAGCCCTAAAGCCCTAAAGCCCTAAAGCCCTAAAGCCCTAAAGCCCTAAAGCCCTAAAGCCCTAAAGCCCTAAAGCCCTAAAGCCCTAAACCCCTAAACCCCTAAACCCCTAAACCCTAACCCTAACCAGCCCAACCCTCAAAGCCGCGTTCTACCTTGAATCTTCGCCCTCTACTTGGAGGTGCATGGTACTTATGAACCCAACAAAAACTGTACTGCTGACGCAATTATCACCTTACCAGGGCACTTAAGGGGCACGGGTACGGTTGAGGGTTTTAGGGTTTTGAGGTTATTTAGGGCCCCTACTCTACCGAAGCTCTCAAGCCCTAAGCCGCAAGCCCTAAGCCGTAAGCCGTAAGCCCTAAGCCCTAAGCCCTAAGCCCTAAGCCCTAAGCCCTAAACCCTAAACCCCACTAAACCCTAAACCCTAAACCCTAAACCCTAAACCCTAAACCCTAAGCCCTAAGCCCTAAGCCCTAAGCCCTAAACCCTAAACCTCAACCCTGAAGCCCTCAAGCCCTAAAAACAATCGACCAGGAGGAGCCCCGCAAGAGGAGTCCCTCCATGCCGCTCGCGCTGCAAATTTTTCTGAGGTCTGTCATTGGGGTTTAGGGTTTAGGGTTTAGGGTTTAGGGTTTAGGGTTTAGGGTTTAGGGTTTAGGGTTTAGGGTTTAGGGTTTAGGGTTTAGGGTTCAGGGGATTGGAGAATCCGAGAGAGGATCCCTGATAGCTAAACCCAAAGCCCGCTGAAGGGCCCTCAACCCTGACGAAGACGGCCCCTCATCTCCAAAAGCCCTCAACGCCCCACCTTCCCCCAAGCCCCCCCCCCACCCCGGCACCACCAGCCCGGAAAGCCCAGGCAGCGCCATCTTCAAGATACAAAAAAGTCCCAGAGTATCCGGGAGAAGCCAGGCAGGCCACAAGCTGGCGCTTGAACGCGAAGTCGTAACACAAAGCTACGCGACGGAAGGGCGCACGCCTAAACACAGACCAGGCCGAGACCAAAATCTGTGGCGACACGCATGGGACCAGGTGCCAACGCGAAAGACCCGCAAAGGACGGTGCACGAATCGCAGGAAGGCCGGTGGCTGCGTCAACACTGCAGAGACCCTGAAAAACCCACCAACACAAGCAAACCCGCAAGGCAAGCCCCCCCGACACTGAGGCAGTACAGGCGCTGGCGTTTCGACAGCGCGGGGCCTGGATTCGTCGGTTTGGGGGTTAGGGGGTTTAGGGCTGTTAAGGTAGTAGGTTGTCAGGGTTTTAGGGTGTCAAGGGACCCAGGGATTTGCATGGGTAGTTGTAGGAACCTGAAATCAGGAACTCACAAGAGCCTGCGAAACTGGGCCCAAACCCCAAAAACCCCAAACCCCCAACCGCTCAAACTTTTCAGCACTTTGAATGCTGCGGTTTCTTAAGGTTCGGCCGCTCGGAAGCACCAGAGAGAGCCAACCCCGAACCCTCAACCAAGGACCTACACCCCTAAGCCCAGAAGCCCAACCCAGAAAGATAACCCCTCCCTATACATCCTGAAGCCATGTCCCACCGCGATGATACATCACCCCCACTAACCTCCCCATTCTCGAAGATTCTACCCCACAAACCAACCCGCCAGCCTCCCCGGAAGCAATAGCCCAGGCGCTTCGCCCAGCTGAAGACAAAACCTTCGCCAAGCTACCGGTTAAACCGCCGCACGTGTTGGAGTGCCCCCGAACTGGCCTCCGAGCTCGAAGCCGTGAAACAACGCAGAACCCATGGAGGCCCGCCACGCAGGGTTCGAAAGAAGCCTAAAAGCCAGTGCCAGAAAGGAAAGATGCAACTTAAGTCGCAGCCAAGTTCTGCAGTCCCACAAGCAAGGTTCAGGCACCCTGTGGAAAAGCCTACGTCGTTAGAATGAAAACAACTAGGGTTTAGGGTTTAGGGTTTAGGGTTTAGGGTTTAGGGTTTAGGGTTTCCAAGCTCAAGAAAGATGGTCGCCCAGTACCCTGGGATAAACAGTCTCAGTGTACTTGTCTAAAGTACAATGGGGCCCTTCCATGGTCATGGAAGAGGAGAGAGACCTTCTTAGGGAATCCACACGCCTGCGCCCTCCACAGGCAAGCAAAGGCTCCAGGCCCTGACAACGTTGCAAATGAACTGATTCTCCTATTGGGCTACATAGGCGAACGATGATTACTCTCTATGTGTGACGATTGCTTCTCCCGGTTCTAGTTGTTAGTATTTACAAAAGTAAAGGTTCAGCTTCAGACCCAGCTAACTGTCGCCCGATTTCTCTCCTAAACACCTTTTACAAAATTTACGCAGCGTTGATTCGGAAAAGATTGGCTAAATCGCACGATCACGAGCCACGCAGTACGGATTCAGGGCGAACAGATCTACCAAACAACCGCTCTTCATTCTACGCAGGCCCCAGGATCTTTCAATTAAAACAGGTTCACCTTTCAGCTTCTCTTTTTAGACTGGCATATGGCATTTGACAAAGTCGATCACGCATGGATTTCATCGCGATACAAAGGCTCGGAGTACACCGCCAATACGTGGAAAGACCTCTACACGCAACAGGCTTTTTTCACAAGAGGTCCATTTGGCGCCCTCAAAATGGCTCCACCGCATACAGGGATACGTCAGGTTGTCCCCTTAGTCCCTACGTGTTCATCATGGTACCGACCGTGCTTTTCTACGACGTGGACCATCGATTACGAACACGTGGCGCACCTACGAACTCCTGGAGCCAGTTCATGATCTCGAATATGCGGATGACACCCTGCTTATATCAGTCACCAAAGCGCAAATGAATGACATACTCAAAGCCATCGAAGTCGAGGCTACACTTTACGGCGTGCTTTTGATCAAGGAAAAACCGTTTCCCTGGAGTACACCGCCGACGCCCCTCAAGCCCTATACTTTGCAGACGGCTTTCCGGTGTTAATTTCCACATCAACAAAGTACCTAGGCGCGGGAGCACGCCACTAAGCATGCGATAGAAGCGAGAAAGCAAAAACACACACTTCTTATATTCAACAACAACACTTCTTGAGATCCAAAATCAACATCAGGGTTAAAACTAAAATCTTCCACGCGACTATCCTCCCTATCCGATTGTACGGTCTTGACACACTTTGACAAGGACTCCTATTGCTCACAATTGGCTGATACCCTTGCTACACCGCAAAACGACCCGGTTCATCATGTTGTTTATTCGCCAGGATTTAAGGATCGAATTAGGTTCACTAAATCTTCGCACAGAGGTCACCCGCAGAGATATTGGTTGGAGCCAAACACCGACTATGCATCGCCTTTCCTCAAAGAAGACATGAACATCAACACCACCAGTACAGATGATCATCGTACTGACTTCTGAGGCCTTAAGCACCTGCTGCCCCAATTTCCTGTCTTTCCTGGAATCTGCGCCCAAAAAACACCCAACTCTCAACCCGAACCCTAAACTCTCAACCCTGAACCCTTGTGAGTGGCAGAGACCAAGGTCCGCCAAAGGAGGAGGAGTACCAACGCGACGCGATGCTTACGGGCAACCCAATGGGAATAGGCCTGGCGCTTGGATCCGGGTGGCTTTGGAGTTCGGGGTTTCGGGTTGAACCTAAGCCCTAAACCCCAAAATATGACCTTAAAAACCCTGAACCCGAAGCCCTAACCCTAAACCAAACCTTACACCCTAAAACCCTTCAACCCTGAACCCTAGCTCTTGGAGCTAGGGTTCGGGGAGTCAGATTCAAGCTGAAAAGGTCGAAGCCCCAAGTGGCACGCGAGACCGACATTCCTAAGGCCCCAAAAGGGTTTAGAGTTTAGGGTTTAGGGTTTGGGGTTTAGGGTTTAGGGTTTAGGGTGTATCCCCATGCAGAAAAAATGTACATGCATACCCTTTAAGGGATAACAAAGGGCGCCCCGTTCCCGAAATTGCCTCCTAAACCCTAACGTGGTTATGCAAGGTCCATGGGGTATGGGTATGGGGTGGGGTGAGTTTAGGGTCTAAACCCCAAGCCCTAAACCCTAAACCCTAAACCCTAAACCCTAAACCCTAAACCCTAAACCCTAAACCCTAAACCCTAAACCCTAAACCCTAAACCCCAAGCCCTAAACCCTAAACCCTAGTGGATTCTGACCAACAAAAGCGTGTGCCAGAGGCGGCGTCGCCGCGGCCCTCCAGGGTGGGCTCGCGCTGGCAGGCGCCTCCAAAAAGGGTTCAGGGTTTAGGGTTTCGGTTTAGGGCTTGGGGTTTGGGGTTTAGGGTTTAGGGTTCAGGGTTTAGGGTTTGGGGTTTGGGGTTTGGGGTTTGGGGTTTGAGGTTTGGGGTTTAGGGTTTGGGGTTTAGGGTTTGGGGTTACGGTTTCAGTGTTTTTTTGGGGTCTTGGGTTTAGGGTTTCGGGATTTTGGGGTCTTAAAGCAGACTCGGCATAGGGACTTTAGGGACTTTAGGGACCTTAGGGACTTTAGGGACTTTAGGGACTTCAGGGACTTCAGGGACCTTAGGGACTTTAGGGACTTTGGGGATTTAAGGGACTTCAGGGACTTTAGGGACTTTAGGGACTTTAGGGACCTTAGGGACCTGGAAAAATTGGTAGGGTTCTTCAGGGCCATGGTTCCCTAGTACTCCCCACTACTCCCCAAGGCTCCCGAAGCTTCCCTAGGTACCTACCCCCATGAATCCCCCCCCTCTTAAGAACCCTATAAACAAGGTAAGGTTCTGGAGAGCTGCGGGATGTTGAGGGCGTCGGGGCTTCTTTGTCCTGGTTTTAAGATTTGGTCGGGTCTTGGAAGGGTAGGGGGCTCAGGGTGTAGGGTTAGGGTTTAGGGTTTGGGGTTTGGGGTTTAGGGCTAGGGTTGAGGGCCTGGGGCTGGAAGGGCTGCCAAGTTCTTGCGTGAAAGCCCCAAACCTAGCTCCCCGAGCCTAGGTCCTCAGCTTGAAATCCTGAACCCAGAACCCTAAACCCTAAACCCTAAACCCTAATCCCTAGATTAAGCCCTGAACCCTGAACCTTCTTCCCGAATCCCTAAATTAAGCCCTGAACCCTGAACCCTCTTCCTTAATCAGCCCTGAGCCCGGAACCCTTTTCCCTAATCCCTAAATTAAGCCCTGAACCCTGGACCCTCTGTCCTAATCCCTAAATGAAGCCCTGAAACCCTTAAACCCTGAACCCTAAGCCCTAAACCCTACACCCTAGACCCTAAACCCTAAAACCCAAAGGCTTAAACCCCAAAACCCCAAACCCTGAGCCCTTGGCTTCCCGAAGCCTGCGCCAGGTGTGTCAAACACCGTCAATCCGATGGCGCTTGCGGCCGACTCCAAGGCTCCTTGCTGGAGCCTTCTTTGAGTTTTGGCCCTGTTTGCAGGGGTTTGGGGTTATGTAGGGTTGAGGGTTAGGGGCTTAGGCTTTAGGGTTTAGGGTTCAGGGTTTAGGGTTCAGGGTTTAGGGTTTAGGGTTTCGGGTTTAGGGTTAGGGTTTTTAGGGTTTTGGGTTTTAGGGTTTTGCAAATGTAAGTGGGGCTACAATTGCCTTGTTTTAGGTGGTGGAATAGGTTGCCTTGCTTATATTTGCTTATGGCGCTCACCCCAGAGCACCTGGCATTCGAGCGTTAATCTGCCGGGAACTTTTGGGGTGGAGAGCCTAGAGTGCAGATATCAGGTTCCAGGTTTAAGGTTTAGGGTTTAGGGTTTAGGGTCTAGGGTCAGAGGTTCGGGGCTTTCTTGGCTTTGTGCGAGCTCCCCGAAGCTGCCCAAAACCCCCCCCAAACCCCCGAAACCCCATCCCCAAACCCCAAACCTAACCCCAAACCCTAAACCCTAATCCCTGAACCCTTAAACCCTAAACCCTAAACCCTAAACCCTAAACCCTAAACCCTAAACCCTAAACCCTAAACCCTAGTCCTAAAGCCTAAACCCCAAAACCCCACAATCCAAGCCTTCAACCCCACGTCCCCGGCCCCCCCCCCCCCCCCCGCCTCCCCCAAACGCAGGCAGCGCGAGAGCTGTATTTGGGTAACCTCCCCGCGGGCATCACCGGCCAGCAGTTCCTTGGCCTTGGGGTTTAAGGTTTGGGGGTTATGGTTTGGGGGTTGGGGTTTAGGGTCAAGGGGTTTAGGGTTTAGGGTTTAGGGTTTAGGGTTTCGCAGAGTGGTGCAACATACGGCCTTAGGATTCTGCCCGCAATGAAGAAGGGCTTGGGGAGGATGCTGCGCCTGTCCTTCTACGGTCCGAAGCATGGCCAGGGTTTAGGGTTAGGGTTTAGGGTTTAGGGTTTAGGGTTTAGGGTTTAGGGTTTAGGGTTTAGGGTTTAGGGTTTAGGGTTTCGGGTTTAGGGTGATCCGTATCATCTTCAGGTATCCAAAGAGGGCCCACAAGTTCGAAACGGTGCGCGGGGGACTTTCAAGGGGCAGGCAAAGGTGGAGATTTGTTTTTTTGGGTTTAGGGTGTAGGGGGTAGGGGGGTTTAGGGTTTAGGGTTTAGGGTTTAGGGTTTAGGAAAACACCCACCCACCCAGAGAATCCCAAAACATTAGGAAACATACAGGTTGTTTTCTCATCAGCAGGCCCTGTCCCGCAACCTCACTCTGTCATGGAGCGGTCCATCCCGCCCTCGAAGCACTCCATCGTGGGAAGCGCCCGGAAGCGTCGAAACAAAAAAGGGGCGGGGCAGGGTGAACTAAGAAATCAAAATCACTCTGGAGTTTTCGGACACGAACAGCCAAAAAAACACCATTTGTTGTTTAACCTCATGATTTTGGTTTTCGGTCGCAGGAGCAACAAAGTGGCGGGTGGCATCCTAGCAAAGAAAGTACCCTAATTTTGTTGGCCTGATGTTTCTTGTTTTCCCCCACCCCACCCTCGTACCGTCATCTACCCCAGACCCAGGGTTTCGAGCCTAGAATGGGGGTCTGGGCCAGAAGAGGCCCTGCCTTGGGTTGGGGTAGTTGGGGTGGGTTGGGGGGGTGGGGGGGTGTTGTGGGGGGGTTGCGGGGGGGGGGGGGGTTTGGGCAGGGGGGGGGGGGGGCAGGGGGGGGAAGGGGGGTTGGGGGGCCAAAAACTCGTGGCCACTGGCAATAACCCCGTGGCCGTTGGCAAACGTTTTTTTTGCCAGTGGCCGCGACTTTTTTTTTGCCAATGGCCACAACCGCCCTTAAGGTTTAAGACTTTAAGAATGCATATGAAACCCTGAATCGCCCTAAACCCTAAATCCTAAACCCTACTAGGAGCCCATCTAGTAGCCTTACTTCGGTGAGAACCTCCCATCCCTGGATCGACCTGAGGCTGATGCAGTTCTTAAACCAGGCCGGGAGATGATTGTGGGCAGGGTTGAGGGTTGAGGGTTTAGGGTTTAGGGTTTAGGGTTTAGGGTATAGGGTTTAGGGTTTAGGGTTTAGGGTTCAGGGTTTAGGGTTCAGGGTTTAGGGGGGTTTAAGGTGTTTAGGGTGTTTCGGGTTCCGGGCTCAGGGCGCTGAAGGGTTGGTGAGGCATGAGGGGTCCAAGGTCTGCGGGTTCTGAAGCTTTAGGCCCCTGAACCGTGAGCCCTAAGCCCTCAACACGGAACGCAAACCAACCCTAAGCCCTAAGCCCTAAGCCCCAAGCCCTAAGCTCTAAACACTAAACCCTAAACCCTAAACCCTAGACCCTAAACCCTCCCACGTGCAAAGGACCGACTTAAGTCGTGCTTGCAGATCCCGTAGGGTTTAGGGTTTAGGGTTTAGGGTTTCGGGTTTAGGGTTTAGGGTTTAGGGTTTAGGGGTTGCAGGTCTGAGGGCTTAGGGCGTGGAGGGCGTGGGCTTTACGGGTTGCGTGCTGAGGGCTTCAGGGTTGGAGGGTGTAGCGCGGCGGCAGAGGTCACCCTAAACCCTACACCTTATTCTTGCTCTAGACCCTAAACCCTAAACCCTAAACCCTAAACCCTAAACCCTAACCCCTAAACCCTAAATCCTAACCCCTAAACCCTAAACCCTACACCCCCTCTAAAGCCCTTTAAAGTGCTGGCTTCACTGTAGGGCTGTTGTCGGGGCAACTCTCAGGCCACGACCCCTTTCCAAGGACAGCCCTAAGCCCTAAGCCCTAAACCTAAACCCTAAACCCTAAACCCTAAACCCTAAACCCTAAACCCTAAACCCTTAAACTCTAGGGTCTGCAGCCTTAAGCCCCCAAAGCAAGTGGGGTTGCTGAACGCTCCGCCGGCCTCGACGCGTTTCTCAAGGCTCCGCGGCCCGTTTCAGATGGACAGTTGGCTTACTTGGAGAGTCATGGTACTTATTAACCAAGAATCACTGTACTTATAACCCACTTGTAAGCCCCTTAATATGGTGATAAGTACAGTTATAAGTGCAGTCGAGATACCCCACCCGACCCCTCAAGACTTACGGACCGAAGTGTCAGGGTTTAGGGTTCAGGGTTTAGGGTGTAGGGTTCAGGGTTTAGGGTTTAGGGTTCAGGAGTTTAGCAGCTTCGGAGTTTAGGAACTCAGGGTTCAGGCTTTTCAGGGCCTTCTTCTGGGTCATCGGAGGCCCCTGTCGTGCATCCCCCCGGATTCGGCCCGGCGCCCCCCCCGGATTCGCCGCCATGACGGAGCCGGCAGAGCCGGACGAGTCGCCCAAGCCCCAGGTCGTTTTTGTTTTTTTTGGTATTTATTTGTTTTTTGGTTTTTTGGTTTTTGGCTTTTCAATGCTGTTGTTTCTGTTGCTATTATTCTTATTATTATTCTTATTAGTATTACTACGGTTATTCTCAGCATTGTGATTGTTGGTAAGTACTGCTATTGCTCCTAGTATTGGTATTGTCCTGCTTGGGGTCTGGGGATTTCGGGAGAGTTTCTTTGCGCGGTAGGTGAAGTGAATCTTGGGAACTGGAAAGGCAGACCTAACGCCTCAGGTTTAGGGTTTAGGTTTTAGGGTTTAGGGTTTAGGGTTCATGGGGGGTAGGTACCCAGGGAATCTTACAGGGAGGTTCATGGTACTTATTCACCAAGTATAGCTGTACTTATAGCCCACTTATGAACCCCTTAAGTGCCCAAAGAAGGTTATAAGTGCAGTTATAGTTGGTTCTCACGAGCAGCTTAGAAGCTCCCAAGATGCTACTGGCAAAAGGCTGGGAGGCCTAGGAAGGGTCTAGGGTTTTTGGGGGTCCGGGGGTTCTTCAAGAAATTATGAAGTTTGGGGTTTAGGGTTTAGGGTTGCGTCACAGGGGTGAGCGGGGGGGGGGGGGGGGGGGGGGGGCGATTTTGTCTACCAAGGCCAGGGCAGGTCTCACTCAGTTCCTCAACTGGCTGGGTGCGTGGGGGCAAGTGTTTGTGCTGTGCAGAGTTCGGGTACTTGCAACCCTTCTCATGATAACTACCCAAGAAGGTTCAAGTAGGGGGAATCCGTTGAAGCCTAGGTCCCTCGAAGCCCGAAACCCTAAATCCTAAGCCCAAAACCCTAAACCCTAAACCCATAAACTTTATAATAACCCCGAAAGCCCAAAACCCTAAACCCAAAACCCTAAACCCTAAACCCTAAACCCCTAAACCCCTAAACCTTCTCTGGTTTAGAGCTCAGGGGTTTGAGGACTGAGAGGGTGGTGCTCCGTGCTCCGAATGAGGTCATGCCCAGGGAGCCTAAACCCTAAACCCTAAACCCTAAACCCTAAACCCTAAACCCTAAACCCTAAACCCTAAACCCTAAACCCTAAACCCTAAACCCTAAACCCTAAACCCTAAACCCTAAACCCTTCGTGCCAAGGAAAAGCTGGCTCGTGCCCGGGAGCCCGGTTGTGACTTTCGCCCCTCCCAGTTGGCTGCTTGGGTTTAGGGTTTAGGTCCTATTGCGAGTATACTGGGCCTTAATGTCAAGCCTTGCAGCAACAATAGCTTGTCAACCGCTGATGTTGCCCAAAAAGGATGTGTAGAGTTTTTCACTCACACACGCACGCGATGCAAGATTCACGGAGTTAGGGGCTGGTTCTGACTTAGGGACGTTGTCTCTTGGGCGGTTCCTTTTCTCACACGGGTTTCATGTTAGAAGGTTTTCTGCAGTTTCCTCTTCTCAGAGGACCGCTCTTGTCCAAAATCCCAGTGGACTGGGGGGGAGTGGCGGGCTCAGCTAATGCCGATCTTTGATGCCCCAAGCCCTAAACCCTGAACACCGGGCTCCGGGCTTGTGGGTGTTGGGCAAACTAAGCTGTGGCACAAATGGAGTTATCATTCCGGCGCCCGGCAAGACATTCCGGAGGCCGTTCTTGGCATGGGGATGAAGGTTCAAGGCCTAATTTGGAGGTTCATGGTACTTATTAACCAATTATCACTGTACTCACAACCCACTTATAAGCCCCTTAAGTGCCCTAATATGGTCATAAGTACAGGTAAAGTACAGATATAATTGGCTAATAAGTACCATAGACCTCCAAGTATACTGGTTCTTAAACAGGAGGGAGGGAAGGGGGGTCCCGACATGGTGCCTTGAAGGGCTATTCTGGGGAGTATGGGTGCCTAGTTTACCGGAGCTCTGGAGGACAAAAGTAACCCTACACACTCCGTTGCCCAGCACTTTAGACCCGAAGCCCTCAACCCCGCAACCCTAAACCCTAAACCCTAAACCCTAAACCCTAAACCCTAAACCCTAAACCCTAAACCCTAAACCCTAAACCCTAAACCCTAAACCCTTAAACCTAAACCCTAAACCCTAAACCCTAAACCCTAAACCCTAAACCCTAAACCCTAAACCCTAAACCCTAAACCCTAAACCCTAAACCCTAAACCCTAAACCATGGCCGCCAGGCGGGAGGTTCCAAGCGTCGGCTGGGCCCGGCCCTTGAAGTTGAGTTTTTTTTTTTTTTTTGGGGGGGGGGGGGGGGTTAGGGTTTAGGGTTTAGGGTTTAGGGTTTAGGGTTTAGGGTTTAGGGTTTAGGGTTTAGGGTTTAGGGTTTAGGGTTTAGGGGGGGTTAGGGTGTATAGGGTTTAGGTTTTGTAGTGTGTTGTGATTCACATTTTATGTGAGTTGTGAATGTGTTCTGGGTTTAGGGTTTAGGGTTTAGGGTCTAGGGCTTAGGGCTTAGAGTTCAGGGAAACACCTGTGTGGAACACACGAAGCAGAAACCCCAAACCCTTCACCCTCAGCCCTAAAGCCCTGAAGCCGGAAGTCTAAGCCAGAACGCCCTGAAAGAAAGCCCTGAACTCCTTGAACCTTCAACCCTAAACCCGAAACCCTAAACCCGAAACCCTTAACCCTAAACCTTAAACCCTAAACCCCAAACCCTAAACCCTAAACCCAAAACCCAAAGCCGAGGTCATCAAGCCGGGTCCGCCGTCCGGCGAAGGTCGCACCCTTGTGGGTATTTCCCCAAATGGTGGGGGGGTACCCATAAACCCTAAACCAAACCCTAAACCCTAAACCCTGAACCTTAAACCCTAAGCCCTAAACCCTAAATCTGAAACCCTAAGCCCCTTATAAAGGGATCTCCTCCTCCAAGCCCTGAAAACCCTAAGCCCAACACCCTGGGCCCCAAAAAGCCCGCAAGAGTCAACCAAACCCGAAACCCCACTGCAAACCCTAAACCCTAAACCCCTAACCCCCGAAACCCGAAATCCTAAACCCTAAACCCTCAACCCCCTGCAGTCCCCCCCCCCCCCTTTCTCCCCCGGAAAGCCCTAAACCCTAAACCCTAAACCCTAAACCCTAAACCCTAAACCCTAAACCCTAAACTCGAAACCCTAAACCCTAAGTCCCTAAAAAAGCGCCCCAAAGCCCTCCTGGCGTTGGAGGCGCAGACGCAGACCTGGGAGCTGCTCCAGTGTTCCCGCCTCAGGGATTTTTTTTGAGGGGTTACTTTGTTTTGTTGTTTTTTTCAGAGGGGGGAGTTTAGGGTTTAGGGTTTAAAGTTTGGGTGGGGGGGGGGGGTGGGAATGGTTTCAGGGGTTTTGGGGGCTTTAGTTTTTTTGTTGGCGAGGCTTTCGGGGAGGTCTTTAGGGTGCTCAGTCCAGGGTTGAGGGCTGGTCTAGGGGCTTAGGAGGGTTTTTTTTTTTGGGGGGGGGGGGGGGTTGGAGGGGTTGGGCGTTTAGGGGTTGAGGGTTTTAGGGGTTTCCAGGCGCTTGAAGATTCAGGAGTAGTTAGGAGTATGGGTGCCTTGTTGAAGGTTGCCACGGGGTTCGGGGTTCTGGAATTCCGGCTTTGGCTTAGCGTTTGGGGTTTTGAGGGTGTCGAAGTTGAGAGACAGTCTCAGGGATTTGAGGTTGGGGGTGTGCGGGCGTGTCTTGGGCGTTTGGGGGCCGAAGTTGCCTTCAAAGCCCGAAAGCCCCCCCAACAGCACCCAACCTCTGCGAGGTCACCAGCACGAAACCTGTCAGGCGGGGGCGGGGGTGAAAGCCCGAGGACCCTAGCCTCCCACAAAAGTTGTAGGTTTGGGGCTTTCCCGTTTTAGGGTCTGGGAGCTAGGATTTCAAGGGCTTCAGCGGTTTAGGAGTTCGGGTCTGTTGCTTTAGGGCTTCAGCTCTTTTTTTTTAAATTTGTTTCTAGGGTTTAGGAATTAGTCTCTTGGCGTTTCTGGTTTCAGGGTTTGGGAGTCTAGGAGCTGGGATTTGAGGTACTGCTCTTAAGGGCTTAGGGTTTAGCGTTTGGGGTTTGGAACATCACAGCTTTGCTAGGATCTGGCTTGGCTATCAGAAGGGATTCTTCCTTGGATACCCAAGGTTCCACCCTTAGGTTTGGTTACCCTGTTGCAGAGCCCCCTAAACCTCCTCAACCCCGCAAACCGCCTAAGCCCCCAACCCCCCTATCCAAGGGTCTGGGGTCTAGGGTTTAGGGTTTAGGGTTTAGGGTTTGGCCAACAGCCTAGACCTGAGCGAGCTGGGGGTTGTCGAATAGGGCGAGGGCACGGAGCACCGAAGCCAGCAGGCGAGGAAGCAGCTGCGAGCCACAAAAGCCCTGTGGCTCGCGTCGGAATCAGAAGGCACCCCAAACCTTCGAGGGCAAATCGCACGCACTCCCCTTTACATCCTTGCAAAAGGGGTGTGCCCCCCCCCCCCCACCCCTCACTGCGGGGGAGGGCCTGGAGAAATTAATGGGCTCAAGGAGGCCTGCGCAGGCCTCCGGGCGACCAACAACATGGGGGTTTACGCTATTCGGGGCACCTTATTGGGGTCCTTATACACAGGATATAAACCCTAAACCCTAAAACCTAGGCTACTAGGCGTTTGGCTAGGAGCTGCAGGTAGTTTTCCCCAGGGATCCCTGCCCTCCTCGCTGATACCCACGCGTGGCGATCGATAGATTGCCCGCTTCGACAAACTTATCCGCTTACATCCTCACTGGCCTTGACTGCACCCTTTAGGAGGTCATTGCCTAAGCTGCCCCTTCGTGGAAAGGCTGGCAGGGTCCGAGTGGCTTAATTGGGCGAGCATTCGCTGCGTTTAAATACGCCGACTGCAAGCTCGAGGAGTTTGTGTATGAGGACAACCCTTTTTCTTTCTTGGTTTTTGCACTGGCGCCTTTGGCAGGTGAGAACTTGGGAAGAACACCACGCCGGCGGAACCGGCGTGGCACAGACGAGCTCGACGTTCCAGAACCAGGGCTCGTACAACAATTCGTTTGGCCAAGACAGACTGGAGCCAGGTCACACCGCATCAGTTGTTGGCAGCGCAAAGAACCCTGCTGAAGCATCACTCGCTGAGCAAGCGAGAAGCGAAGCATCTGCAGGTACAGAAGAGCTTGCTCGAAGCAACAGGCTCGATACAAGCAGCTATGTCGAGCTGGTTTTGTTCAACATGCCAGCAATGGACGAAAGCCAGTGCCAACTACTGCCCGAGCTGTGGAGCAGGCAGGCCGTATATGCATACGGAGTCCTGGGCCGCAGCACCAGCCAAGCAGGCGCCGTGGTCAACTGGAGCTCAGTGGACCGAATGGCGCCCTCGATCTCCAAGGAGAGTGTCTCCGCGACGTCGTGGCAAAGGCAGTGGTGGGTACGACCAACAGCCCAACAAGGGCAAGGGAAAGGAGAAGTCGGAGAAGCAGGAGCGCAAACCACTTGCGTCAGCAGCCAGTGCAGAGACATTGACTGTAAGAACAATGCCAAAGGCCCCCGCCGTACCCCAGATGGCGACCAAGAACCAGGACGGCAAGGAGACTGCTCCTGCCACGTCGGCGGCCACTACACCTGCGACAGCTTCTTCGACAGCAGACGATGGCGCCAACAAGCAACTACAAGCACTAATGCAAGCGCTGCAAGGATGGGATTCCCTTCCTCCTGCAGTCAAAGACATGATGGAGTCAGCGCAGCAAGAGAACAACAAGAAGGTGTCGGCCTCTTTGCACAAGAAAGTGACGGAGCAGGCGCGTGCACGAAAGGGCCTTGTGGAGCTAAGGCGACAACGAGGCGAGTATTTGGCTGGACGGTCGCAGTATTTGCAGGACTTGCTGCAGACACTCCAGAAGCAGTTTGGGGAACGCAACAACACGTTGGAGCAGCTTTACAACCAGGAGGGCAACCTAATGCAAGCGTTGCAGGCTGCCAGTATGGAAGTCAAGCGCTTGAGCGCCCTGCAGCAGAAAGTGGACCCTGGCGACGTCGTGCATGTGGACTCGCCAGAAGAAGGCATGAGCGATGCCGAAGCAGATGTGTCACAGGCAGCGGAGATCGACGCGAAGAGGCGGCATCAGATGCAGGCCTTGAAGCAAGAAGACCGCTCCCTCCACCAGCTCTTGGAACAGGCCTTGGAAGCAACGGCCAAGCAGGCGGCGGCGTATGGAGAACCAGTCACTCCGAGAAGCCGTCCGGCCAAACGAGTTGCAAGAGAAGGCGGAGGGGAGAATGCTGGCACGGAGGCGGCCAAGGCCAAACCTCCGGAGCCGCCTTTTACGAAGGCCTAGGACGGAGCCCATGGGAATGCCATGGGGGGAGCAACTCACAGTGGAGTGGCTCCTGTGCCGCCACGGGCCGTGACTATGGGCTATGTCTCAGCCATAGCGTGCGCAATGAGGCTGACTTTGTCGACGGATGGCATGCAGCTTTCATTGCGGTTCAGATGACTTTCGAGCTCAACATCGCTTACGCTTTTGCTGCCAGCCACTCCTTTCATCGGGATCCGAGGATACTTGAGAATGATGAAATGGATGGCGATGCTCTAAGGGTTCAATGTCAGGAAGAAACGTGTGGTCACACTCTTGCTGAGATTGAACCGAAGCGGGAATGGAGTGACAGCTGCGAAGCCGAAAGCCTTGGGTACAGTGATTCTCCTGTACAGTGTACAAAGCGTGAGAGTGTACAGAAGATTTCTGGTCCTACCACCTTCGAGGACGGTGCCGTACCGAGCCTCGGTGGAGCAGGGCTGTTATCGCCAAGATGTCATTCCCCCATCCCACATGTCATGTGTACAAAGATTTCTGGCAAGCCGCTGTGTAGTTCAGGCCTCCCCGCCGTCGAGGACGGTACCTTGTCGAACCTCGATGGGCATGAGCCTATATCGCTGCAACCCCTTGACGCACCAGTGCGTTCCGAATGCTTAAGCTGCCTGAACAGGGCTGATGGACGGCGTAGATGGGGGTACCGAAATTTGAAAAAGGTACATTTCGACGACGACTCATGGGCCGTAAAGGCAATTGCCTCCTTTAGGAACGAGTTGAACAACCTTCGTGAGGTAGCTCGGCCATCAGGTACTGCTGAGGGAGTGCCGCAGGTACAAGCCCATGATCTCGATCCGGCCAGCGGGTCGGCAGGACTCTTCGTGCCCAAGGTGCAAGCAGAGGTCTCAGGTCTCAATCCGGCCAGCAGGTCGGCAGGACTCTTTGTGCCCCAGGTGCAAACAGAGGTCTCAGGTCTCAATCCGGCCAGCAGGTCGGCAGGACTCTTTGTGCCCCAAATCCAAGCAGAGGTCTCAACAGAACTCTTCATGCCGCAAGTGCAAGCAGAGGTCTCAGGTCTCAATCCGGCCAGCGGGTCGGCAGGACTCTGTGTGCCCAAGGTGCAATCAGAGGTCTCAGGGCTTTATCCGGCCAGCCGGTCGGCAGGACTCTCCACGCCACAGGTGCTAGAGGTGTCAAGTTTCAACGCGGCCAGCATGGCAACACTCGCCGCACCGCAAGAGGCAGCAAAGGTCTCAGGCTATCTGGCCAGCCGGTCAGCAGGACTCACCGTGCCGCAGGTTCCAACCGACCCCAGTGCGGACAGCGTGTCAACGGGACTTCTTGTCACTGCGCAGACGTCAGCCAAGGTTTCAGGTCACCATCCGGCTAGCCGGTCGGCAGGCCCCTCCACACTGCAGGTGCCAGCTTTCACTGCGGATAGCCGGTCGCGTCAGGTGCAAGCAGCAACCGGCTTGTCAACCCTCCGCGCCACAGGTTGCAGCAAAGGTTTGAGGTCTCAATCCAACCAGCCGGTTGGCAGGACTCTCCACGCCGCAAGTATCAGCAGAGGTCTCAGTCTTCCGGCCAGCCGGTCGGCAGGACGATCCGCCCTGCAACCAGCAGAGGCCAGCCAGTCTCTTGGTGAGCCAGGTGCAAGCAAAGGTTTCAGGTCTCAATCCGGCCAGCAGGTCGGCAGGACTCTCTGCCCTGATGCAAGCAAAGGTTTCAGGTCTCAATCCGGCCAGCAGGTCGGCAGGACTCTCTGTCCAGCTACAAGCAGAGGTCTCAGGTCTCAATCCGGCCAGCGGGTCGGCAGGACTCTTTGTGCCCAGGTCTCAACAGAACTCCTCATGTGTCAGGTGCAAGCAGAGGTCTCAGGACTCAATCCGGCCAGCGGGTCGGCAGGACTCTGGGTGCCGCATGTACAAGCAGAGGTCTCAGGTCTCAATCCGGCCAGCAGGTCGGCAGGACTCTTTGTGCCCCAAATCCAAGCAGAGATCTCAGCAGAGCCCTTCATGCCGCCGGTGCACGCGGAGGTTTCAGGTCCCAGTCCGGGCAGCAGGTCGGCAGGACTCTTTGCTCAAGGTGCAGTCTCAGGTCTCAATCAGGCAGCAGGTCCACGCCGCAGTTGCAAGCAGAGGTCTCAGGTCTCAGCCCAGACACAGGTTGCAGCAAAGGTTTCAGGTCTCAATCCAGCCAGCCGGTTGGCAGGACTCTCCGCGTCGCAAGTGTCAGCAGAGGTCTCAGTCTCCATCTGGCCGCCCCGCAACCAGCAGAGGTCTCAGGTCTCAACCCGGCCACCAGGTCGGCAGGACTCTTTGTGCCCCAAGTGCAAGCAGAGGTCTCAGGTCTCAACCCGGCCAGCCGGTCGGCAGGACTCTTCATGCCCCAGGTGCAAGCAGAGGTCTCAGGTCCCAAACCGGCCGGCAGGTTGGAAGGACTCTTCACGCCGCAAATCCAAGCAAAGGTCTCAGATCTCAGTCCGACCAACAGGTCGGCAGGACTCTTCGCGCCCAAACGGGAAGCAGAGGTCTCAGGTCTCCATTCCACCAGCAGGTCGGCAGGACTCTTCGCGCCGCAGTTCAGCCAGTCAACAGACCTCTCAACGGAGCAAGCAGTGAGCCATGGGGCAGAGTCCTCAAACATGGCAGCTGTTATATCCCTTGAGCAAGCGATACCTGACGAAGCCTGTGAAGCTCGAATCAAGTGCGACTTGTGCCCAAATTCCATTGCCCAGTTGCTTGAAGATTTCACGCCCGATCAATGGCAACTACAGCTACCAGATGGCATGCAACTACATGAAAGTGTTGCGCCCTGGCTCGAACACGAAGTTGACTGGCGTCCTTGCCCATGCCAGCAAACGCTCCACTTGTTCGTTGATGGCACCTCCTGGCCTGATGCCAAGCACCCGCCTGCGTGGGCAGTCCTTGCTTTCTGGGAAGGAACCGCCAAAAAGCACTGGGCTGGCTATCTTGCTGACATCTTGTGGGTTCCAAATTCCTTGGATTCGACCACCCCCAGGCTCTCGAGGCAGAATGTGTCGCCATGTTCATAGCACAAGCCATGATCTTGGCTGCGAAACCATCCAGCGCTGTCATCCACTATGACTGCAAAGTCGCGGCCAGGACAGCTGAGGGCAGATGGCGGTTGCAAGGTAAGCTAGGAGAAGCCAATGTCCCACGAGCCATGCATGCCCTTCGCGCTGTTGCGGCTGAGGTTGGTATCCCTATATGCTTCCAACACGAGCGGTCACACACCGGCATTGGTGGCAATGAGATGGCTGACTCACTTGTCAAGCACGTGTCCAAGTTCCCACGAGCAGCCACTGAGGCACCAGGAGAGCCAGTTGCATTTGCCATCAGGCATCACATGTTCGCTTGGTTGTGGGTGATCGCTAATGATGCCAAAGTGGCTGACATGCCCTATGAGTCGCCCGTGCAAGTCATAGGTGAAAGCTCCAACGTCATGAAGGAGGCTTTGGCAACGCCTGCCGCCCTGGCAATGCAGACAGCGTCAGCCGCCAAGGAAGTCATTCAGCTCGAGTGGCGGCTCATCACATATAACTCCTTGTCCATGCAACGTGTCGAACAAAGACAATGCCTTGCTAGCCACCTGTCAAAGCAGCGCTGCCCTGTGGCTGGCTTTCAGGAAACAAGGGAGACGTGTGACGTCATGAGGCACTTTCAGGGCTTTAAAATTTTCGCTTCAATGCCTATTGCAGGACAGGGTGGGTGCCAATTGTGGTTTTCCACTTCCGCCATTGCCAACGCAGAAAGCGGGCCAGTCACATGGGATGCAAGGGGGTTCTCTGTCACGCATAGCTCGCCCCGTTGTCTTGTTGTGACCGCCAGCTGTGCAGGAGCCAGGTTCGCGTTTGTCTGCGCACATGCCCGCACCTCAGCCGAAAAGCCAGACACAATTCATGAGTGGTGGCAGTGGTTAGCAGGCATAGTAAATGCCATCCCGCGAGGCAGGCAGGTGGTGCTCTTAATTGACGCCAACGCTCGATTTGATGCTGGCGTGGAAGGCAGCATGAAACCCCGAAACCTCAATGCTGAGCATTTTGCGCATTTCTTGCGACGATTCGAGCTTGCCGCAACTGGGGTGTTAAATAGTGCGGGGCAACCCATAGTCACGTGGACGAGTCCAGCAGGCAAGCCTGCTTGCTTGGACTTTGTGGCAGTGCCACAGTCATGGCGGCCTTTCCTCTCTGTGCATCATGATGTCCCGCATTTCCTTGATTTGCATTCAGGGTTTGATCATCACCCGCTGCATGCCGACCTCAAAGTTTGTCTTGAGCTTGAAGTCGTAAAGAGGCGCCGCGTGATCGATAGAGCTTTCTTGGCATCGGACGAAGGGCACCAATGCGCAAAACAAATCTTTCAAAGCCTCCCTGCTGTGCCTTGGGAATGTGATGTTGATGTTCATTTAAGTGTCATAAATGCGCATCTTACACAGGCGTCGAATATGCTGCCAGCAAAGCTGCCCGGGCCACGCAAGCCTGGCATGTCACCTGACGCCTGGCTGTTGGTTAAGGCCCGCCATCAATATAGACACATCGCTAGACGAGCCAGGGCCATGACACAAAGGATCTGGCTACATGCTGTGTTCAAAGCATGGCGGCGGCCGCGCTATCGTGCCAATGTGTGTAGGCCTCTTGCCGGATTGTACGCTCTGCAGGCCAGATGCTGCGTTAGTGTTAGAAGACTGGGTCAAAAGTTGCGAAAAGTCACAAGGAAAGATGAAGCTCGATTGGCTAGGAAGGCCATGAAAGATGCCAAAAGTGAGGGTCCTGAGGCGCTGGCATCGCACATGCGCGCCATTCTTCGGTCCGGTAGACGGTACAAGGCCCTGCAGCCCAATCCCGTTTTGCTCACAAGAGATTCTCTCCTGACCGGAAGAAGTCTTGGACCGCCTGCAACAGCATTTTGCGCAGTTTGAACGTGGGGAAATTGGCTCGCTCGAGCAATGCAGGTCACGGGAAGCCCCGAGGCCCCAAGTTGTGCCCATCGAAGAGATACCGACTTTGCATGCGTTGACCGAAAGCTTTTCGCAGCTTAAATCTGGCAAGGCGCCAGGCCTAACAGGCCTTGTAGCCGAGCTATACCGCGCAGCTCCAGCTGAGGCAGCCAGGACACACTGGCCGTTGCTTGCCAAGACGTGTGCTCGCGGGCGCGGGCCACTTTTATGGAAAGGCGGCATCGCGCGCGCCATTCCCAAACCCCACAAGTGCTTGGGAGAGGTCACCGGGTGGCGAAACATCCTTTTACAAGAACCGGCTGGCAAAGCGGTGGCCAGAGTGCTTCGTGAACCTCTGGAGAAGGCTTTTCGCGCGCAAGCGCGGGAAGGTACTGGAGGTGGCATCAAGGCGCGCCCGATGGAGCTGTCCAGTTTAATGGTCCGGCTTCACTTTAGCCGAGCCAAAGCAGCCGGACGTTCGGCTGCTGTGCTCTTCGTTGACGGGCAACAGGCCTTCTACTCCACGTTGCGAGAGTATCTGTGGGGTCGTCTGCAGCAAGAAGGGGGCCTTGAGCAGGCTGTCCAGCGGCTGTTGGATGGCATCCATGTGGACTCACAGATATGTGATAGAGCTAAACAGTTGCTATCCCAGCCGGGGCGATTGGTTGAACTGGGCGTTTCGTCCAGTTTGAACTATATTTTTCAGGCACAGCTGACTGGTGCATGGTACTGCATGAACCCACAGGCCCAGCAGGTTGTGCAGTCCTTTACGGGAACGGGACCTGGATCACCGCTGGCCGACATCCTGTTTCAGGTCGTTTTCGACATAAGTCTGCGCTCCCTTGAACAAAGCTTGCGGGAGGCCGGCATGCTGCAGTCACCTCTCACGAACGGAGGGGATATGCCTTCGCAGTCTTGGTGCCCATGTTACATCCCGACATGGGTTGACGACCTTGCAATTCTCATTGACGCCGACGCGCCAACAGAGCTAATGCGTCGGCTTGAAGCTGCCACTCGCGCGGCGCATGTGGCACTTGGGCTTGCCGGAATAGCAGTCAACCACTCCCCAAGAAAGACTGAGGCTGTCCTTGCAATGCGCGGAAAAGGGTCGCAAGAGGCTCGGCGTCAGGCTTGGGTGAGAGAAGCAGGTGTACACGAGGTAGAGGTTGCAGGACGCACGATCCGGTTGGTGTTGGCCAGTAGCTACCTTCATTTGGGCACGACAGTGTGTGCGTCTTCCACAGATGCTCCAGATTTGCGAAGTCGCGGTGAGACCGCGTGGGCTAAATTCCTTCCCGTGCGCAGGCGGGTCCTCACCAACCCTGAGTTAAGCATTTCCGAACGCATGCAAGTTGTTGATTCGCTCGTACTCAACAGCCTCATGCACGGGGCCGGAGTTTGGACGCTAGCTACCAGCAACGAGCGTGAAATGCTGCATGCGGCTTACATGCGCATTATGCGCGGTTGCATGAAACCATTGTTGGGCACCAGTGTCGTGGGTTTGACGGACCAGGACGTGTGCTCGGCCCTGTGCGTTCTGAACCCGGAAGAGAACCTGTGGCTGCATCGGGCACGACTCCTCATGCAGTTGGTTCGGTCTGACTGCTATGGCTTGTGGTTTGTTTCCGAGGCGGAAAGCTTCTGGCTCCACCAGGCTGGGCAGGCCTTGTACCGAGTATGCTACCCGCTGCTAGGTCAGCCGGCGACCAATGTGGAATGCGTGCGCGAGTTTCGGCCTTGTAGACAGTGGATGCAGCAAGCCAAGCAGCATGCAGCAGCGCTGACGTTTGCGGTGCAAAGCTTCAGGGCGCGGATTCTTCGTGCGCGGCAGACAGCTTGCAGGGCAGTTCGCAGGAGAATCTTCATAGCCAGAAGTCAGTTGCAGGATGGAATTGTTGCCATCCGCATCCCAACTGGAGTCTGCAGACAGCATAGCAGCTCGTGGACATGCCCTGAATGCCACCAAATGTTCGCGAATGCAGCAGCAGGCGGTTCACACATGAGACACATGCATGCGAGGCCTGCGGTTGCTTCGGCTGCCGTGGGTACAGCGTGCCAATGCTGTTGCGTTGAGTTTTGGTCCACGAGACGCCTAAGGCAGCACTTACGCCAACAGCCGTCTTGTGGCGTCTGCTATGCTGAGGCGGACCTTGGATGTGAGGCGCCGCATCCTGATGTCGATGATGGCTGGCGCCCGCCGAGTACGGTTGCTGGACCACGTCCATGGTGGGCTACTCTCCAGCCTACTGCCCGGTCTTCCGTTGTCCCACCCATGTCACTGCCTTTGCCGCCGTACGTTTGTCATTTTGCCAGGGCATGTCGGGATTGGGACTTTGAGAAAATTAGGCAATTTTCAGGAGCCACCTTAGTATGGAATACAAGAGTGGTTGCTGCTGAATATGGTCTTTACACTTGGCCGCCAGACATAATCGGGCGCCAGGACTGGGAGGCCATTTTTGGAACCCTGAGTGCTATTGTCGAGGCTCACTGTACAGGGACCTGCTTTGAGAGGCAGGTTCTTGGGCTACGCTTCTGGGCACGGGGTGACATTTTGCATGTTACAAGAGCCAGCGCATAGCGCGGCAGGACGAATTTGAGGCGCGACTTTCAGTCACATGCAGAGCCCGCTGAAAACCTAGGCTACTAAGAACCAGCCAGTTGCATGCGTCACTGTCACTTCCGGGTTCAAAGACGAAGTCAGCACCAATGCAGTGCCGCTCACGAAGACGCACTCCCTGAATCTTAAGCTCAGGGTTTAAGGTTTAGGGTTTAAGGTTTAGGGGTTTAAGCCTGCGCTCGCGTGCCAGTCCCAGTTGCGCCCTCCGAGCCTGCACCTGCCTTGACGATGCCCGCAGGCCCGGAATTTGAGTGCTTGCTGAGTCCGGGGTTCGGGGTTTGGGGTTTGGGCTTTAGGGTTTGGGGTTTAGGGTTTGGGGTTTCAGGTCTAGGGGTTTAGGGGTTTGGGGGTTCTTATGGGTTTTATGGGTTCTTTTAGGCCTTGGGGTTGCGGGCGTCTTTTCGCACGGCGGCAGATCTTCCCATGCGCTGAATGTTAGGGTCGCTACTCTACCAGGGACCCAAAGACTGTAGTTTGCGAGCTTGTCATTTGCTTCTTTATTGGTTGGAAGTAGGATTGCTCAGAATCCTGCGTCCGTTTCTTTAGGTTTCTATGCACAGGCTTGAGGCATACCAAACTAAGGGCTTCAACCTTCAAACATGACGGTGTTCGAGCTTAAGGTTGTGAGCGATTCCAGGTGTGTCGTTTCAGGGTACGGGCTCAGGGGTTTGGGCCCATTGTTGCCAGCCTTTGTTGAAGGGTTTCAGCACAGTTTATGGGTGCGTAGGACGACGTGAAATCCGAAGCCCAAAGCTCTCAATTCTTACTCCCTCAAACTCCTCCTGCCAGGCTCCTCGTCTCCAGATCCAAGGACGGTCCTGTGAAGAGTTAGGGCTTATTTCATGGGATGCCAATGGGCGCTTCTGGATTAAAAACCCGGGACTGTCCTGGCATATCTGAGGTTCCTGTTACGTGGCGGTAGTCTTGAATTAGCCTCCCCCGTTCCTGGGGATTTCTTTCTCAAAGATCTACAACAGGGTCCCGATGTTAGAGCAACGCTCATTGTAGATTTGCTCACTGCCCAATCGAATGCCGATCAGCCGACCCCATGGGTAAACGACCTGCCCGAAACCTGAAGGCATGCGCTACTCTAGCCGTAGGCAGACAGGTTCTGACTAAACCCAGAACCCTGGCTTCCTGGGGCGTGGGCAGACTGCTGAAGCTGGGCGGCCTCAAGTTAGGCAGCTTCAAGTTGGGCATAAACCCTAAACCCTTAAAATCCCTAAACCCTAAAACCTAAAGCCTAAAGCCTAAACCGTAAAACCTGAAGCCGAAAGCCTAAACCCTAAACCCTGCCTTCAGTGATTCAGGAGAGCAACTCTGACCCCCAAACCCTCGGCCCATCAGGAGGTTGCCCCAGTATTGAGAACAGCAATAATGACCCGGCAATACTGATTCTCAATCTTATTCGTCGCCCAATCGGACCCTAAACCCTAAACCCTAAACCCTAAACCCTAAACCCTAAACCCTAAACCCTAAACCCTAAACCCTAAACCCTAAACCCTAAACCCTAAACCCTAAACCCTAAACCCTAAACCCTAAACCCTAAACCCCAAGCAACCCCAAATTCGGGGACCTCGCATCCGTTCCAGGACGATCTCCGAGGCCGAATCGGAGCCGCTGCCTTTGCCGACCGGGCCTTGGGAGGGGGGAGATTAGGCTTAGGGCAGGGTTTAGGGTTTAGGGTTTAGGGTTTAGGGTTTAGGGTTTAGGGTTTAGGGTTTAGGGTTTAGGGTTTAGGGTTTAGGGTTTAGGGTTTAGGGTTTAGGGTTTAGGGTTTAGGGTTTAGGGTTTGTGTAGGGTTTGTATGGGTGTAATATGGGGTTTGGGTTTCAGGGCTTAGGGTCTTCTTTGGTGCTGGTGTCTGCTTGCAACCGGATCAAGAGGGGCGTTTCGGTTTCCGGGTTTAGGGCAGGCTCGTCAAGCGTTTGTCGCCCCCAAACCTAAACCGGAAGGCACTTATATGGTTGCTTATATACCTACCCATGAACCTCTTTGCGGCTTGCTACCCATGAACCTCTTTGCGGCTTGGGAATATTAGGCTGGACTGTGGGGGTGGTGACTCTTCTAGCGCGCCTAAGGGGCAGATGTTGACACAGAACGGCAAAGATGCGTATTTCGGGTTTACGGCTTGGCGGTTCAGACTGAAGCTGGGTTTCAGGCTCCGAAAGCTCTGACACCCGAAGGCGAACTCCAATGTTCAGCGTTGGCTAGTAAAGTTGTAAGGTAACGTAGATGGTAACTTTAGCTAAGGTTATTAACAAACTTATAGCCCTACTTAGGCCCCCCTCCTTGCACCCATCAGCACTCATAAGTGGCGTTAACCAGTCGTGATCTAAGCTACCTGAATTGTAATTGTGTTTATACAACGACCCAAAGAAAGGCAGTACTTCTAAGAGAGGGTCTGCAAAGAAGGACTGCGTGGGTTCGCACTACGCCCTTTTTGGGGCTCAGGTTCCCTCATAACCCTCCAACCCTAAACCCTAAACCCTAAACCCTAAACCCTAAACCCTAAACCCTAAACCCTAAACCCTAAACCCTAAACCCCCCAACGAGCAAGGCATACCATCGCAAGCCCATCGGCGCCGCAGCCTGCGACCCGCCCTTCCAAGAAGGCAGCTTAGGGTTTAGGGTTTAGGGTTTGGGGTTTAGGGCTTGAGGGTTTAGGGGTTTGGGGTTTAGGGTTTAGGGTTTGGGGTTTAGGGCTTGAGGGTTTAGGGGTTTGGGGTTTAGGGTGTAGGGTCAGAGTTTAGAGGTTTAGTTTAGTGTTTAGGGTTTGGAGGGTCAGGGTTAAGGGTTCAGCATCTCAAGCATTCACTGGTGAAGCTCGCTACCCTAGTGTCGAACCTCTACCCACCCACCCTTTGGACCCCATAACATGCAGAAGTTCTTTTCGTTTAATGGAGCGTAAACCTCAAACCCTAGGCCCTGAACCCTAAACCCTTAATCCAGGAACCCTAACATGTCGGGCTTGAGAACCCGAAACCTTAAATTTTGACCTAGACCCTAACCCTAACACTTTAACCCGAAATCCTAGACTCCAACCCCAAAACCCCCTTCAACAAAGAGAGGGGGAAAACACCTGAAATCCTAAACTCTTGAGCTCCTAAGCTCTTAGCCTCCAACCCCTAAATCCTAGACCCTGAACCCTAAACCCGAAACCCTAAACCCTAAACCCACCCCAAGACCCCGCAAACCCCAAGAAGCTTCCGTGCCCGCGCAGGCCGGCGAAGGGCCGCGAGCCGCAGGGTGGCGCCGGGGAGTTTCTGTAAGCGGAATCGGTTTAGGGTTTGGGGTTTGGGGTTTAGGGTTTAGGGTTTAGGGTTTAGGGTTTAGGGTTGGAACTTAGGTTGCAAGAAGGGTTTAAGGGTTTTAAGGTTTAGGGTTTTGGAACTTACAGTTAAGTTACCACAATACGGCCACTGACTTTCTGTACCAACCCTAGTTCTTCTGGCAACCTAATTGAAGTTCCTTCATGTAACTAACCCTTAGACAAACCCTAAACCCTAAACCCTGAACCCTGAACCCTAAACCCCGAGAACCCATCAGTTTGTTCCAGAGTTCCAGGGATCGGCTCGGGCAGGGCTTCAGGCAGGCTCTGGCTGATCATTCAGGGGTTTGGGGCTGAGGGTGTGGGGTTTAGGGTTTAGGGTTTAGGGTTAGGTTAGGGGTTAGGGTGTCGGGGCAGAAGGTGGCGAGTCTTTTCTTTTTGTTGGCGAGATGCGTTATCCCCTGTTTGGCATTTCCTTCACCCGAAGCCTCACAACCCTACGTATGCCACTACCCCAAACTGCACCACGTGCAACCTTCAGACCCCAGCGTGCGCCCATTTGGATAACCGGATACTGTAAGGGTTTGTAGGGTGGTGTGGTTAACCCTAAACCCTAAACCCTAAACCCTAAACCCTAAACCCTAAACCCTGAACCCTGAACCCTGAACCTCCAAGTATGCCCTGTGCTGGGAGGCAAGCAGCCGCCCCGGATGCGACGGCCAAGGTCGGGCAAGTCGTCGAAGGTTTTTGCAAGGGCTTTTTTTGGTAGGGTTTCCAACAAAGGGATTGTCCTGTTACTGTATGCCCTCAACCCTAAACCCTAAACCCTAAACCCTAAACCCGAAACCCTAAACCCTAAACCCCAAACCCTAAACCCTAAACCCTAAACCGTAAACCCTAAACCCTAAACCCCAAACCCTAAACCCTAAACCCTACAAACCCACATCCCTAAACCTGAACACGTTCACCTTGAGGGTTGAAGCCTAAACCTGGCCTAAGCCCTACAAGGGTTTAGGGCTTCGGGTCTAAACCAAAGTCCCCCTTTCCTTGCATCTTGCATCTTGAGTACGTCGCTGAAGTAGTCTCCGAAACGACGATTCTATTCACACCCTAAAACCCTAAAACCCTAAAACCCTAAAACCCTAAAACCCTAAAACCCTAAAACCCTAAAACCCTAAAACCCTAAAACCCTAAAACCCTAAACCCTAAACCCTAAACCCTAAACCCTAAACCCTAAACCCTAAACCCTAAACCCTAAACCCTAAACCCTACGCCCTTCTTTTCAAGCCCTCCTCTCCCCGAGGCGATGACGCGGCGAAGTTCGGGGTTCGATGCCTTTGTGATCTACGCCCTCGAGCCGCTCGCACTGCCTTGCCGCTGGTTCAGGGGGGCTTCCCCCGTGAACCCCCCCAAAACCCTAAACCCCAAACCCTAAAACCCCACCCCCTCAACCCTAAACCCCAAACCCTAAACCCTAAACCATAAAAACCCATACCCCTAAGCAGCCAGCCCTAAACCCGACACCCGAGGTTGTAGAGCCGAGTGGAGAAGCCCTGAAGCCATTTTGGACCATGGAGTTGAAGGTTATGGATGCTCATGAACTCAGGGTTTAGGGTTTCGGGTTTCCGGTTTCGGGTTTAGGGTTTAGGGTTTAGGGTTTAGGGGTTTCGCGTATGAAGGCTGAAGCATTGATCATTCCCCCCCCCCCCCCCCCCAGACGGTCACTTCTGCAGTTTATGGTTCCTTTTTTGGGGTACCCTAACTAAGAGGGGCTGCCTTATAGTAGTAACCCCACAAGGAACCCTAATTTAAAGACTCCCCCCAATAGACCTTTTTAGTCGGTCTGGCTCTGGTTGAGGCAGCTTGCCTTCAGCCTTAAACCCTGAAACGCAACCCCCTCCCCTTGCCCCGAGACCCCCAGACTCCAATCCCTTCTCTTAGGGTTTAGGGTTTCGGGTTTAGGGTTTAGGGCGCTTTCCCTTGAGACACTAAACCCTAGACCCTGCGCCTCCGTTCATCGAAGATTTTTGTTGCCCAGGAGCGGCCCGGCAGCCAAGACCGGCGCTGGAAGGGCTCGGGGGCTTGGCGGGGCTTGGGGTTCAGAGGGCTTAGGGCTTAGGACTTAGGGTTTAGGCTTTAGGGCGATTTTCCTGTCCTGGTTTCCGAGTCAGCCAGTCTGGTTTTGGGTACAGCCGCTTCTGCCATTCTGGTTTCCGATTCAGCCGTTCTAGTTTCCGATTGCTGCGTCGACCTTTGGGTATGCTTGGATGATAAAGTCACTCTTATTGCTATCATTCTTATTCTCATCGTGAATATTATACTATCATTGTTGTCATGATTCTGGAGTTTAATTAAACATACCGAGGGACGAAAACAAAAACATAATTACAGTAATGAATATTCATACTCATAGTAATGAAAACAATACTAATAACAATAATCACAACAATAATCATAACAATAGTAATAGCAATAATAAGAACAATAATCATAACAACAATACTAATAGGCGAGTATTGGCTTGATGCCTTGAGCCTTGGCAGAGTACACTCCAGGAGTTCCTCTTTCTCTGTTGGCTACTCTCGCCCCCTCCCACTCTGACTGTGTGGGTTTAAGGTTTATGGCTTCGGGCTGAGGGCCGAGGGACTAACTAGCGAAATACACAAATTAGCAAGAAAATGTGAACAGATAAGAAAAACGAATAGATAGAACAAAATACATATAAGTCTAAATATAGATACAAAATGAATATATGTATGTATATATATATATATACACATACATATATGTATATAATATGTATATCTATCTATCTGTCTATCTATCTATCTATCTATCTATCTATATATATATATATATATATATATGCATGTGTACATATGTGTGTAGAACCTCAAAACCCCGACATAGTTGAAGTGCAGGGTTTCGTGTTTGCGCTATGCTTGCCTTAGATCCCAACCACGTTGAGGCGGCAGCCATCAGCCGAGGGCTGAAAGACACAGCCTCAGCTGGCTATTTTTTGCTTAAGATCCACCCATAAACCGTAAACCCTAAACCCTAAACCCTAAACCCTAAGCCCTAAACCCATCCCCAAACCCTAAACCCTAAAACATGGGCTTCTTAAGCAAATGGTAGCACTGGGGATTCGAAGCTCCTCTCCACCCTCAATGGCAGGAATGCCTTTCTGTAGGATCCTCAAGTCTCAAATCCCATTTAGGGTTTAGGGTTTAGGGTTTAGGGTTTAGGGTTTAGGCTTCAACCTTCAACCCTAAGCCCCAAACCTTTTGGTCCTAAAAAGGTTGGGGTTTGTGTTTAGGGCTTAGGGCTTAAGGGCTTAGAGTCTGGGGTTTAGAGTTTGGGGTTCAGGGTTTAGGATATTCCTCAGCACTAAACCCTAAACCCTGATAAAAAAAGTCCCACATGGTTTCAATGACGAGCCCCATTAGGTTCGGGCTTTGGGTTTTGGGGCTTTGGGTTTTGGGGCTTGGGGGTATAGGTTTAGGGTTTGGGGTTTAGGCTGTCTTTTGGGGCTTAGGGGGTTAAATACTTCAAGGGATGAAGGCCTTGATTTTTGGGGAGGACCTCACGGCTTGGGAGCTTGAAGGCTTAAGGGGTAGGGTTTAGGGTTTAGGGTTTAGGGTTTAGGGTTTAGGGTTTAGGGTTTAGGGTTTAGGGTTTAGGGTTTAGGGTTTAGGGTTTAGGGTTTAGGGTTTAGGGTTTAGGGTTTAGGGTTTAGGGTTTAGGGTTTAGGGTAACCCGAAACCCTAGACCCAAAACCCGAAACCCTGGAACCTCCAACACCCCCACTATCCTGAGGAACGGGGCCTGCGCATTTGCACGCAGTCCTTCCTGGCGCGGCCCTCTGCGGGTTATCGGATTTTTTCAGGTTTGGGGGTTTGGGGTTTAGGGGTTTGGGGTTTAGGGGTTTGGGGTTTAGGGCGTGCGGTTTCGGGTTTAGGGTTTAGGGTTTCGGTGGCCCGTGCCGTCTAAGCCCTAAACCCTAAACCCTAAACCCTAAACCCTAAACCCTAAACCCTAAACCCTAAACCCTAAACCCTAAACCCTAAACCCTAAACCCTAAACCCTAAACCCTAAACTCTAAACCCTAAACCCCAAACCCTAAACCCGAAGCCCTCTCAGGCAGGGGCGGTGAAGCAGCACCTTTCCAGCTCCGACGAAGCCCACTTCATGGCTCAGGCCCGATTGCCTGCCTTGTATAGGTGTGCAGGGGTTTAGGGTTTAGGGTTTAGGGTTTCGGGTTTAGGGTTTAGGGTTTAGGGTGCAGGCTTTTGGTGGAAGAGCTTTCGGGCTCAGGGGCTTACGGTTTACACTTGAAGGTTCATGGAAGGGAGAAATCTGTCAATTTGGGAGTTAGGTAGAATATGTTCACATAAGCATCTTTCTAAACAAAGGAAAATACGTGAATAACAAATAAGGAAATACATATAAAGAAGTAAGCAAAGAATCAAAAACACAAATACATAAATAAGTAGATAAATAAACAATAGCACATGTATACATGTATATATATATATATATATTTGTGTGCCATTCTTCCTTCTTCCTTAGTTCACTGCTAAGAGTCTTGTTTGTGGGCCCAACGGAGGGGTTTTTCTAGGCATGAGGGCTTGGTGTGGGTTGTGGGAAGGTTGAGGCGTCTTTGCGCGCGATTGCGCTGTTGGAAGGGTTTGGGGCTTTGTTGGGTTGCATGGTCGGTTGTTCTGGATTGAGTGGAGCGGTTCAACAAGGTGCAGCGCTGCTGTTTAGGGTTTAGGGTTTAGGGTTTAGGGTTTAGGGCTTAGGGCTTAGGGCTTAGGGCTTCAGGTTTAGGGTTTAGGGTTTAGGGTTTGCGGTTGAGGGTGTGTAGCTGATGGGTGTGTAGAACTGTCAGCTGATCCTCTGCGCGCAGGGTCCCTCTCTGGGAGCATGTTTATAGTCGTCGTATGACATCGTGTGGCAGTAGGTGCCTACACCACCACCAAGGCGTCACGAATCAGTTCTTGCACAGACTGCTAGGCTCAGGATTTTAGAGCATACTGGCCACACTCACCCTAGCGCCTAAAACCCTAGACCCAACGGAAACCGAAATCCCAAATTCTTAAACGCAGGCCGCGCAGAACAGTGACTGTGCCGTCATCTTGCTCACTCGGCAGCCGCGAGCTTATTCTTCATCTTTTGGACTCTAAGCCCTCAAGCCCTATACAGGACGCAACAGAAAGAGAGAGAGAGAGAGAGAGAGAGAGAGAGAGAAAGAGAGAGAGAGAGAGAGAACCCTAACCTCCTTGTGTCATGTTGCGTGGGATTCACAGGGCGTCGAGCTGCGGCCTTACATTGTGGTTGCCTTCTGGGTGCCCTACGTATGAGGGCATGTGTTGTCGCAGGTCGCTTGGGGACCCTACTTTGGAGAACCTGCCATGTTGCTCATGCTGGGCCATCTTTACTCCCCCTGACATTGTGAGGGTGCTTTTACACTTTTGCACAAAGCGTTGAGGTTCATCGAGCGAGTGGAAACGGGTGTCTTTGGCGACAGTCTGGCCGGCCTGTGATTTTTCTTGGAAGTCTTCGCGCAACCCCAGGGTATCCCTACAGTGGCCGTCAAATGTCTCAGTTTTAGGTCGGCGATGTCTGCAAAGAATGCTATAAGTTGGTGTTTTTGTGAGGAACGCACAAATCAAGCAACAAAGTGTGCCCCCTTGCAGTCGCCCGGGCCCCCTGAACTCTGAGACCTATAAGCCCTAAACCTTATAACCCCCAAAACCCGCAAACCCTCAAAACCCGCGCCATGAACCCTGTTTAACCCTAACCCTCAACCCTAAACCCCAAACCCCAAGCCCTAAACCCTACACCCTAAACCCTAAACCCTAAACCCTCGAACCTGAGCCAGGTTGCGTTGCTGCCTTCACTTTGGCCAAGCGCCCCCGCCTGAGACCTTCTGAGGAACCCTAGAGCCCTTGAAGGCCTCAAGTCCGAAACCACACGAAAGGTTTAGGGTTTAGGGTTTAGGGCTTAGGGTTTAGGGTTTAGGGCTTAAGGTGTAGGGGAACAGGGAGCCTAAACCCGCAACCCTAAACCCTGAACCCTCTGCGTGGCCTTGTTTTCTCAACCCTGTCACACACAGGTGGCGTTTTGCCTTGGATCCTAGTGATCCCTTGTGGGGCTTGAAGTCGTCGTTCACTGTCTTCAGCGGTGCAACGGCGCCCGAAGTCACATCACGGCGGTTGCCTGTTCTCGGCATACCGCCTCATGGTCTTCCTCTTCTGGCTTTAGGGTTTCCAACGCCCCCCAGGGTCCAAAGCCCAGGGGGTTCAAGCCCCAAGGACTCAGGGCCCTCGGCGGTTTAAGGCTCCGAGCTCATTACGGTGAGAATCGTTTCTTGATGCTATGCTTGGGCTTGAGCTGCTGAACCTGAGCCCTAAGCCCCTAAACCCTAGACCCGAAACCTTAAGGTAAAGCTCTAGACACTACATAACCCTAGACCCTAAACCCCCTAAACCTAGGGACCCCCAAACCCCAAACCCCAAACCCCAAACCCTAAACCCTAAACCCCAAACCCCAAACCCCAAACCCTAAACCTAGGGCTTTCGGGGAGCACTCCGAGGCTTGCCCAACGCCATCATGGCCGCTTTAGAACCTGACCTCGCGAACCCGAATGCTTGGGGCGGCTTGCCATGTGGAGGGGTTTAGGGTTAGGGTTTGGGGTTTAGGGTTTATTAGGGTTTAGGGTTTCGGGTTTAGGGTTGAGGGTGTAGGGTTGTTGAGGGTTTTGGGTCTTGGGGATGCTGGGAGATGAGGGTGAAGCCCTACGTTTAGGTTCGTCGAGTTGTTTAGGCCCCGGATTATGGGGGGCTTTCTGGTGCAGGCCAACACGGGAAAAGGCACCACAAGAAGAGCCGGGCCTTGACCGAGGGCCCTTACCCTAAGCCCGAAGCCCTTCTTAAGCAAATGGGGGTTTCCGGAAACAGGGGTACCCATTTTTGGGGGTTCCTAGAATAAGGATTATACTAGTTTGGGGTATATTAAGGGTACCCCCTACTTTTGGAAATACCCAACTAGTAGATGTGGCAAAGCTTCGGTAAAGTGGGGGCATGAGTAGGGGCTTGTCTTTTTGACTCTGCTAACTCCACCTTGCAATGGGGTGCAGCGTTTAGAGGCTTAGGGTTTAGGGTCTGCTTAGCACTGCGCATGAACCTCCACGTGTAAAGTTTAGGGTTTAGGGTTGTGGGCTTTGGATCAGGGTCTTCAGGACTTGGAGTTTAGCGTTTCAGATGCAGAGTTGGGGGTTCCTCGAGCTAGTTTTTGAGCCCAGGGAAGGGGAGGTTTTCGACAAGAGGGGAACCCCCCCCAATATAGACCCCAATAGGGTACCCTAAGATCGTAAGCCCCCAAGTCCTAAGCCCTGAGCCCTAAACCCTAAATCCCCAAGTCTTAAGCCCAAATTCAACCGACCAAGAGTGCCCCAGGTTGGAATCAAGTCTTCGCCCGGTTCTCCGGCCGCGCAGTTGTGGACCTCTCGATGCGGGCGGGCACCGGCATGATCGAAGCCCGAAGCCCCACGCCTAAGGGGGGGTTACTTGAGGGTTTAGGGTTTAGGGTTTAGGAGTAAGTAGACGTGCAGGTGAGCGCTGCAATCCTGCTTCTAGCACGGTACTGATCTTAGAACTTAGAACAACGGGCCGTGAAGGCTTCAAGTAGGGTTAAGGTCATATATTCTGATTCTTATTTCCATTTTCTTTGCTTGTGTTTTTTACTATCAACAGCAATGTCTTCCATTGCGTCAGTACCATTCCTAATAGTATTCAAGGGACGCCAAGGGTCCAAGAGCCCACAGCTCTAAGAACCCCCCCCCCACCCGCGGTTTGTCAAGTTCCCCTAAACCCGAAGCCCTAAACCCTAAACCCTAAACCCTAAACCGAAGTTGCCAGGAGAGTGACCCGAGCTGGCAAGATGCTGCCCAGGGCTGAGGATCAGCCGATTTTTTCCGCAACACTGCCTAGTTACAAGCCTCTTAAGTGCACAAATATGGTTAAACAGTACAGGTCTAAGTACAGCAAAAAGTGGTGAATAAGTACCATGAGCCTCCACGTACGCGAGCCCCCGAAGGAGCCAAGGACTTTGGGGGGCTGGGGTTTGGGGTTTGAGGGTTGAGGCCTCAGCTGCTTGGAAGGGCACCCGGGAATTCCGGACCCTGAAGCCCTGAACCCGAGACCCTAGACCCTAAACCCCAACGCTCTTCGGTAGCCCGTCAGATGCGACTTCCAAACAGCTGTGGATTTCAGGGCTTAGGGTTGAGGGTTTCGGGTGCTGATGTGGGTCTTGGGGTGAAAAGACTTGGAGTCAGGGGCATTTCTTCGTTGGCAGCTTCCCTAACCAAGCCGAAGCCAGCCGTAACAGCACACCTCTACACAACCCTACACAACCTTGACGACCCCAACCCTAAAACCTAAACCCTAAAACCCTAAAACCCTAAACCGTAAACCCTACGCAACCCCAGCAACCCCAAACAGCCCTCAGCAGCCCTTGGGCCCTAAACTGACAACGACTGCCACCGACCCTAAACCCTAAACCCTAAACCCTAAACCCGAAACCCGAAACCCTAAAAGGTGGACCGCCTGGCCTGGCTCCTCAACCCACAGCTGGAGCTGTGCAGGCCGCGTGGCTAGCCCTCCTAAACCCTAAACCCCTAAGCCCTAAGCCCCAAACCCCAAACCCCAAACCCTAAACCCTCAATCCCGAACCCTGAAGCCGACCGAGCACAAAGCCCTAAGTTCCTCAGCCCCCAAGTTCTCAGCCTCAAAATCCTTAACCCGACCAACCTAAGCCCGAATCCTAGATGGCCTGAAGGCTTCGAAAGCAGGATTCTATGTTGTCCGTTCTCGAAATACAAACCTTCTGGGGCGACTATTTGCTTGGTTCGGGGGCAGTTCTCTAAGAACAAGAGCCTGCAATTTCCCCCTTGCGCGGACCGCCCGCGTAGTAGTTAGGATGTTTCGGGAGTTAGGAACCTTATGTCATCCCTTAAAAGGGTTCAGTAGGGGAGATAAGGTAAGGTTGTGAACAGTCGAAACTGTTTTGTCCCTTTTTGCACGGTCCACGGGGTTTCTAGGATGCCCAGTAGTGCCCTTATTCCCTTTTTGGGGGGCTCTAGGTTCCCCTACAAGCCCCTTTAAGCAAAAAAGGGCACCCTGTTTGATCCTAGGTTACTGGGCAACCTAGGTTTTGTATGATGTTAATAGGGATGAGGTTATATGAGCTTAAACTGGGCCGCGAGGCCCGGTACTTGATGTTGCGGGCGCGCGAAATCGTCTTGCCACGGTCCAGAAGACTTGACTGAATTGACCCTAGACACCCCCTAAACCCTAAACCCTAAACCCTAAACCCTAAACCCTAAACCCTAAACCCTAAACCCTAAACCTTAAACCCTAAACCCTAAACCCCTAACCCTAAACCCTAAACCCTAAACCCTAAACCCTACACCCTAGACACCCACACAGTCACACGAGCCTACATAGCCGGCAAACTTGACCTTACTCAAGCGGTCCCCCACCTCCTCCCTGAGCCCTCCCCTTCTCCGTGGGAGATCTGCCATCTGCACTGCCAGTGGTAGCGGGCCGCAGTGAGCTGAGTATATCTTGGGGTTGATGTGGGGGCTTGGGTTTCGAGTTCGGGTTGAGCCCCTAGTAGGCTAGCCCTGCACCCCCTGAGCCCTCTAAGACTCTAAGCCCTAGCCCTAACTCTGGATTGTTTGCATCAAAAGCAGGCTTCTTGGAAGGAGGGTGGCCTCTCAATCTGAGCAGTCCATCCTATCTGGTGAATCTGATCTCGCTTGTTTGTCAAGTAGGGAATCATGGTCCCGAAAATTGCGGAATAGGGGGGTGCAAGGGAATCGAAATTCCGAACCACTCCGACAAAGGGGGGCATGTAAGGTACCGGGAGCGAATTCCCAATTCCCGCTGAAGAGCTAGCAACACACATGCTAAACAACCACACCTCGGACCATCAAGCTCGCCCGTAGCCTCCCGAAGCCAGAAATCCTGCTTGCAGTTGCAACGATGAATGGACAGAATGAAGGGTTAGGGTCTAGGGAAACTGACGGTTTAGGGTTTAGGGTTTAGGGTTTAGGGTTTAGGGTTTAGGGTTTAGGGTTTAGGGTCTTGGGAAACTGGTGTGGCATCGGGGTTTGCAGGCTCGACGTTCGCCGGGTTGAAGGCTATGCTGTGCAACGTTCCGTTTAAGCCCAGTGAAACTCAAAACCCAAAACCCGAAACACTGCACCGCCTACGCCCTACGCCCTACACCCTACACCCTGCACCCTACACCCTGCACCCTGCACCCTACACCCTACACCCTACACCCTACACCCTACACCCTACACCCTACACCCTACACCCTACACCCTACACCCTACACCCTACACCCTACACCAAACCCCCTCCCCCCACCCCCCTATTTGGTGGCAAGGCCCTTGTGCGCCGAGCCCACGCCGGAGCGAAGCGACCCTTGGCTCGGCAAGCGAGGCTTGCGAGGGGGCTGTCCCAAAAGCCTTTTGGGACTCAGGGTTTAGGGTTTAGGGTTTAGGGTTTAGGGTTTAGGGTTTAGGGCTATGGGGAGCCTGCGAACCCCAAGCCTTTGAACTCTTAACCTCAACACTGCATCAGGCTCCAGATTCAAGGGCTTGGGCTTAGCCCCCCCCCCCCCCCCCCCCCCCCCCCCCCACTGTTACTAGGGCTCAGGGTTTCAGGTTTAGGGTTGAGGGTTTAGGGTTTAGGGCTTAGGGTTTAGGGTTTAGTGTTTAGCGTTTAGGGTTCAGGGCTTGAAGCGGTCACCCTCCACGACGCTGTACACTTTCAAGGCACAAAACCCTTACAGTACGTATACATATAAATATATATGTATATATATATATATTTATTATGTATGTATGTATGTCTGTATGTATGTATGTATGTGTGTATGTATGTATGTATGTATGTATGTATGTATGTATGTATGTATGTATGTATGTATGTATGTATGTATGTATGTATGTATGTATGTATGTATGTATGTATGTATGTATACACTTCTATTAATGTAAAATATACGCTTTTATTATTATCGTATTTATGTATGAAGCCCAGAACCCGACACAAAGCCTCCCCCCCCTTTCCACCCCAAAACCAGCCTGGAAGCAGGCTACGACTGCTTCATCTCGCACAACTGGGGCAAGGACCGACCCAAGGCCCTAAACCCGACACCCCAAAGCAGATTCTATGTCAAGTTTGGCCCATCCAAAGGTTCAAAGCCCGCTGAAGATCACATGCTGTCAGCATCAGAAGCATCAGCCTCGCCAACTTTCACTGCGCTGGCCCGCCAGCATCACGAGCGTCAACTTCACCAACCTTCAATGGCTTGGCGCGCACGGGCCAGCATCACGAGCATTAGCTTCACCACCTTTTAAATGCCCTGGCCCGTGTGGCCAGCATCATGAGCATCAGCTTCGCCACCTTTCAATGCCCCGGCCCGCATGGGCCAGCATCATGAGCATCAGCTTCGCCACGTTTCAATGCTTTGGCCCGCACGGGCCAGCATCATGAGCATCAGCTTCGCCACCTTTCAGTGCCCGGGCCCGTGCGGGCCAGCATCATGAGAGCTTCACCACCTTGGCCTTGGCCCGAAAGGCCAGCATCATGAGCATCGGCTGCACCTTTCACTGGCTTCGCCCGTACAGGCCAGCTCATGAGCATCATCTTCGCCACCTTTCAATGCTCCTGCCCGCATGGGCCAGCATCATGAGCATCAGCTTCGCCACCTTTCAATGCTTTGGCCCGCACGGCCCAGCATCATCAGCTTCACAACCTTTCAATCCTGCCCCGGCCCGCAGGGGCCAGCATCATGAGCATCAGCTTCGCCACTTTTCAATGCCCCAGCCTGCGCGGGCCAGCATCATGAGCATCAGCTTCGCCACCTTTCAATGCTTTGGCCCGCACGGGCCAGCATCCCCGCAGGCCAGCATCATGAGCATCAGCTTCGCCACCTTTCAATGCCCCGGCCCGCACGGGCCAGCATCATGAGCATCAGCTTCGCCACCTTTCAATGCGTTGGCCCGCACGGGCCAGCATCATGAGCATCAGCTTCGCCACCTTTCAATGCCCGGGCCCGTGCGGGCCAGCATCATGAGAGCTTCACCACCTCTCAATGCCCCTGCCCGTGCGGGCCAGCGTCATGAGCATCAGCTTCGCCACCTTTCAATGCCCCGGCCCGCGCGGGCCAGCATCATGAGCATCAGCCTCACCACCTTTCAATGCTTTTGCCCGCACGGGCCAGCATCATGAGCATCAGCTTCACCACCTCTCAATGCCCCGCCCGCACGGGCCAGCATCATGAGCATCAGCTTCGCCCCCTTTCAATGCTCCGGCCCGCACGGGCCAGCATCATGAGCATCAGCTTCGCCACCTCTCGTGCTTTGGCCCGCACGGGCCAGCATCATGAGCATCAGCTTCACCACCTTTCAATGCCCTGGCCCGCACGGAATGCCCCGGCCCGCAGGCCAGCATCATGAGCATCAGCTTCGCCGCCTTTCAATGCCCCTCAGCATCATGAGTACAGCTTCGCCACCTTTCAATGCCCCGGCCCGCGCGGGCCAGCATCATGAGCATCAGCTTCACCACCTGTCAATGCTTTGGCCCGCACGGGCCAGCATCATGAGCATCAGCTTCACCACCTCTCAATGCCCCGCCCGCACGGGCCAGCATCATGAGCATCAGCTTCGCCACCTTTCAATGCTTTGGCCCGCACGGGCCAGCATCATGAGCATCAGCTTCGCCACCTTTCAATGCTTTGGCCCGCACGGGCCAGCATCATGAGCATCAGCTTCACCACCTTTCAATGCCCTGGCCCGCACGGACTGCCCCGGCCCGCAGGCCAGCATCATGAGCATTAGCTTCGCAAGCTTTCAATGCCCCTGCCCGTGCGGGCCAGCATCATGAGCATCAGCTTCGCCACCTTTCAATGCCCCGGCCCGCACGGGCCAGCATCATGAGCATCAGCTTCACCACTTTTCAATGCTTTGGCCCGCACGGGCCAGCATCATGAGCATCAGCTTCACCATCTTCAATGCCCTGGCCCGCACGGAATGCCCCGGCCCGCAGGCCAGCATCATGAGCATCAGCTTCGCCACCTTTCAATGCCCCTGCCCGTGCGGGCCAGCATCATGAGCATCAGCTTCGCCACCTTTCAATACTTTGGCTCGCACGGGCCAGCATCATGTGCATCAGCTTCACACCTTTCAATGCTTTGGCCCGCTCGGGCCAGCATCATGAGCATCAGCTTCACCACCTTTCAATGCCCTGGCCCGCACGGAATTCCCCGGCCCGCAGGCCAGCATCATGAGACCTTTCAATGCCCTGGCCCGCATGCGCAAGCACCATGAGCATCAGCTGCACCACCTTTGAATGCCTTGGCTCGCAAGGGCCAACATCCGTGTCATTCGTAAACCTGTGTCATTCGTAAACCCCTCCTGTTGGAGTATTTCCTACCACGTAGGGCTAGGTTTCCTTGACATACTCCCAATATGGCCCTTGTTTCCTTAGAGGATCTGTAAACAGAGTCCCCAACCAAAACCGCGGGGTTAACGTAAAATTTCAGCAAGAAGCAAGCGCGCTCTCCTCTCAGTGCGGGTAGGCTAGTGGGATTCCAACAGCTCTACGTCAGGGTTTAGGCTTTAGGGTTTAGGGGCCTAACCCCTAAACCCTAAACCCTAGACCTTAAACCCTAAACCCTAAACCCTAAACCGGAAACCTTTTGGCTGTTTTTGCTTGCCGACTGATAAAACTACTTATGAACCTTCTCCGACTGAGTCTTGCAACAACCCTATTCAGCCCGAATAACCTCAAATACACCCTAAGCACCGGAAGCCGAATCCTTAAACCCAAAACCCTAAACCCAAAACCCTAAACCCTAAACCCTAAAGCCCCAAACCCTGGAGCCCGTGCTCGTTTACGCCAGAGGACTCGCAGGGGCGGGATAACCACCAGAGAGTGATGCGGATTGCTGCGAGCTCTGTGTTCGGGTTCTGGGCTTCTAGGGGGTGCGGGACTTAGGGGTCTGGGGTTCAGGGATTCAGGGATTTTGGGATTTAAGGATTTTGGGTTTTCGGATTTTAGGGATTTATGATTTAGGGTGCAAGGGTTCAGGGGTGCTGTTCGCCTCCCTGCGGCTGGGCGCTGTGGCTACAAGCACCCTTAAGAGCTCCGCAAAAAGGCCCCGAAAGGCCCCTACAGGCCCCCTAGACCCCCCAAAAAATCCCGTCAAACCCCCGAACGCCAAGGCCAGCAGCCTACAGGGCCACGGAGTCCAGGTCTTCCTTCAGGACTGTGAGGCGATTGGGAGCTATGTGGGGGGTGTTGTTTGTCGTTTTGGGGGTGGTGTTAACTACCCTAAACCCTAAACCCGAAACCCTAAACCGCATGTGTGTGTGTGTGTGTGTGTGTGTGTGTTTTTGTTTTTCTTCTGGGGGGAAGCCTTGGGTCTTGTAGCAAGTTTTGTGGGGGTTGTTGGTTGGGGGGGTGTTGTGGGGCGTTTAGGGTCAAGCCTACAGCCTGCGCCCCGAGACTTAAAAACCCCGTCCAAGGCCTAAATCCCAGACTTGTGCAGACTCAACCCCAAACCCAGAGCCTTTGAGCCCAAATCTGTAAACCCCAAACTCTGAACTCGCAAAACCCTGAGCCGTTGAGCTCTAAACCCTAAACCCTGAACCCACTAATGAAACAAAGCCAAGTGCCGATGCTTCAAGAAATCCGTGGAGCCTTGACCACAATTCTCCCCTCCTCCAGGCGGAAAGACCATGGTGTATGAGGGTCCAGGAAGTTTCGGATTTGAGGGATGCCTCTGAGACCCCCCGTTTTTTTTTTGTTGATTTTTCTGGTTCGGGGGGGGGGGGGGGGGGGTGGAAGGGGTTCATCAATCGAATTTGGCAATGAGGCCAACGTGGCCCAGGTTTAGTTGATGCTTGTGGTGGGGCGCCATGCGATGCCGCCAGAGGCAGAGTTGTGCTTGAAGTCTCTGCTTGCAGGCGCACCGGTACAGCAGCACGGATGAGGCCTTGCGTACCACGGGTTTGGATTGAGATGTTCCCCCTTATACTAAGAGTCCTTGATAGGGATTATGGTACCCCCGATGATAATACCCTACACCCTCAACCCTAAACCCTAACTCCTAAACCCTAAACCCTAAACCCTGTTGAGGACTGTTAGTATAAGGGGGAACATTCCCAGGTTTAGAGTTCAAGGCCTGGAGCTCGTTGAACCCTCAGCTCCTAACGCCTGAATGCAGCTTGATATTGCATCCTGACGTGTGCACGTGATCCCCGGAGTCCCAAAACCCTAAGCCAAAAACCTTCAAAGCCGAAACCTTAACCCCCAAAACCCTCAAGCCCTCAAACCCTCAAACCCCCAAACCCTCCACCCTCCAAACCCCCTGAACTCTTCCAGGCCATGGTGGATGGCATGCGGCGCTCTTCTGTGGCGCTGATCTTCGTCACCAGGCCGTAGCCCGCACTCTCCGACACTCCACTGGGGTTTAGGGTTTAGGTTTCAGGGTGCAGGGTTCAGGGTTCAGGGTTGAGGGTCTAGAATTTCAGGTCTTAGGGTTTGGGGTTTCGGCTTTGTTGTTTTAGGCATGTCGGTGGTGTTGTTTTGGCCTTTTGGATGTTAGACGTTAGTTCGTTTTGGATTTTCAGTTTGTGGGCTTTAGGGTAGCGGGCTCGGGTGCTAGTTAAGGGCCTCTGTTTTTTCGCCCTTTTTTGATTTTTTTACTTGCTGTTCAAGTGCGGGAGTTAGGATGTGTGTGGCTTGGGTGCGGTGTTTGTTAGTGTTGCTTTGCTCCGCTTGGGGGTTGCTCCGTTCGGGCTTCTGAGAGGCTGGCGGCCTACTCTCTCTCTCTCTCTCTCTCTCTCTGAGGCAGCCTGAGCTTCTTTGGGCACTCTTGTACTCCTTTTTGTCTTTTTGTTGCTCCTGCGCTTGCAAGGGCCTAAGGGTAGTTACATGGCCCCTTCGTGTGGGCCCTTAAATGGGATCGAACCCAAGGGCCCATATATCAGAAACCCTTGAAAGAGGGTAAGAGACCATATGAAGGGCCCTTAGGGTTTGGGGTTTAGGGTTTTGGTTTAGGGTTGAGGCCCTGACCCTGAGAAGGGGTTGTTAGGCTGAGAGTCAGGCGTTGGGCTTGAAAGCCGTCTTTGGTAAGAGGGCTTGAAAGATCTTCTTCGGTTTGTCCTTCTGTCTGTTGCTTGGCCGGTTGAGATGCAATTTTTCAGCGTTTGGGGTTTGTGCTGTTTCTGGGGGTGGCTGTTAAGAAACGTCACTTAAGTTACCATAATGAGGAAAACCGTGCATGTTGCTCTATGATGCTATTTGCTTAAGAACCCCCAACAGATGAAATATTCTCCTTATAAAGGGCAATCTTGGGATTGTTATCTTTCATTTTTTTTGTTTTGGGGGGGGGCTTTAAGCACATGGTATGATATATACCCGTGTGCCTATGTGGTCACTTCTCTAAACTAGGGTCGGGCGGCCCCTGATATTTTGGGGTGCCCAGAAAGGTTTTAGGGTTTGTTGTTTAGGGTTTAGAGTTTAGGGTTTCGGGTTTCGGGTTTCGGGTGATTTCGAGAACTCGCCATGTACCTTTTTTTGCACCGTGCAGAGGTCGTACATCCAGAAGATTGAGGACGGCCGTGTGGACGACGACTGCGTTGCCCAGCAGATGCCTCGACATGAGTTGAACCTTCCGGCCCAAGAGGGTTTAGGTTTATGACTAAGAAAACTTAAGCCGTAAACCCCAATCCAAATTCTGGACCCGAAGCCTCAGATCCTTAACCAAGTTTTGAACAAGCCTCCAACCAGGGGGGGATTGCGGACCCTTGGGTTTCTTTTGTAGCAAAGGGCTTTGTTCGGGAAGTCTCTACAGTCTTTGACGCATGAGGGAATCCACTCGAAGCCGGGAATCCCGGGTCAGGGTTGATCACATGTGGGACTTATATGTCGGGGCGCCCCAACTTGGGTCCCTGATTCTGTTAACTGACCATGTAGGGCCTAGGGTTTTAGGCCAGGCCCCGCGCAGTTGTGGTTTGCGGGTGCTGATTTTTTTCAGGGGTCAGATAGATGGCATGCTAAAGCCTAAGCTCTAAACCTAAGCCCTAAACCCTGATCCCTAAACCCGAAACCCCTGACTAGGTTTTAGGGTTCAGCGTTGAGGGTTTATCGTTTAGAGTAGAGGATTTAGCATGAGGCTCGGCGTTTTCGGGTCTGTAGCATGGCTTCGCTGTGTTGAGCGTGCTTCACTGAGCTGGGGTCTCACGGATAGTACCCGCGAAAAGGGTGCTTTTCAGTTCGCTCGGCTCCAACGACTTACACTTGTTGATGGCTTGGTGTCTTATAGTCTCACCGGTGCATTTGACTTCGACCCCTGCACCCCCACCGGATTTCTTCCAAATCCCACACCCTCCCCCAAAACCTTTGAACCCCAACCGCCTTTCATTCTTCACGCCGACCCTTCTTAATGCCGCCTTGGTCCCCGAACACCAGAAGCCCCTCCGGACACGCCCAAATCTTAGCCCCCTGACGCCCTAAGCCCCTAAGCTCCTGAAAGCCCAAAAGCCCGACGCCTGTGTTAGGTCTTTAACAAGATCCCTGAGAACCCTTAAACCCTAAACCCTAAACCCTGTAAAGCCTGAGATCCCTAAGGCCCCCACCCCCCTTAACCCCCCGAAGCCTGCGAGGTTCAATCTGGCCAAGCGCGCCCCGGCCATCCTCCCCGTGGTGCTGGAACCGGAGCTGGCGAAGACAGGCGTGCTATGCCCTAAACCGTAAACCCCAACAACGAAACCCCAACCCCTAAACCCCAAACCAAGAGGTTCCCTTTACTAACTTTTAAACCCAAAAAAGGGCGCCCTTTTTAGTCCTAGGTTACTCTTGGGTCTAGCTTAAGGAAGTTGCCAGCACGCACAGAGGGCGTGCAGGCTCAGGACTGGCAGAGCCGAAACATGAATCACCCGAAATCCCTGAACCCCTAAAGCCCGAAACCCTTCTCCCCTAAACCCTAAGCCCTTCTCCCCTATTTGGCGTTTAGGGTTTAGGGTTTAGGATTTAGGGTTTAGGGTTTAGGGTAGCCTAAACCCTAAACCCAAAACCTCTAAACCCCTAAACCCTAAACCCCTAAACCCTAAACCCTCCTCGGGCGCTTTGCACGCCAGGCAAGTGGGGCTGGAATCGAGCCCGGGGCCTTTGGGGGTCAGGGACCACGCCACGGAGTTCACTTGGGGGTTTGCATGTGGGGCTTAAGTGTTTTAACCCGCCAAACCCTAAATGCGAAACCCGAAACCCCAAACCCTAAACCCTAAACCCTGAGGCCTAAGGCCTTGGGCATAAGGCCTAAGGCCTAAGGGTTGTTGCCACTTTCGTTGGCTCTGCAGGCCTAGGGGGTGTTGAGTGTTGGGGGTTCAAGGTTATTAGCTAATGGAGGGTTTCGAGTCGAGGGCGTGCATATTTGAAGAACCCACAACAGCCCCTAAAGCCCCTAAAGCCCTTGAAGCCCCTAAAACCCCTAAAGCTCCTAAAGCCCCTAATGCCCCCAAAGCCCCTACAGCCCCGAAAGCCCCTGCAGCCCCCCCAAAACCCCGAAAGCCCCCAAAAGCCCCCAAAAGCCCCCAAAAGCCCCCAAAAGCCCCCAAAACGCCCCCTAAGGTTTTAGGGTCTAGGGTTTAGGGTTTAGGGTTTAGGGTTTAGGGTTTAGGGTTTAGGGTTTAGGGGGTGTTCTGAGCTCAGGTGTATGCCCACCTTTCGGGCAAGATGATCGTAGATCTCTCCAGCCGCAAGCTGAGGGTCAGAGTGTAGGGTTTAGGGTTTAAGGTTGAGGGTTGAGGGTTGAGGGTTGAGGGTTGAGGGTTTAGGGTTTAGGGTTTAGGGTTTAGGGTTTAGGAAGGTTTGGGTTTAGATTTTGGGGTGTAGTGCTCGCGCCTGCCGACTCGCGATTGCTTGAAGGTTCAGGAACTACCAGGTACTTGTAACCCTACTTGTACGCCTATACAAGAGTGGCCGAAGTCTTGAGTACATGTTAAGGGGATTCTACAAGATATGGGCGTATATACGAAGACCCTAATGTTGAGAAGTTCCCATATTATACCCTTCAGTTCCTTAGGACCCGACTTGTAATTGCCCTAAACCCTAAACCCTAAACAGACCTTATGAGGGCCCTACAGAGTCCGAGCCAGGACCCGGGAATCCCCACGGCACGGATTCCGAGATACCGAAATCCTCAACATCAGCCGTTCAGCGTTCAGGGTTTAGGGTTTCGGGTTTAGGGTAGGAGTTTGAGGTTCTGGGGTTTTTTGGTTCAGAGGTTCGGGGTCCCAAGAGCACACCAGAAGCTCCCGAAGCCCGAGCCCCCGAAACAAGGAGGAGAGGTGATGGGCTTCCCAGCCGTCCTG
>CAJNDS010001358.1:392211-429711 GCA_905221605.1 Symbiodinium natans | reverse complement strand
TCGTGATGAAGGCCCTCTCATTTTCAACCCTTTGTTCTCTAGCTGCTAGGCGTTAAGGTGTAAGGCTTAGGGTTTTGCGAAATCCCCAGGAACGAGGACATACTCAGAACCTGGTTGTTGTTTGACCTCTAGACCCTAACCCCCAAAGAAACCCCAAAGAAGATGCCCGTAGATGGAGGCTCGGCACGAACCCGATTGAGAGGCCGCCTAGTGTTTAGGGTTTAGGGTTCAGGGTTTAGGGTTTAGGGTCAGGGCCTAGGGTTTTGAGTTCAGGGCTTATGCCCTACATATATGATCGGGGATTCTGCCGTGGGGACGTAAAGTGATCTTCCCCATTATGTATGTTTGTCTATATCTCTACAATATGCATGTATGTATGTATGTATGGATGTATGGATGTATGGATGTATGGATGTATGGATGTATGGATGTATGGATGTATGGATGTATGGACGTATGTACGTATGTACGTATGTACGTATGTACGTATGTATGGTAACGTAACGCAAAATAACGTAACGTCGTGTAAGGTAATGTAAGTCAGTAAGTCAGTATGTATCCATAACCCTAAACCCTAAACCCTAAACTCTGAAGCCTAAACCCTAAAACCTGAACCCGCAACCCTAAACCCTGAACCCTGAACCCTGAACCCTAAGCCCTAAACCCTAAACGGCCTCTCAATCAAGCCTGAAGCTAAAGGGTTCCTGGCTATTCTCCCAAACTTTTCCAGGCACGGCTGCCCCCGGGTTTCGATCTGTCCCTGGGTCTGGCGCAGCCGGTGGCGCTGCTGGGCAATGCCTGCAGGCTGCGCCCTAAGATTGTGGGCCTTTTGTGGGTTTAGGGTTTAGGGTTTGAGGGTTGAGGGCTTCGTTTTACCCCGGAATCACAAGTGAGCCGAAACCGAGATGAACAGATGTTTCGATCAATCTGGCAGGAACCACCCGAACCTGCTACACTGGCTGGTTCTTAGTAGGGAATGAGGGGATGAGGTACCCTATATAATCCCTTTAAGGTATATATGGGGTACCTCATTCCCTCATTCCCTGCGAAGAACTAGGGGGGTACTGGCACTGTTTTGGGACCCTCTTGGCCCGGGGGCTCTGGATTTCGATGACCCCCTACTAGCCCCCTACCATCCCTAAAACCTGAACCCTAAACCTTAAGCCCTAAACCCCAAACCCTAAACCCCAAACCCTAAACCCCTAAACCCCCAAAGCCCTGGAGCCATGAAGCCAGCATGAGACTAGAAAGCAAATCGTAGATGGCCAGTCTGAGCTCTTGAACTTGGGGTTCGAGGGTTTAGGGTTGAGGGTTTGGGGCTTCGGGTTTAGGGTTTCGGGTTAGGAGGTGCCTTGTACAGTTTCACAGCCTTATGCAGCTCTGAACCTTCCTGCAGACCCAGCCTCCTACCAGGGCCATCGCCTGGGCCCTGTTCCTGTTCCGGCACATCATGATCCTGAGCGGGATTGAGGCCAGCCCTCCCTAAACCCTAAACCCTAAACCCTGAACCCTAAACCCCAAACCCTAAACCCTAAACCCTAAACCCTAAACCCTAAACACAGTCTTCGGGAAGGGCTCAGGAGTCGTAGGCCTCGGGGATTGTGGGGGTTTCTGGGCTTTCAGACGGGTTGAGGGTTGTTGCAGGGGTTTAAGGGTTGGGCTTGAGGGGCATGAAGAATCTAGTGACGCTTCAATACCCCTAAGCCCGAACTCCGAAACCCCTAAACCTTGAACACTAAACCCAAACCCAAACCCTAAACCCGACCCTCATGACCCCGAGTAACCCTCCAAAATTCCTCTGACCGAAGCTCTCAGCTTGGATGCGAAGGACCCCGACGCCAATTCGCTCACCATGCCCACTTCGAACTCCACCGCCACTGAGGAGAATCTCATTTTCCAGAGTGTAGTTGCAGCCCGTTTCGCTCGGAATGGGAAGTGGACTGCACCATGTTCGTATCTTATATAGTATGTTGTATGGTATAGTAAGTATATATATATATTTATATAGTTATATAAGACATATACAATTTACAGAGTAGTAATCATAGCAAGAAGACATACCGATATCTATGAATACTCACTAATATACCATCCAGTGCTAATATCTACAATACACTTGTAACACAACACAATATTGTGGAATACAGAATTTTTAAGTGGCAAAGTTAATGAATACAATGTAACAGAATCAATGGAACAGAATAAATGTAACAGAATATAGCATAAGATAATGTATTGCAATATACTACAAGCTTATATTCCCTACAAATATTTATACATACATACTGTTATGTATTTATTTTCTATAGTATATATATATAGATACATATATCATGAACTAAGTGTTTTTCGTATTTCCTGTATAGGCGACATGATGTGTGACATAGTTTATACTTCTTCTTTGTATATACTCTTTCTTTTACTTGGTTGTTGTATATGGTCTAACGAGATATGGTATATTACATATTTTCATTTTCAAAAGCGCTGTCGAGAGCACTTCACTTCATGTATTCCTGAAGCTAAGATATGACCTAATCCTCACACCACGGCAAACCCACGAAACCTGAAAACACATGCATCTGGTGAGTAAACTAGGGCCTGCAGTGCGTGTTACTCTCCAGAAGTTATGTAAACAGTACAATAGAACACAGTATCTAGATGACATTTCATAGTTTTAGACCCGCAACCCTAAATCCCTTCCGATGCCTAACCCTGCAGGACTTTGAGTGGGCCACGCAATTTGGAACATATGGCTGGACCACGTCCTGCTTGGCCAGGAGCTGAATCAAGGGACTACAGGAGGAACCCTTATAATTCGAAGGGACCTTAAGGGTTTTTAGGGGCTACTGTGGTACATAGAGGCTACATAAGGTAGATATACGGGTTATATAGGGGAATACGATGAATGGTCCCTTCTAGGGTCCCTCCTTATACCCTTTAACTGAAGCTTTCCACCCTAAACCCTAAACCCTAAACCCTAAACCCTAAACCCTAAACCCTAAACCCTAAACCCTAAACCCTAAACCCTAAACCCTAAACCCTAAACCCTAAACCCTCAACCCTAAACCCTAAACCCTAAACCCTAAACCCTAAACCCTAAACCCTAAACCCTCAACCACCACAGCCCCCGCGCCCAAGGTTTGCTGCCTGGATGCTTGGCTGCTGTCCCGGAGCTGCCCTGGCAGCTTTCAGGCTGTGTGGCAGGGGGTTCAGGGTTTAGGGTTTAGGGTTTAGGGTTTAGGGTTTAGGGTTTAGGGTTTAGGGTTTCGGGCTTCAGGGGCAGCTGCCAGCCCGAAGGAATCTTAAGACCCAAGCCCCAAATCCCTCCAAGCCTAAACCCAACATCTCACACCCCAGGCCCGAAACCCTAAACCATAAACCCTAAACACTAAACCCTAAACCCTAAACCCTAAACAAGCCCAAGTCCCAAGCCCCAAGCCCTAAGCCCCAAAAGCCCCCAAACCTTAAACCAACCCTGAGCCGGAGGACGGAGTTTCTCTGCAGACAGCTTGGGTGGCTGGGCTTGGGCCAGGGCCTGAAAGTGGATGTCCTCGTAACTGCACTGGTTTAGGATTTTGGGGCTTAGGGGGAGGGATCGTGGTAGTGGTTAGGGTTGAGGGGCTTTAGGGTCACAGAAGCTGCATCTTTTGGAATTAGGGTTCAGGGTGTAGGGCATTTAAGGCTGGGCCAAACACGGACAGCAAACCCCCATCTGATTGCGAATCTGACCACTTGGGGTTTCGGGTGTGGTTTGCTGTAGGGTTTTGACCATCTCAACTTGTAAACCAGTCAAGCTCGCTGTTTTGTCTGTCCTGGAAGCTCGCGAACGGAGTTCCTTCTTGCCTCCGTGAATGTGCAGCCGGCCTAGTTGTTACGAAGGTCTCAATGGCGTTGGCGTCCATCTGCATGGCCTTCTCACGCCACGATGCAGGTGGGGACCCTGGATCCCTAAAGAAGGCCCCAAAAACCTCACGAGACACGAAGCCCTTAAACAAAGCCTTGAGTCTTCAACTGCCCAGAAAGGGACAGTTGGTCCTGAGTCCTCAACCTTCAAACCTAAACCTGACCCTGAACCCTGAACCCTGAACCCTAAGCCCTAAGCCCTATGCCGTAAACCCTAAACCCTAAACCCTGAAACCCTGAACCCGAAACCTAAACCCTAAACCCTAAACCCTAAACTCAAACCCTAAACCTAAACCTAATTTGTTCGGTTCCGGGCTGTTCTCTTAGGTTTTAGGGTTGAAAGGGTTTAAGGGAACAGGGTCCCAACACCAAACAGCTCGCCGGGTTTGGGGGGGGGGTTTGGGGGGGGTTTGGGGGGGGGGGGGGTTTGGGGGGGGGGTTTGGGGTGGGGGGGGGTTTGGGGGCGGGGTTTGGGGGGGGGGGGTTTGGGGGGGGGGGGGGGGGGGTTTGGGGGGGGGGGGGGGGGTTTGGGGGGGGGGGGGGTTTGGGGTTTGGGGGGGGGGGGGGTTTGGGGGGGGGGGGGGGGGGGGACACCAGACCATGAAGGGGGGGGGGGGGGGGTGGCGAACCGAGAACCGGAATGTGATGTCATGTCGTGTAGTGTAACGTACTGTATTGTTAATGCAATGCAATGCAAGTGTAGTGTATGTATATGTTGTACTTCTGTCCCTCGGTATAGCATGTATAAAAGGCATGTATCTATGTTTAAATTTATGGGTGCATATGTGTATAACAGAGAAACCCTAACCCAAACCCTTAACCCTTAAACCCTTAAACCCTTAAACCCTTAACCCTTTAACCTTAAACTTCTAAACCCTTAAACCCTTAAACCCTTAAACCTTAAACCTTAAACCTTAAACCTTAAACCCTAAACCCTAAACCCTAAATCCTAAATCCTAACCCTAACCCCTAGCCCCTAAACCCTAAACCCCTAATAAGCCTATAAGCCCTAAGACCCAAACCCCAAACCCCCAAACCCCAAACCCCAAAACCCTAAACCCTAAACCCTAAACCCTAAACCCTAAAACCCTAAAACCTAAACCCCTAAACCCCAAAACCCCAAACCTAAACCCTAAGTCCTTCCCTTATCCGCAGCAAACATGTCACACGCCGTAGGACCTGGTCCGACGTGGCTGGGCTCGAGATCTTGGCGCGCTGCTGCTGCGGGGCCCCCAAGGGCTGCCTTCTAGGGTTGCTTAGGGTTTAGGGTTAGGGTTTAGGGTCTAGGGCTTAGGGTTCGGGTTGGGGTTTGGGGTTTGGGGTTTGGGGTTTGGGGTTTGGGGTTGGGGTTTGGGGTTTGGGGTTTGGGGTTGGGGTTGGGGTTGGGGGTTGTATGTAGCCCTCATCGAGGATCGGTGAATAATCCGAAAGACAGCCTCCGAATCAGAGGTTTACGAACCAGAAACTACGAATCAGACACTACGAGTCAAACACCAGCTGGCGACTCAGATCTACGAATCAGAATCCAGCACGAATTAAACTCTGGCCGCACCAGAAAACTGCAAAACCAGAGAAAATCATCAGCTGCACATCAGAAAACTGGGGTCGGGTCGGGGAGCGGCGGGGGGGAGGTACGTGTAACACTCGTGTAGCCGTGTCTGGAAAGCCGGAGCATCAGCAACCCGCTCCCGTTGCCCGGTTTCTCCATCGTTTAAGCCGTCCTGGTTTCCGATTCAGCTGTTCTGATTTCCGTCGAACGTAACTTAGAAGAGAATCGGCTTGTTTAGCCACTTCGGTTCAGCAACGGCTCGGCAAGCACCCAAACTGACCACCCCACCGAGATTCTGCAACCAAAAGCAGCGGACTCTTCCCACCTCCCCACGCCGAAATCCTGAGCCCTGACGCCCCAAAACTCTGAGTCCGAGAGTCTCGCAGTTCGGGGATGATTGCCTAAGCCCTTTGAGCCCAAAACCCTAAGCTCTCAAGCTCAATGTGGTGTCTGGCCCATGGCTTCAGCATGTTCCGAATCTGGGGGGGTTTAGGGTTCCGGCTTTGGGTCGCCCCGGAGAGACAAAAATCCTAAACCCTGAAATGGGGGTGTCCGAAATGAGGGGTACCTTATTGGGGTCCATACTACAAGGGAATCCCTACTGTTTGGGCGTCTACATTGGGGGTCCCCGATGTTCGTCCACCCCCCGAATGGCGGGCCTGAAGTTCACCCGACGTTTGCTGGAGGCTCCTCGGGGCCGCGCTCTTTCTGCTGTGGCTGCTGCTGCATCCAAGCAGCTGAGGCGGCTGCCCCACGGACTCTGCAACGAATTCAGGGCTCAGCTTCCGGGGTTCAGCCTGTTCAGCTTTCAGTGTTTAGGGCTGGCGTGTTTGGGCTTCTGGTGCTGAGGCTAAAACCTAAGCCTAAGCCCTAAGCCCTAAGCCCTAAGCCCAAACCCTAAACCCTTAAACCCTAAACCCTAAACCTCAGCTCAGGCGTTTAGGGGTGTGCGCCCCTTTGCAGGAAGCATCTGGAGATGCTCGCAGCAGAAGGAGCACCGATGCCCTAGTCCAACTCCCTGCACCTGAAAGCCCCGAACCCTTGGGGTTTAAGGGTTTAGGGTTTAGGGTTTAGGGTTAGGGTTAAGGTTTAGGGTTCTAGAGTTCCGAGCTGAGGGTTTCGCGTTCGGCTTTTAAGAATTTAGGCCTCGAGGTGCGGAGCGCGCTGAAGCCCTTTACCCTAAACCCCAACCCCTAAACCCTACCCAACCACCCCAAACCCAAACCCCAAACCCTAAACCCCAAACCCCAAACCCTGAACCCCAAGCCCTAAACCCTAAACTCCTCTCCTAAGCTTCCGAAGCGAAGCCAGAGTCGCGGCGACAGGAGATCCTACTCCGGTGGAGCTGGGTAGCAGGGGCAAGGCGGAGGCCGGCACTGGGGGGGTGAGGGTGTAGGGGTTTAGGGGTTAGGGGTTAGGGGTTTAGGGGTTTAGGGGTTGAGGGGTTGAGGGGTTGAGGGGTGAGGGGTGAGGGGTTTAGGGGTTAGGGGTTTAGGGGTTTGCGTGAAGGCTTTCTATTTTGGGTGTTTTAGGGTTTCAGGGCTTTTGGGACCCTAAACCCTAGATGAACCTAAACCCTAAACCCTAGACCCTAGACCCCTAAACCCCAAACCTAAACCCCTAAACCCCTAAACTCCTAAACCCCTAAACCCTAAACCCTAAACCCAAACCAAAACCCTAAACTTTTGGGACTTGAGTGCCCTAAGGGGCGGACTTTCTTCGAGGGTTTAGGGCTTTCGGTCTTGGGTCTTGGGGTTAGGGTTTAGGGTTTAGGGTTTAGGGTTTAGGGTTAGGGTTTAGGGTTTAGGGTTTCGGGTTTAGGGTTTCGGGTTTAGGGTCGGCCTTGGCGGCCCCAGAAGCCCCTCACAACCCCTGAAAGGCCCCAAAAAGCCCCTCATAGGGTTTAGGGGTCAACCTTAAACCCTGAACCCAACATTCTGAAACCCCGACGCACCCCCCCCCCCCCCCCCCCTCCCCTTCCAAAAACCCTCAACCCCCTAAATCATGAAAATCTGAAACCCTGACTCCCCGAACCTGAAACCCTCAAACCCTGCAATCCTTTCCAACCCCAGTCCCGAAACCCCAAACTCCTTAAGCCTCCCCCAGTCTTAAACCCCAAACCCTGAAGAACCGAACACCCCCCCCCCCTTGAACCCTAGACCTAGACCCCAAACCCTAAACCTAAACCCCAAATAGCAAGCCTCAAAGGCCGTGGAGCCGGACCCTGAAGCGCCGCTTCCGGTCCACCCGGTGGCCACAGAGGAGGGGCCTAAGGGGTTCAAGAGTGTTTTTTTGGGGTTTAAGGGTTTAAGGGTTTTTTGGAGGGGTGGTGTAAGGCTTTTTGGTGGTTTTAGAACTGTAAGGGGCTTGGTGGTTTACGGTGTTTTTTCGGGGGTTTAAGGGTTTTTTTGAAGGGTTTTCTCGGGCTTTAGGAGTTTGGGACCTGTAGGGGTTGTGGGGGATTCAGGGTGTTTGAGGGGTTTGAGGGCTTTAGGGGTTTAAGAGCTGCGGCTTCTAGGGTTAAGGGCTTGAGAGGTTCAAGGGTTTTATGGGTTAAGGGCTTCAGGGGGTTTTAGGGGTTTTCGGGGTTTTAGAGGTTTATTTTATTATTATTATTTTATTTATATTATATTATTATTATTTTTGTTTTTATTTTTATTATTAGTATCGTCATTATTTATTATGATTATTAGTATTATTTTTATGAATATGAATTTTATTTTATTTTGATTTTTATCATTAGTATCGTCATTATTATTATTATTATATTATATTATTCTTATTATTATTGTATTGTTATGTTATTGTTTATTGTTATTGCTATATTATTGTCATTATTGTTATTATATTTGTTTGTTTTAAAGGGGTTTAAGGGTTTTTGGCGGTTTACGGGCTTCAGGGGTTTTGGGGGGTTCAGGGGTGCAGGGTCGAAGCGCGCCAGTGTTGCTTCTATGTTTCGTTTCCACCATCGTTTGGTGTGTTTAGGTTTAGGGTTTAAGGTTTAGGGTTTAGGGTTTGGGGGTTTAGGGTTTAGGGTTTAGGGTTTAGGGTTTAGGGTTTTAGGGTTTTAGGGTTTAGGGTTTAGGGTTTAGGGTTTAGGGTTTAGGGTTTAGGGTAGGGGTGTGGTGGGCGATGTTTTTTCCTAGAGAGGTTGAACATGACAACATCAAACTAAACCCCTAACCCTCAGGGGTTAGTTTTGGTGCTGCGGGTTTTTTTTTCGTGCTCGAGGGCTCAACCAGGTTCAAGAGGCTTGGGAACTGAGCATTTGCCTTGTTAGATGTTAAACGGTTCCACTTCCCCTTAAACCCCTAAAATGCGAACCCGCAAAACCCTAAACCCCTCAAAACCTCAAACGCTCAAACCCTCAAACCCCAAACTCCAAACCCTCAAACCCTCAAAACCCTCAAAACCCTAAACCCTCAAACCCTCAAACCTCAACCCTCAAACCCTCAAACCCTCAAACCCTTAAACCTAACACCGTTAAACCCCCCAAAACCCGAACACCCCCCCCCCCCCCCCCAAAAAAAAAAAAAAAAAAAACAAAAGAAAACACCCTTTAAACCCCTAAAACCTTCAAACCCCCCAAGGGACAATCTGAAGCAGTGTCTCGAGGTGGCGGGGCCACCAGGAGAAGCCACTGCGCCACCGCCACTTCCGGGCGTGACAGACAAGGCACTCGTTCTACGGCTTTGCGGGCTTAAAGCGTCCGATCTCCAAACATAAGCTTGGATCGCCTAAGTCTAAGTATGATTGTAAGGGCCTGTTTTGGGCAGGGACAAAGAAAGGACCATGGTTTCGAGTTTAGGAAATCAGCTGGTTCAACGGATGCCGAGTAACTCTGGTGAATCTCCATACTGACTAGTACAAGGATCGGACACCCTTTCTGTTGATACCAGAAAGTGACCCTACGAGGCCTGGTATGCCGAAATGCTGAAGCCTTAATCCCAAGCCCTTAAGACGAAGCCCTTTCCACTTTGCCTGGTTTCACATGAACGAAAGGCGGAGCCTCCAGCAAGCGCCGCTTCGCCAGAAGGCTTGGCACCAAAGGCCACCTGGCAGGGCTTGGGCATTAAGATTTCTCGGCTTTTGGGGGGCTTGCGCCGCTGTCGCGTTGCTGCTCCCAAAGATCTCAAATGTCTCAATGGGTGGTCGCTCCAGATGCTGCTTGACGGCATGGGCAACGAACGTCAGTTGTAGGACGTATATTGAGCTTAGCTTGAGGGTCTGCAGTAGCAGTGGATGAGATTTGGGGACTGGGGGCCTGAGGGTTTAGCAGTGTAGAGTGTAGGCCAGACCAGCATTCCCAAAAGACCAGCACTCGCCACTCGCCTGATGAAAGTGATTCTACGAAAGGCCTGGTAGCACCAAGACGACGACTGCATGCCCAAATGCCAAAGCCTTCAGCCCTCAAGCCCCTAAACCCTAAGCCCTAAGCCCTAAACCCTAAACCCTAAACCCTAAACCCTAAAGCCTCTTTGAACAAGAGGCGGAGCCTCCAGCAAACGCCGCTGCGCCGGAGCTCCCGGGCTTGGCACGAAAGGCCGCCAACAGGATTTGGGAGGGGTGCGGGAGTTGACGGTACCAGAAAAGGGTCTAGGGCTAGGGTTTAGGGTTTAGGGTTTAGGGTTTAGGGTTTAGGGATTAGGGTTTAGGGTCTAGGGTTTAGGGTTCCGGGTTTAGGGTTTACGTCACGCCTCTTCTGCCCCAACTTTCTCAAAGGGTAACGGCGCGTTGGATCCTCAACCTTCGCTTTTTTTGGGTTGCAGAGTTTAGTGGTTTGAGAGTCGTTGCTTTGAGGTTGATGTTTGGAGCTTGGGGGAGGGATTTTAGGCGGGTTCGGGCCAATTAGAACGCAAGCTCTAACCCCACAGCTTGCAACCCCGGAGACATGCGGACTTTCGCCACGGGAACAGGTGACGGATGCTTTGGGGAGCCCTAAACCCTAAAGCCTAAACCCTATAAACCGAAAGTCGGGCTTAGATGCTCAGCGCAGAACTCTGCACTGCAGCCTCTGAAGCCCCCAAAAAACCGCAAAAAACTGCAAACTTTCGACCGCCAAGGCCTTAATACAGGGTTCAGGGATTTCCTCCGAAAGTATCTCCACGTAGTCCCTATACAGTTGTAGTAGAAGCTACCCAGAATTAGAAGACCTGTTCTGGCTACCTCGGGGCCCCTAAACCCTAAACCCCTAAACCCTAAATTTCAGCCTCCACAGGCCGCCGGCAGCTCGTGGGACTCTTTAGCTCGAGGGACCCTTATACGGGACCGTAGGGTTATTTAGGGGCTACATAGGTTTCTCGAAACTACATGAGGTATATATAGGGGGGGTATAAAGGGGTTATAAAAGGGGGAGTAAGATTAAGGGCCTTAGCCAGAGGCGCCGCCATCAAGCGGGGCCTTGTCCCAAGCAGCTGATAGTGCCAGCGCCCTTCCGGAGGTGGGGGCAGGGGGGGGGGGGGGGGTGGGCTGGAGATACCTACAGCGATTCTTTAGAAGCAGCCACAATGACTATATACTTCATGTACATCTTTTTTTCGCTCAGAAGTGTGAGAGGAGAAGGAATCGACCGTGGTTTAAGGGGTTTAGGAGTCTGGGTTTAGGGGTGCTTTTGTTGGCCAAAAGGAAGTCCGGGGCCCACATGGTTCCCAAAGGTTCAGGGTTCTAAGGGTAGCTACATGGTCCCTGAATATAGTCCCTGGCCTTCTTTAAAGGTTTCTGAAGTACGGCCCTTGAGTTTTTGGAGGGTATAAAACGCGTATTCTCGGGCCCATATTCAGAGGACCTTGTAATCTGTGGTGCTTTACCGTAAAGTTAGATCCTTAGCCTTTTTGGGTTGATTGGGTTTCTTCATACGGCAGCTAGAAGTTTAATCGCCCTGACAAGGGCCTAGGGGCTTCAGCTTCATGTTCCTGGGCCTCTAGGAGGGCCCTTCCTGGTAAGCCAGGCTCTTGCTGGCTTCCTCTGGCCTAGCCCCTCCTGATTTCCTGGCACGGCTAGCAGAGGACATGTTGATAAACACACGCAAGCACGTCCCAAGAGGTCAGAAGGATTGACAGGGTGTTGGGTTGGGGGCTCAGGGCTTTCAGGACTAGAAATGAGGAATCAACAACTGCGTTTTATTCACCCGTTCGCGGTCGGAGTCGTAAATCGTCTTTTCCAGCTCATGGAAGGGCCAGGAAGTGTGAAGTTTTGCTTTTGATTCTTCTTCCTAACATTGTCTCTCTGTTGCGGAGTTGACAGTGGGGCACTGCGACCACTTGCGGGGAATGAAGCAGACCTGCGCTAACATGGCACAGTTCCGCAGATCCTTGGCCCTCCAAAGCTGTAATTCCTGCCTATGTACATGTGGTCAGCTTTGCAGAATTCGGGGCCCTGTTGAATTGCCCTAAATAAGAGGGGCCTGAAACTTGACACCGGAGGCACCTGCTTCACCTCCAGCTGAGGCCGCCTGCACCTTCCCAAACCTTCAACAATCGTTGCAGAAGCCCCAAGAAACCCTCCCAAACCCTGCCGAAGTAATCCCTAACGAAAAGTCTAAGCCGATCAACCTGCTACACCTTAACCCTAAACCTGAACCCCAAATTTCGGGGTTAGGGAGGGTTTAGGGTTTCGGGTTTAGGGTTTCGGGTTTAGGGCACCTAAATCCTAAACCAATAAGCTCTAGGGGTTAGGAATTCAGGGCTTAGGGTTTATTGAAATTCCACGGTTCAGGTATGGGGAAAGTTTCGAGGAGTTTTGCGGAAAGTTTTTCGAGGAGTTTGGAGGTGTTCCTCTTCTTGACTCCCGGAAAACGCCCTTGAGGGATTCTCCCTAAACCCCGAAACCCCAAACCCTGAACCCTGAATCCTAAACCCTAAACCCGAAACCCTAAACCCTAAACCCTAAACCCTAAACCCTGAACCCTGAACCCTAAACCCTAAACCCAACAGTAGCTCATGGGCGTCCAGCGCCCACAGTTCCTGCTGTGAGGGTGCGGTAGGGCTTAGGGTTTCGGATGTTTTGAGGATGGAGTCTAGGGGTGAGGGCATTACCTGTTGTTAGGGTTTAGGGTTTAGGGTTTAGGGTTTAGGGTTTAGGGTTTAGGGTTTAGGGTTTAGGGTTTAGGGTTTAGGGTTTAGGGTTTAGGGTTTAGGGTTTAGGGGCGCCGGACTAAAAGTCCCTAAACCCTAAACCCTAAACCCTAAACCCTAAACCCTAAACCCTAAACCCTAAACCCTAAACCCTAAACCCTAAACCCTAAACCCTAAACCCTAAACCCTAAACCCTAAACCCTAAACCCTAAACCCTAAACCCTAAACCCTAAACCCTAAACCCTAAACCCTAAACCCTAAACCCTAAACCCTAAACCCTAAACCCTAAACCCTAAAACCCTAAACCCTAAACCCTAAACCCCTAAACCTAAACCCTAAACCCTAAACCCTAAACCCTAAACCCTAAACCCTAAACCCTAAACCCTAAACCCTAAACCCTAAACCCTAAACCCTAAACCCTAAACCCTAAACCCTAAACCCTAAACCCTAACAACAGGAAACGACTCCAAATGCCAAGTCCAAGTCCAAAGACGGCAATAAGAAGCGAGTCGTCTCGTCGCTCCTGAAGCCTGGCTGCATTCTGGGGTTTAGGGTTTAGGGTTTCGGGTTTAGGGTTTCGGGGTCAGGGGCTAGGGTTGAGGGTTTCGGGTTTAGGGGTTAGGGCTGCGTTGCACCTTGAAAGGTTGGTGCGGGGGAGGATGGCGGGGGGAGGCTTAAAGGCTTCACGGTTCAGGCTTGGTGGTGTAGGGGGGGGGGTGGGGGGGGGGGATGTAGGGGGGGGGGGAGTAGGGGGGGGGGGGGATGTAGGGGGGGGGGGGGGTTTTCCCAAAAGAGCCCCCATGCCCTGTGCGAAACCGGCTGAGTTTACGCGGTGTGGGTGGCCTGTTCCTGCCGGGGTACCCCCCCCCTACCCCCCCCCTACCCCCCCCATTTTGGGGGGGTAAGGAGGGAAAGAGGGAGGTTTTCACCTCCAGAAACCCATCCAACACGCCGCCAGGGTCGGCGGACCCTAAACCCTAAACCCTAAACCCTAAACCCTGAACCCTGAACCCTAAACCCTGTACGGGGGGACAACCAGGGAAGGAAACCAACTCCCCTAATCGCCCTGAACCTATATTCCCCAGATCGAACCAAGAAACAAACGAGAACACGGATAAGAGCAACCCAGGGGGGAAGGAAAGGGGGAAGGAATCCACACCCTTACCAAACCCTAAGAACCCAGGCACTACTTTTTGAACTTGTGGCTTTCTGTTCAAGCCTATCTTGAGCCAAACATGTTATCCGGGTTCATTAACCCTTCCAACTCTCAACACTAACTCTTTTCTACAATACCAGTTGCAGCTCCGCACTCCCCCTGTCCTAGGATTTCCTAGGACACATTGGAGGTGCAGATCTTTGGCCAAAAACTGCCATTAGGGCAGCAGCCAGCTGCTTGAAATGCACAATATGGTTTTACGTCTACCAGGACGAAATTATAGCACATTGGCTAAATCCACTAACCATAGAGAATCTTTTTTCACCATGATCCTCTCATCACTGAAGACTCCTTGGCCTTCTTCACCACAAACCGTAGTCTTCGCTACGCGAAAAGCTACTGACTTCTACTATCAGGGATTTCCATACCCTTAATAGTAACCACCACATTTGTCAGCACATTGGCTGTTCCAGCGCACCTGTCTCCAGAAAGAGAAAAACCATCCCTTCATCCATACCATCCAATCACTTCTTTTTCCGATTGTTGGCAATCTTGAGGTGAAGTTGCAGCAGAATATACTCCAGGTCCGAAACTGCAAGAACAGGATCCTGTACGCCCCTTTGAATTGAGGATACCAATCCTTCTCTTTTTGCGTCCTCAATCGCTTGGCAAGATTGACCCAGCTCTGCACTCACAGCTGTAGACGCTTGCGCATCCACATCAGGAGGACGATCCTTTTCCTCAGGACCTTTCACCACCACCACTTCTCCCTTTTTGGGACTCTGACTTTTCTCCTTCTTCTTCGCCTTTCCACCGACGTTTGACTTTGTGCGCATTTTCGAGGCTTTTTCCCCTGCAGAAACCGCCGCATTGGATGATGATCCACTCTTCTCAATGGTCGCCGGCATCTTCTTCGGCTTTGGAACCAGGAGAGTGTAAGGATCTTCGATAACTGCAGTTTTCCTCTTCTTTTTAACCTTTTTTGCCTCCTCCTCAACGACAACCTCCGTCTCAGAAGTCTCAACCACCTCCTTTTCGGCAGGAATATCTTTGCTGGACTCCCTTTCTAGGGACCTCTTCTTGCCCCTTTTGGGATCTTTTTCTTCTTCCACGTTGGCTCGCTCGAACCATATCCTCAGGTCATTGACCCATTCTTCCACCTCCTCGAGCGAAACCTCATACGACTTCACTACTTCGTGAAGTTCCAGCACGGACAACATATCGGTGGTCCACGAAACCCATTCTCTATCCATCTGGTCAGCATCTCCCTTGAACTTCAGGAGTTTGAACAGTGGGTCCGCCTCTGCTCGAGCCAAATCTGTTTTGCCATTCGACAGAAATGAAATCGCTTCCATCAACAGTTCCGACATTTTGGTGTCATCGTCATAAGTCATGGAATACTCCTCACCATCCTCGAACTGTTCAGGAGAGATCTCCTCTTCCCCACCTTTTGCACAAGAACTTCTCCTTGGACCATCCCTTGGGGGCGTCCTCGGAGACCTTGGCCTCTGTTCATTCAGCGGATCACCATGCTCAAAAACACACCTGTCACCATAACGACACTTCCCAGACTGAGCAAACTGAATGCACCTCACACCAGTTGCATCATGCGAGAACGCACACGTCTTTCCAGCGAAACAGGGTCTCCCCGCCACATAGTATTTGCACCAATACGAATGCAGCACCACATCATCTTCTGAATGGATGAATTTGCAGTCTTCACCAAATTTGCAGCGATCTTTTCCCTTACTGAACCAATAGCAGAAGCCTTTCTTCCTCTTCTCCAAGCGCTCCGCCTCGAACCGGTCCATAGGGCGATTCTGCTCTACATGAACATTGCCATGTGCCTGAGAACTGCTCCCTTCACCCCAGGTGCTATCAGTATTTGATGCTTGGAGTACAGCTGGAAAACCTGGCCTTGGTCCTACCACCTTCATGATTGGTTTTCCGCCAGCTCCTGAGCCACGCTGAGACGATCCAAAAACATTGAACTTCTTCATGAAGGCTTTCCTAGTGCCGATCTTCTGCACCCTTTTGATTGGACGCTTCATTGCTCCAACCTTGCATCCAGATACGTTCAAACGACACAACCTCCTATACCCAGCTCTATATCCCTTTTTCCAAAGAGCCATAAGAATTTTAGAGGCAGTAACATTCTCCACCTCTACCTTTTCCAACGATCCCTCTCTTCCCGGAACAAACCCATCCATATCTGAAGACCTTTCCATCTTTTTTGACACCACTTCGTCGAGGTAGTCTTCAGAGATCCAGGGTAAGTTCCTCTTAGAGGAAGGATTGTCACCATTGTTTGGTCCTTCACCAGGATACCCCTTTGTGCTGTCAAAGATCTTCCCAGTAGTGCGGTCCTGCGTAGAGAAATTGGAAGCAACGCGAGAGTACACTGACCACAAGAAAATCCTTGTGCCCGCCAGTCTTGACGACCCACTGGATGTCTCCTCTTCCGGAGAGACTTCTGGCGCTTTGCCATCCCTTCCAGTGTCACCAAGTGTCTCACCTCCAGCATCTTCAATGGGAATAAGGGATTCATTGTTCCCTTGATCTAGTACCGCATCTTGTTGATCGGGGATCTCCAGCACCATTCCTGTAGGATCCACTTCCTCATCAGCATCGTCGTCCATTCTTCTCCAGAGAACCTCCAATTGATCAGCGCAAGTCGCCGCCTGAAGGAACTCCATCCTTGGTCCCTCCCGTGCTGCCAGAGAAATTCGGAATTCACCACTGTCCCTTGGCCTCCTAGTCTAAGGAATGGAGCGACCAGATTGGCTACCCTTGCCATAAGTTCCACATGAACTTCCATGCCTGGACTGCGACTCCAATCATAGGCTATTGCCTCCATAGCAGTTCCAAACTTTTCAGTATTTCTGAATTCCTTTTCCAGGCCAGGAGAAAGCAGCGCACCCATCACCGAAAGAGGATAATTTCCCACCACCGGCAAGCACGGATCTTCATGGAACGAATGATGCAAATCACCGTAGTGTCCTTGATCTCTCCTTTCAAAAAGGAGTCTCCCAGTATTCAACTGGGCATTCAGTTCATCCACTTGAACCATTTCAGCACATATTCTCTGTGCCGCAGTCGCTATTGCCGACCAGAGAGCACGATCTGCCAACCCACGACGCATAACCCACATAGTTGTCGCCGACTGAATCAGTGTACCAGGGTCATATGCCATGACCACCAATGCACCATCATCCATTCTCTGATCAGTATCATCTTCCAATGCCAGGTTCAAATCCTGTTCGCTTGCACCTTCAGATGACATGCTAATAACCAAGTTTCGATCCATTTTATTGGATCCCTTCTGATAGTCCTTGTGCCCCACAGGCAACTTGCCGACAGCAACCTTCCAATAAATCCGAGTCAGAAGACCTTTAACCAGCAATTGCTGAGGAACATTCTTCACCGGACGAACATCCAATGTCTTCGCACCATCACCACGGAGTTCATTGCTCCCACCTTCTCCTTCGTTTTGGTCAGTCTCCTCGCCAGGAATTTGCACTGCTCCTTCCAGCGCCGTCTCCTGTCCAGCCACTTCTTGCCCAGGAAGAACTTGAGCGCCTTCAGATACATTCACCTGTCCAGCAACACCTTGCCCAGGTGAAACCTCATCCGTGGAGCCCACCGCCAGCGAACCAACTATAACTGAGCCATCCCTTGCTCTTTTTTGAGACTGTTCAGTTCGACGAGAAGGTTGTGGTAGCGAAAAAACTTGAGAAGTCACTTCTTGGCGGGTCTCCCCCCGCGACGCTTTGTCGCGTTCTTCGCCAAGGTGAACCGATTTTTTCTGCCCGTCATTGGGGCCGGAAGAACCACCCATCGGAACATTGCCACGAATCGCAGTTCTCTGTGAATCCCTTTCTTGCAAAAGGATTTCCCTCATGCGTTGCACAGCATTGGTCTCTTCCTCGCTTGAATCGCTTGAGGAATCGGCATAAGAAACCAAAGCCTCCGCCTGATCATCATCGTCCACCACATCTGCCCACGCTCTGCTGAACCGATACGACAACCCACCACGAGGCTTCAGTTCCAGTGGTTTTGGTTTCTCCACCACTTCCGCCGGTTGCGCTCGTCGCTGTGAACGAGAGCGTGGCACCTGTCGCACCTGTTTTTTGTCCAGCAAGGGCCTTCCCCTTTTCACAGGGTTTGATATTGACCGATACTTTTTTGTTGGTGGGTTCACCGGTGGCATTCCAACTCCCACCAATTTCAGCTTCTGTACGCACAGTGGAGACCTCTGCGCAAGCGTCCAAGCGTCACGGTACTTGACCTTATCAAAAAGCTCCCTATAGGAGCCTCTCGGCATCGTTTTTGCACCGGAGCCTTCAGCTTCACGCATCTGAGTGAGGGTTCTCACCGCCTCTCTTCCAGCTTCCTTGCTTCCAGAAGATTGTTGTACCCGTACAGATGCATCGGAAGGGACTGCTTTTTCTGGTCCCTCCGGACGATATCGGACGCCTCCCACCAATCGTAGGATTTTGCATGCTGTCACCTTGTTGATCCCTTTTTCAAGCAGATCTTCCACAAAGATGAACTCCTGCAGGTCCGACACGGTGCTCACACCAAGAGTAATCATCACCTCACTTACATGAGGGGTATACACCCAAAGGTGGTTATTGCGAGCCATCCAATTTTCAATTGGCTCCTCTGGATCTTGAAGCAGAGTACCAGTGGACTCAGCCACCGAATTCTTTTGTTCATCAGCCTCTTCTTCATCCAGAATACCCTTTTCACCATCTTTTTGTGACACATTGGTCATTTGCAGCGCTTTTGGTGCTGAGGAGGACGAAGATTCTGCTCCCCCACTTACCGGTGGTTGAAAAGCGTTCCTGTCGGGAATCTCCAATCCTCTTCCCCTTTGAAATGACACATGGTTCGCCACATTCACCAGATGCTTCAATTGGGTCAGCCGGTCTTCAGACATCTCTTCGTGAGAATACTTGCAGCCAAATCGCACGCGACATCTCCCTTTGAGATAGTAGTCGAAACAGCAATGGTGGAACCCCGCGTCCCTTAGTGCCTTCCTGGAAGCATTGTCCCAAGATTTGCCAGGCTCCCAAGTCCCTTCCAATGCCATGTCATCGTCGTGGAGATACCTGCACGCAGTCCCATATTTACAACCACCTTGATTGTAATACAGACACAGCCGTTTCTTCGTTTCACCCAGCGTAGGCTCACCTTTTGATGTCCCTTTGCCATAGTTGTACTGGGCACGGAAGGCCGAATCCTCCCGCTCCTGCTGCACCTCATCCACTGTACCTTCATCAGTTGGAGGGCCACCGATGTCCCCATCCTCGTCACCAGCTTTTTGGCTGTTCTTTGGCTCAGTTGGCTCTCCTTCAGGCCACCCTTCACCGTAACGACGATGTTCATAGGAACACCCATCTCCATTTCGACACCTCCCTTGATTGAAGAACTTGCACAGCTTACTGTGTCCAGGTGACACAGTCTTCGGAGTCGTGTGAGCCTTTTTGTACTGATCAGGATCCATGTAGGCTTCCATTGGCCTGTTTTCCCTCTTACTCATCTCCTCGATTGCACCATCAAGCTCTTGCAGAAATCGCTTGGTATCCAACCACAGCTCGTTCCAAAGCTCATCTTTCCCTTTGCTCAGCAACATTGCCACCGTTTCACCCACGACTGGTCCACTAAATCTCCTTTTCTTGTGTGCCAGTTCGTAGAGCGCGTTGTGGTACTGCTTCCGGGAAAAAGTGGTTGTTTCTCCCAAACCTGCACGTTCTGTCTCCTCAGGCTTCCAACCATCACTTAGCAAGATGTTGTATGCGCTCCGAGCCTCAATGTTCAGGAATGCATGATCTGCGATACACTCCACAATCACGTCCATTGGACGACTCAGCAACATCCCCGTGATTTTGCCCACATAGTCATTATCTATTGTTTCATCTTCCAGGAGATTTTGATAGATCTTTTCTCCATAGAGCTGTTTCTGCTCAGCCTCCTCTTGTTCCTTAGAGGATGCTTTTGACTCGGCAAACCACTCGCGAGACAGCTGTTCTTCCGACTTCCAGTCCCATTGACCATCGGAACCTTTGTACCATTGACCAGTCTGCCATGAGCCTGTCCACCATGTACCCCAGCCGCTGTCCTTCCATTTGCGCAGCGTTGAAGAGGAATCCTCCTCGTCCTCTTCCAAAACCAGAAAGGTGTCCAAGATTATGGTACCATCATCTTCCACTCGTTTCACTGTTCCATTGACAGTATCACCAAATTTGAACTGATGTACATTGTTCCCTTCTGCAGGAACCAATACATTCATATCACCATGGTCCAAAAAGGCTCCATACCCATTGATGCAGCGCACTAGACCAATGATCTCATCTCCCTCCTGATAGCAATGTTCCCCAGGTGATTCCAAAGCTCCCGCTCGAGGCACTCTCTTTGCATGCCCTTCAGAAACCATCTCCGTATCATCGGCTCCTGACACATCCTTTATTTCCACCTTTGGGTCACACTGCTCGTCCTGCTCCGACGTGAGTCCCACAAGATCATCCATCTTGTGCTCCAAGGGCTCAGGATCTTCCTTTTTTCCAGCCAATGGCTTTGCCTCATCCGTTACAGTTCGCTCGGTGTCGACTTCCGGCGAGCTTTCAGATGGCAACACCTCTCCCTTCCTGGGAGTGGACCCACCATTGGAGTCCTTTTTCAAACCTTCTGCAGCAGGCAAATTTTCTTCCACTACAGGGCTATTGGATTGGTCATCCGCGGTAGGCACATTTTCTTCCACCGCAGGCTCCTTTGGCTCCATGGTTTCCAAAAGAGAATCACCATTGTTGCTGACCACAGCTGCCTCATTGGCTCCGGTGTAGCCTTCGCCATTTCGTTCCTCGCTGCTAACTTCAGGCTGCACCAGTGCGTCCACCTGTGAACCTCCATCGTCAGCTGCTACAGAGACCTGCGCCCCATTGTTGCAGTCATCCGCGGAACGTGACACCATATGCGCCTCAACCCGTGCTTTTTCTGCACTCCAGGTACTATCTGGCGCGTTGACCCGCGCTTCATTGGCGCTCCAGGCCTCATCTTTCCGATCACCCGTGTCTCCAGCAGTTTCAGAAGTTTCCTTTTCCCTTTGAATGGCAGAATTCTCGGCACCAAACGAAGAGACCTCCTCAGTCGTAATGCACAACTTTTTCCCTTCGTCATCCAAATCTCCAGGCCATCTTCCTGAACGACAGGCACCACATCCACCACTCGCTCTTCTGCAGCCGACACAATTCCGATCTCCACATTGGGCATTTTTTCTTCTGGACCCACCGATTCCACCGCTGCCACACCCTCAGAAAGCGCCTCCATCTCTTCCCGATCCAGATGTTGAGCTTCAGCGATGTCTGCTCGGTTTCCAGAAATCCCCTCTTCATCAGGAGAACCCGAGGTCGGGGCGTCACCACCAGCCCTAGGACCGCTATCCCTGATAGTAGAGGAAAAATCTTTTTCACCTACACTATTTACACTACCCTGGATTGCCTTCGTAGACTCAGATGTCGGTGTAGTCGATGAAGGACCCAGTTCAGTCTCCACTTCCAGCCCATTGCCCGAAGGAGACCCAACCACGTTGTCGCTTTTCACCTTGTCCCCTACATCCGGCAGCGTCCACTTGCTTTCCTGCGTATCCAGGCAGTAGTAATACTGTCTCCCATCTTCGTGGAAGTGCCATTCCCACGTTGTCCCATCGCACGCTTCGATCAGATGCTCATCTTTCCGAAAACCATCCCTTTCAGAGACTTGACGCATCTCATCCTCTTCTTCTGACAACTGGCGCAACCTTTCAGCCTCCATCTGTAAGATCTCCTCTTCCCCCATGGCATATTCAGCAGTTGGCGCGGCTTCAAAGCTGTCCGCACCCTTCTGTTCGTAACCGCTTCCACCACCCAGGGAACTCGCCGAGGGATCCCCTTTAATCTTGTTCAGAGGCCTCCTGGCAGCTTGCAGCACTTCTCCACTCAGATTGGTCTGAGACCCTTGGTCAATCATTCGGCCCGAAGTCGAAGTAGACGGCTGGTACCCATGTTTGTGCAACACGCGTAAAACAGTCACCTCCATTTCACGGTCTATACCACCAGTCGCGTCCCAGCTCCTTTTTTCACCAGGCTTTGGCGATACAGAAACAGCACGTCCTTCAGCTTCAGCATTGCTAACCATATCCACATTGGGATTTATACCCACATTGGAGTATTCTGCAACCAAGGCTTCTTCCAGATGTTCTTCAGCGCCAGGCATCACCTCTTCCAGCACCGTCCTTTCACCCAGAGACTCAGCTGCACCGTTTCCAGCTCCACCATTCTGTCCACCGTCCGAGGAAGGCTGGAGCCATCGTTTGGGAGAAGGCATTGCTTCTTAATCCCAAAAACCTTGAAAGAACACTTAACCGCAGGGAACCTAATTTGGGCTCATAACCTACGGGGGGACAACCAGGGAAGGAAACCAACTCCCCTAATCGCCCTGAACCTATATTCCCCAGATCGAACCAAGAAACAAACGAGAACACGGATAAGAGCAACCCAGGGGGGAAGGAAAGGGGGAAGGAATCCACACCCTTACCAAACCCTAAGAACCCAGGCACTACTTTTTGAACTTGTGGCTTTCTGTTCAAGCCCATCTTGAGCCAAACATGTTATCCGGGTTCATTAACCCTTCCAACTCTCAACACTAACTCTTTTCTACAATACCAGTTGCAGCTCCGCACCCTGAACCCTTAAGCCCTGGATTGGCCCCTAAACTCCCCCAAAGCGAGAACCCAAGAGAGAGCCTCATCAGCCCAGGAAGGCTGCCAAGAATGGCAGCCTCAGCGCCAGCCTCAAGGTCCATTTCACTTTTGTTTTGGTGTTTAGGGTTTAGGGTTTAGGGTTTAGGGTTTAGGGTTTAGGGTCTAGGGTCTAGGGTTTAGGGTTTAGGGTGGGGTTTTTGGGTTCAGGCTGGGGGGTGGAGACGGTTGAAGAGTCTGGGATTGGGACTTAGGACGAGGTTAAAGCCTATGCCCTGTAGAGTTGGAGGGTCCCAGGAATAAGCCTTCCACCGCCAGGACTTCGAGACGAAGGAGCTGGGCATTGGTGGAGAGGCAGGGTCCGAACACAGAATCTTTTTTGCAGTAGGGTGTAGGGTTTCATGGCGGGCCCTAAGCCCTAAACCCTAAACCCTAAACCCTAAACCCTAAACCCTAAACCCTAATTAAACCCGACACCCTGACGGTTTGAGTTGAGTTGAGTTAGGTTGAGGTTTGGGGCTTTGGGCTTCAGGTGTCTTACTGAGTGGGTATCCCGAAGGAGACCTCGGCTCCCACCCTCTTTCTCCAAACCTCAACCAGGCCGTGGCCCAACCTGAAAGCCTAAACCATGAATACCATTAAACCAAGGGTTTCAGGGTTTAGGGTTTAGGGTTTGAATATCATTAAACCGAGGGTTTCAGGGTTTAGGGTTTAGGGTTTGGGGGGCTTGTTGTACTTAGGTTGCACAAGATGTAGGTGATCTTCGTCCAATCGGGCCTCGGAGCCCCCCGAGTGGCGTTAGCTCGCGTGGTGCGAGGCGTTTGTCCCCTAGGGCCAGGTTGTTCGCATCGGGTGGTGTTGTGAGATTCCACAGGGCCTAAGCCCTAAGCCCTATTCCCGAAGCCCTCTAGTTTAAGGTGTTAAAAGCTTTGCCCTAAATCCTGAGCCCGCCGTGCAGGTTTCGCCTACACAGGCATCGGAGGCGGCCATAGTAATGCCTTTTTCAGGGTTTAGGGTTTTAGAGTTTGCCACCATGGTCTAAAGAAGAGGCGTGAATCCTGAGTATATGAAGTAGGGTTTGTATTTCTTGTATCCCTGGAGTCTCCGAAGAGTTGTCCGAGCAAGAAGCGAAAAACTAAAGCACACCACGAAGCCGCTCCAAGTCCTTCACGAGCATCAAGAGGACCGAGCGCACTTCATTAACACGTGAAACGAGAGCATGCGGAACACATTGTCTCCGATGAAAATTGATGAGAAACTTTGAAAAGTTTGGACATCTCAAGTGGCACGCTATACAGAAACCGTCCCGAGCAGTGACATCAAAAGGGAGAACAAAGTGCTTGCCCTTTTGCCAATGATCAATGAGACATTTCCACCTACAAAGAACAGCTTATCCCCAAAAGGACACCCGGTATATACACTCACCAAAATTATTAAGGAACCTTATATACACTCACCAAAAATAGAATATATACCCTGCTTCATATGTGAAGGCTCAATTTGGGCATTCTAGCTATTCTCGGGCTGAATCTTGAGTATATGTAAACCCTAAACCCTATTCTCGGGCTAGCTTGACGATATGAATTTGGCAGCCCGAGAAGCGTGGATAGCTTTGACGGGTGAATGCGCTTCTTCAGGCGCATGGTTTAGGGTTTAGGGTTTAGGGTTCAGGGTTTAGGGTTAGGGTTTAGGGTTTAGGGTTTCGGGGATAGGGTTTAGGGTTTAGGGTTTAGGGTTTACTTGTCGTCGCCGTCGTCGGGAGTCGCTCGGATCCAAAACAAACGCCAGGGAGGGGCCTCGCCAGCGAGCCCGACGACGCAGCCCGAGGTGCGCTTAGGGTTGAGGGTTTAGGGTTGAGGGTTGAGGGTTGAGGGCTGAGGCTGAGGGTTGAGGGTTCAGAGTTTAGGATTGAGGGTTGAGGTTTGTTTTGGCACTAAGCTCCAGGGTATTTCACGGCGAGGCCTAGGGTTCAGAATTTTGGGGTTTAGGTTTAGGGCTTTTAGGGGTTTGGAGTCCCTAAACCCTAAACCCTCAACCCTCAACCCTCAACCCTAAACCCTAAACCCTAAACATAACCCCTAAAGCCTAAACAGGGCTTTGGCTTTTCAAAGTGTTTGTAGGGTTGCCTGGAACCGGATGCCAGCACGCTAAGACCCTCGCGAGGCGCCCGCGCCGGAGCCGCCCGGTCCGGCTGCTGCCCAGGCTGAGGCTTGAGGGTTAAAGGGCCCAACTGGGGTAAACCCATAGAATGTATGGGTTTAGGGTTTAGGGTTTAGGGTTTAGGGTTTAGGGTTTAGGGTTTAGGGTTTAGCGTTTAGGGTTTAGGGTTTAGGGTTTAGGGTTTCGAGTTCAGCTTTTAGGGTTTTGGGTTTAGAGTTTGCCACAAACCCTACTGTAGGTTGGGATTCAAGTATCGGGAAAGTTATGTTGCAGCTTCTTGGTTTAGGGTTCTGAGATAAGGTTAAACCCTAAACCCTAAACCCTAAACCCCAAGCCCTAAACCCTAAACCCTAAACCCTAAACCCCAAACCCTAAAACCTAAACCCTAAACCCTAGACCCCTACATTTTCTAGGTTTTCCCCGAAGCCAGCAGATGTTCCGGAAACGAGACCATGGGATCCGGGAAGGAGAATCCTCTTGCTAGGGTTCGAGTAAACCCTCAATCCTGGACTTCCCTAAGCCCTAAGCTCTAAACACTGAACCCTAAACCCTAAACCCTAAGCCCTAAGCCCTCAACCCTAAACCCCAAGCCCTAACCCCTAAGCCCGAAGCCCTAAGCCCTAAACCCCAAGCCCAAAGCCCTAAGCCCTAAGCCCTAAGCCCCAAGCCCTAAGCCCTAAGCCCATCCAAAATTGGCCGCAGGGCGCGGCTCCTCCGGCAAGTCCGGCGACACAGGTGGAGGTGCATTTGGGAGTTTACGAAAACAAGGGATCCCCAAAAATAGGCCCCAAATAGTAGGACTCCCTCTTAATAGAGCTCGAGGGCTTTAGGGGTTGGAGCCTAAAGCTTCTCGCCTAAACCCTAGTTGAGGGTTCAGGGTACCGGAAATTCAGAGTTTGGAGGCCCAAACCTCTCCAGTTCCCTTGGAGCTTCGCGGTTTAGGGAGACCATGGGATGCAGCCCTGCCGTCGGCAAAGCCGCAAGCCCAGAACTGAGCGCAAGCGTGAGCCCTGAACAATACACCCTTGACCCCATGCCTCAGGAACACCTTAGGGCTTAGGGTTTAGGGTTTAGGGTTTAGGGTTTAGGGTTCAGGATTTGAGGGTTTGAGGGTTCAGGGGCCAGTCCGGGGCCCACTTTACATTCTACCTGAAGCCTCCTGCTACAAGTCAGGATGCTGTTTGGTTTGTCTGAAGAAGTTACTCCTTGTCTTCTTCACCAAAGGGTATTGCACAAGCAAGGTTACCGGATTTGCATCGGATCCCCCGCGGACTTCGAGGTTCTTACTCTGCACGCATTCCTTGCTAGTTTACTAGGGTAGCCCATCCTCTGTAGCCTTCAGGCGATTCAGATGCCCCAGCCCTAAACCCTGAGTCTCTTCGCCCAAACCCTAAACCCAAACCCTAAACCCCAAACCCTAAACCCCAAACCCTAACCCCCAAACCCTAAACCCTACACCTTAAACCCTAAGCCCTTCGCAAGAGGCAGAGGCTCCGGCGACAAGCCCTTGAGGAGCTGTCCGATAGAGCGTTTAGGGTTTAGGGTTTAGGGTTTATGGTTTAGGGTTTAGGGCTTAGACTGTTTCAAGGCTGGTGGGCAGATACAGCCGACGCCTTTAGGGGTTCAAGTCCCTTGCCACCCTAAACCCCCAAACCCTAATCCCTAAACCCTAAACCCTAATCCTTAAGCCCTAATCCCTAGACCCTTGCTTTTCGTAAGTTGCAGGGGGGGAGGGAGAGCTAGGTACTCAGGGCGTTTGGACTTTTAAGGTTTGAAGAGATTTGACAGTCTCTTTGGCGGAGAGCCTTTTCACATCTGACCCACCCTACTTGAAGGTTCATATGGGGTATGAGAGGTCGAACATGGGTCATCTTACTTAGAACTCTGCTGATAACTACAAAAAATGAACCTTCAAGTAGAGATGCACCATGGAGTCGGCTGTGTCCAGCCAGTCCCTACGTCGGGACCCGATGCGGCAGAATCCGCACCCCTAAGCCTTAACCCCTAAACCCTAAGCCCGAAACTCTAACTCAAAGCCCGAAAACCTTCGGCTTGAAATGACTTCGAGGTGTCAGTGGGATCTCACTCTCCTGTTTAGCTGCGCAGCAGTGATGGGGAGCAGTTGCATGCAGGATCACCCACGTCCGCAGGAGTAGTGATGTGAAGGACTTAAGTGTTCACCCGAACGTTGAAAAGGCAAGGTCACTCCTACAGCTGTATAATATTTCTATATGCATAGTGGAAAAGGGACCATCATATCGCCATCATAAACGGGGTCAAAAGACTTTCGGGCAGGCGAATCCTGCTGCCAAGTCTCCAGCAATCGCTTGGAGACCACTTTTTCTCCGATGGCCCTTCACCTTCAAAGCCAAGGTGCAGACGGCGTGCCAGGTGCCTTGGGGGGAAGATAACGGCTCAAGACCTCCCAAGTAGAAAGCTCTAGACCTCCCAAGTAGAAAGCCGTGCACTTCTGAAAGCGGCGCCAGGCCCGCCTTGAAGCTATGACACATAGTGACATAGTCTTGTGTGGGTCCAGGGCTTAGGGTTTAGGGTTTAGGGTTTGGGCCATTCCAACATTGTCTGGCTTTTCTCTGTCTGGAGAGCCTTTCGTCGCTTCATGGAATGTAGGGTTTAGGATTTAGGGTTTGGAATCCTCGACCCAAAGCCACGAAAGCCCCCTTCGCCCGCGCACAGCGCCTGGTCGAGGGCCGTGAAGTCGAGCTGCTCCGCGGAATTTTAGCCGCAGGCAGCGCCCCAGCGCTGAAGTTCCGAGTGTCCACGCGGAATCCTCCATCAACCGAAGCCTGAACGCTAAACCCGGAACCCTAAGCCCGCGCAACTAGTGTTGATAACAGCCCCGCTTTGCGCTCTGTCTCCCACAAGGGAGCTTGAGTTAAACGAGTCCTCTTGCAAGTGCATGGTTTGGGATGTTCCCCTTTATGCTAACAGTCCTTGATACTTGGAGGTTCATGGCACATATTGATCAATTGTAACTGTACTATAAGTACCATGAACCTCCAAGTAGGGATTACAGTACCCCCAATTATACTCCCTATTAAGGACTGCTTAGTATACGGGGGAACACCCCAATGCATGGCTTTTGCGCATTTGCGCTCAGGGCCTCTCCCAACCCTCACCACCAGCCCAGGCAGTGACTGAATCAATCTTGGAGGGTCTATGGTATTTTGGGGATTATGGTCTTGTTACTGGGGGGTTTGCGAAAATAGGGGCGACCCTAAAATAGACCCCCCCAATAGTAGGATAAACCCATATAATCAGGACCCCAGGAACGTATGTGCCCCTAAGATCGTAAGCCGCCCGAATGTTTTGGGTGTAAGGTTTAGGCTTGGGATGTCCCCGTTATAGGGATTATACTAGGGGAGTACTAGAATCCCTATGAAGGACAACCCTCAGCCCTCAACCCTCAACCCACAACCCTAAACCCTAAACCCTAAACCCTAAACCCTAAACCCTAAACCCTAAACCCTAAACCCTAAACCCTAAACCCTAAACCCTAAACCTCATCATGTTAGCATAAGGGGATTGTTTTTTTCAAGTTTTGGGGTTTCAAGTTCTCGGGGGCCGGTCCAAAGCTGCCCGTAGTTGGGCTGGTGGGACGGAGGATGCGTTTCACCTGTCCCGCAGTGGCACTTGGGACGAAGGAGCTCCGTTAGGGTTTAGGGTTTAGGGTTTAGGGTTTAGGGTTAGGGTTTAGGGTTTAGGGTTTAGGGTTTAGGGTTTAGGGTTTAGGGTTTAGGGGTTAGGGGTTAGGGTGGAACCATAAGAAGCTGTAGAGAGCACGTTGAGCCCCGAACCCGATTTCCAAACAAGAAGGCCCCCTAAATCCTTTAAACTCTAGACCCTAACCCCCCCCCTCAAGCCTGATTCCACTTGATTGGTTGGCCGGTGCGCAAGGCGGCAGTAGTAGGGTTTAGGGCCCGGGACTTGAGACTTGAGAGATTTTCGGTTTGGGGTTTCCGGTCGCCTCAGCTTCCAGCCCAACTCTCAGATGTCTTGTTCAAATAGGGTTTAGGGTTTAGGGTTTAGGGTTTAGGGTTTAGGGTTTAGGGTTTAGGGTTTAGGGTTCCCCGACGCTCTCAGCCTCGGCTCCTGAAGTGGCGCTTGCGTGGACTGTTCACCCCCGGCTTCTTGAGGTGCAGGAACTGTTCCGGGTGCCAGCCTAAACCCTAAACCCTCAACCCGAAACCCTAAACCCTAAACCCGAAACCCTAAACCCTAAACCCTAAACCCTCAACCCTAAACCCTAAACCCTAAACCCTAAACCCTAAACCCTAAACCCTAAACCCTAAACCCGAAACCCTAAACCCTAAACCCAACAGTAGCTCATGGGCGTCCAGCGCCCACAGTTCCTGCTGTGAGGGTGCGGTAGGGCTTAGGGTTTCCGATGTGTTGAGGATGGAGTCTAGGGGTGAGGGCATTTACAGTCCTGGAGTGGCTGGGCTTTGATTCGAAGCTTTCAAGGGTTTAGGGTTTAGGGTTTAGGGTTTAGGGTTTAGGGTTCAGGGTTCAGGGTTCAGGGTTCAGGGTTCAGGGTTCAGGGTTCAGGGTTCAGGGCTATCTGTGAGTGTTTGGCCATGGCTCTCTAGCGGAGAGAGAAGGGCCGCCCCTCGGTGTATCATAGGGCGCCGCACGCTGCAAATGTAGCTGGTTCGACCCCTGAAGCGCGATGGCGAAACTCACTGGGTTTAGGGTTTAGGGTGTAGGGTATAGGGTTTAGGGGTTAGGGTTTAGGGTTTAGGGTTTAGGGTTCACGGTTTTGGCTTTAGGGTAAGCACCAAGCCTCAAAACCGCAAGCCTTGAACTTCGGAACAGACGCGCTAGGTTCGAGCTGTGGCGTCCGGGACCCTAAATCCTAAACCCTAAACGCTAAGCCCTAAGCCCTGAACCCTATAAACCCTAAACCGCCTAAACCTTATTCCTAGAGCACCAAGATGGTACCTCGTCCGCTCCTTCCTGTTTTGGAGCTTCAACAACAACAACCACATAGAGGCAACCACGAAGCTCCTGAACAAGGGCCCAGGTTATGGGAGGGTTTAGGATTTAGGGTTTAGGCTTCAGGGTTCAGGGTTTAGGGTTTCGGGACGGACATCAGGTTCCTGCATTAACACCTCTGGGATTACAGATTGAAAGCTGTGCCCGTAGTGGTTTCTTTCGTACTTGTGTGCGGGGCCCAAAACCCCAAACTAAACCCTAAACCCACACCCCAAACCCCAAACCCTAAACCCTAAACCCTAAACCCTAAACCCTAAACCCTAAACCCTAAACCCTAACCCCATAAACCCTAACCCCATAAACCCTGAACCCTAGGGCACCTTAGGCACCCGAGGCAACCCACAGAAGGGTGGTTCCTTCTCTTCCCTTTAACCCGAAACCCCAACGCCTCTTGCTTAGGGTTTAGGGTTTAGGGTTTAGGGTTTAGGGTTTAGGGTTTAGGGTATAGGATTTAAGGTCTAGGGTCTAGGGTTGCCTATCGCACGCCTCTGGCAGGTCGCTGTGGCCGTAAAAGTGAATACTCTCCCTGGAGAGCCGGTTTGGGCCCAAGGCTTGTTGGTTTAGGGTTTAGGGTTTAGGGTTTAGGGTTTCGGGTTTAGGGTTTAGGGTTTAAGGTTTAGGGGTCGTTTAGGGTAGTTGCGGCTTGTTACCAAATATTTCTCCAGGCTTGTTGCCTGTTGATTTGGGGTGACGGGTTTAGGGGTCTCGCAGTCTCGCAAGGGCTTGTTGGGCTTGTTGGTTCAATTTTACGTAAAAGTTAAGCCCCCCTCCGGATAGTGTACCTATACCTGTAAGGCCCAATCGCCTAGAGGGAGGGAATATAGGGTGTAGAAAGCAGGGATTGCGTCGTCCAGGGTGGTGGGATGTTTTGGGTTTAGGGGCGCCGGACTAAAGGGTCACCCGTCACCCTAAACCCTAAACCCTAAACCCTAAACCCTAAACCCTAAACCCTAAACCCTAAACCCTAAACCCTAAACCCTAAACCCTAAACCCTAAACCCTAAACCCTAAACCCTAAACCCCAGGTAGTTTCCATGGTTTAGTTTCGGGCTTCGGAGGCGGAGATCTTGGGAAGTGCACACGAAGCCCCCCCGAACGGCACAAATCTGAGGGTTGAGGTTTGCAGCTTGGTTAGGTTTCAGGACTTTCAGTCCTTAGCGCACCTCTGCGGCTTTGTTCCTTTTTGCCGAAGGTTGCTCGGAAAGATGATCCTTTTGAGAACATCCGCCGGACCCCCAAACAGTAAACATTCAGTCCCAAAACGTTCCAGAACCCGCCTCCCCCGTTTCCCAAACCCGAACCCCCAAACCCCAAGCAAGCTAAGGTCGTCGGCTGCACGATGGGAGGTGCACTGGGTGTCCCGGGTTTAGGGTTTAGGTACTTCAACCGCATACCCGAAAGCATACGACAGGGCTGATGCTTCAAACCCGGCTTAAGCCTGCTGCTCACAACTCCCTTGGAGGTTCATTGTACTTATTAACCAATTATAATTGTACTTCTCTCCCACTTATAAGCCCATTAAGTGCCCTAATAGGGTTATAAGTACAGTTATAAGTACAGTTAGAATTGGTTACTATGTGCCCTGAACCTCCAAACGTCTAAACCCTGTATTATGTGCGTGACAGCATCCCTTGCTGTCAAACTCTTCCGCTGCTGTGACTTCAATGTTCGTAAACTCGGTTTGGGTTAAGCTCTGCTCTTTGTGATCTTCCCTTGGCAGGAGAGAAGCAAGAGGGGCCCTTAACCCCCAGGTTAGGGTTCAGAGGACACGAAAACACGCGTAGAATCCCTCGTAAAATCCAGCACAGAGAGGCCCGCCGAGTGCCCACCTTTGGAGAATCAGGGTTTAGGGTTGGAAGCCCTTGAAAAAAGGTCTCTAGTTCTTTTGTTCCCTAACCCTGGGTCTGGGGGCGTGTTAGATTTTAAGCTCTCCACGTGTGGGTCTCCAGTGCTCTGGAGTGCCCATGCCCCTAAGCCCATTCCCAAAGTATCCCAAAGGATCCATGGAGTGCTTTCCCGCCCGAGAATTCCCGCAGCGCCTCTCCTCTCAGATATCCCTGAACCTTAAACCTTAGGTAAACCCGGAACCCAAAACCCAAAACCCAAAACCCAAAACCCAAAACCCTAAACCCTAAACCCTAAACCCTAAACCCTAAACCCTAAACCCTAAACCCTAAACCCTAAACCCTAAACCCTAAACCCTAAACCCTAAACCCTAAACCCTAAACCCTAAACCCTAAACCCTAAACCCTAAACCCTAACACTAAACCCTAAACCCTAAACCCTAAACCCTAAACCCTAAACCCTAAACCCTAAACCCTAAACCCTAAACCCTAAACCCTAAACCCTAAACCCTAAACCCTAAACCCTAAACCCTAAACCCTAAACCCTAAGCCCTAAACCCTAAACCTTAAACCCTAAACCCATCCCTGGAGCCCTTGCAGTGCCCACCCGAGGTTGCTTAGCTTTAGGGCGGGGAAGGGTCGAAGTGGCCGGACTTTCCACGAAGCCCTGAAGCCCGAAACCTCCGCGGCGGAATGTAGGAGCCTTAATGACTAGAACAGGGTTTAGGGTTTAGGGTTTAGGGTTTATTTAGGGTTTAGGGTTCAGGGTTTGGGGTTTAGGGTTTAGGGTTTAGGGTTTAGGGTTTAGGGCTACTAGAGGGGCCTGAATCATTAGAATAGGGTTTCGGGGGTTGTTAAACGTGTAATTCTAAAGGGACTAATTACAAGGGAATATGTTTCGTAACTATTCCAACCCCTGATTTAGTCCTGGGCCGAGTTTGAAGTAAAGTGCAGTATCACTGGAATCACGGGTCAAATACCTACGGCACATGGACCTTCAAGCAAGCAGCGCAAGACACATGTGATTTTTTCCTTGAAGGTAGCGGCGCAAACTTCGCTTTCGTTGAGTTCCGAACAGCGGAAGAGGCAGCGGGCTTGGGTACTTCGTGATGCGAAGCATTGCAACCTCTCAACCTCAAACCCGCTAAACCCCCAAACCCGTCGCAACCCTGAACCGGAAAGCCCCAAACCCCTCAGCTCCCCCCTGAAGTTTTAAACCCCCAAACAGAGTCGAGAGGCTTGGAGCTTTCGGGCTTCAGGGTTTCGGAGAGGTTGAGGCCCTAAGCTCACAAAACCTAAAACCCCAAAACCCTGGAACCCTCAAAGTACATACAGCCCCAAAGCCCCAAAGCCCCATGAAGCCCCTCAAACCTTGACCCATGCCCCAGAAGCCCAAAGCCCCACACTCCTGCCAAGCCCCCCGGCCCCTGGGGGCTCAACCCTAAACCCTAAATTCCAAACCCCATACCCAAAGCCCCAAACCCTAGACCCTACCCTAAACCCTAAACCCTAAACCTCAAACCCCAAACCATAAGCCCTAAACCCAAACCCTGAACCCTGAACCCTTAACCCTGAACCCTAAACTCTAAACCCTGAACCCTAAACCCTTAACCCTGAACCCTAAACTTTAAACCCTAAACCCTTAACCCGGAACCCTAAACCCTAAACCCTAAACCCTAAACCCTCAACCCTAAACCCTAAACCCAAAACCGCAGGCTGCGAACGGCCTCCGGCTCAACGGTGTGGAGCTATTGGGCTGCCAGCTCAAGGCACCCCTTGGCACCCAATTCTTGACGGTTTAGGGTTTAGGGTTTAGGGTTTAGGGTTTGCCGGTTAGGGTTTACCGTTTTTGGGGTCGTTTTGGGGGCTTTCGGGTTCAGGGGCCGCAGGGGTTGTGGGTTTTTATGGGTTTCGAGGGTTAGGGGGTTTAGGGGTTTGTGTTTTTGGCTTATTTTGTTCTCTAGCTTTGCGGGCTTTGGGGGTTTATGGGTTTGGGCTATGTTTGGTAGAACCCTAAAAACCTTAACCCGAAACCCTAAACTTGGCCCTAAATCCTAACTCGCTTGATTAATGCGCTTCTTAAGCATTGGGTTGAGTGCTTTGGAGTTTGCGAGGTTTCAGGTGTTTAGGTGCTTTTCGTTTTAAGGGTTTTGTGTTTGGGGGAGGGGAGGGGGGGGGAAGGTTTGGGGGTTTCTGCATGTCATGTAGGTGTTTAGGGTTAGGTTTAGGGTTTCGGGGGTTCAAGGGTTTAGGGGGTTGAAGGTTTAGCGGGTTAAGGGTTTAGGGTTTTGGGTGGGTTTAGTGCCTTAGGCGTTTACAGTGCATGGCCACCCACATGGTGCCCAACATCCCAAACCCACCACCATCCCTTCCCCCCCGCCTCCCAACAAAAAAAGAATTGCAAGCCACATACCGCGCTCAAGCCCGAAACCCTAAACCGTAAACCCTAAACCTGAAACCACCCCAACCCCTTCAACCACCCCGAACCCTCAATCGACAAGCCGCGCACATGCCCAAGCGTGCCAATGGGGGTTGATCAGCATTATGAGGCCCCCTTCTGTTGGCTTCAAGGAACAGAGTAGATTCCTTGCAGTTAACACCCCACCCCCCCCGGCTCAAGCCCCTAAGCCCGAAACCCTAAACCCCAAACTCGACACCCTAAAACCTCAAGCCTAAAACCCTAAACCCTAAACCCTAAACCCTAAACCCTAAACCCTCAACCCTAAACCAGGCCCTCCCCCCCCCGCCCCCCCTGGCCACCCCGGGCCTCCTTCAAAGCCCTGGTTGCAGGTTGGCAGACCAAAGGGCTACACCGGCCCTGAAGCAGGCGCATCCTGAATTAAACCCTAAAACCCTTAAACCCTGAACCCCAAACCCTAAACCCTAAACCCTAAACCCTCAACCCTTAAACCCTAAACCCTAAACCCTAAACCCTAAACCCTAAACCCTAAACCCTAAACCCTAAACCCTAAACCCTAAACCTCAAGCTCTAGACCCTAAATCCACACCCCAAGTCCCACACCTTAAGCCCCCAATCCACACCTTAAGCCCTCCAAAACGCCCTAAAGCCCTAAGCCCTAAACCCTAAACCCTAAACCCTTAACCCCCAAACCCTAAGCCCTAAGCCCCCCAACATCACAAGAGCCCCCGAACCCTAAGCGCCTAGATCAAGGCCGCCACTTGACTGTGGTGTTAGAGGGCTAGAGGGTTTGGGGTTTAGGGTTTAGGGTTTCGGGTTTAGGGTTTAGGGTTTGGGGTGTAAGGTTTAGGTTTTCGGGTTGGGGGGTTGTCGGTTTATATTGTAGGGCTTTCGGGTTTTAGGGTTTGGGGTTCTTAGGGTTGCGGGGGTTCAGGGCTATGGGGCGTAGGGTGTAGGATACTTCCCACCTCCCAAGATTTTCGAAACGCTAACAAGCTGCTCGTCCAAGCACCACTGCCCTGGACAGTTGAGGGCGCAATGAATCCCCAACCCCTCCTCAAGACCCACCTCCCCATATACTTAAGCCTAAGGCCCGAAAGCCTCAATTCCAAAAATAGAAAACCCCAAACCCCAAACCCCAAACCCCAAACCCCAAACCCCAAACCCTAAACCCCAAACCCTAAACCCTAAACCCCAAACCCTAAACCCCCCAACCCAGACCCAGAAGCCCAAACCACAAAATCCACTTAAACCACCCCCCCCTAAAGCCCTAGAGGCCCCACCACGTCTTCCTCCACGCCTTCCCTGGGCGTGCGGGCCTCAATCGTTTAGGGTTTAGGGTTTCGGGTTTTAGGTTTTAGGGTTTAGGGTTTAGGGTTGTCGAGTTCGTACTGGAGGGTTGAGGGCTTTAGGGGTTTAGGGTGCAGGGTTTTAGGACTTTTTTTTTCTTTTTCGGTGGGGGGAGGGGGGGTTGGGGTTTGCCGTTTTTTAGGGTTTGGACTTCTGTGTGAATCTAGGGGGCTGTTAAGATTGAGGGTTAAGGGATGGTTCCGGGTACCGAGTGGATCTTTTCATTGTGCACGCGGAGGCCCTAAGCCCAGAACAGTGAACCCTGGGAGGATCCAAAAAGTAGAGTCCCCAACTAGTACCCTGTACTACTACTCAGTCATGCTTAGGAACCCCTAAACCCTAAACCCTAAACCCTACACCCTAAACCCTAAACCCTAAACCCCCCCCTTAAGGGGATCTACTTTCTGGATCCTCCTAGTCTGGGTAATCGTTAGCCCACGAGTCGCTCAGGATCTCATGGCGCAGCACGGAGCGCTGGGCAAGACGTCCCGCGCCCGTGGTTTTTTTTGGGTTAAGGGTTTGGGGTTTAGGGTTTAGGGTTTTTTTGGGTTATGGGTTTGGGGTTTAGGGTTTAGGGTTAGGGGGGGTTCGATGTTGCCAAGAAATCTAGAAGCCTTCTTTGTCAGAATGGACCACAAGTCCGTTGGTTGTCAACAGCGACGAAGCAGCAGCAGCTCACGCGTGATTACATGAACTCACTTCATTCGTTAAATGAATTTCTTGTTCCACCTAAAATTAGTACTTTGTGGGTGAAAGGAGAACGATAAATCCAATATCCGCTTTATGCTTTAAGAAAGTTTAAGGGCGCGGTCAACATCATAATTATGATTGATGGTTTTCTTACAGCTTTTGGTTTTTACAACATTCAGACGCTCACGCCTCCTTTAATACAAGCGAAGTAATGAGCGGGGAAAACCTTATGCTTTTAGAATTAGGGGCCCTTCCCAAAGGATTATAAGGGCCGTATTATGATTATCTTCACAATCATTTATTAGTAGCAGCTGCTGCACAGCTCCAAAACAAACTGCGGGCCCCTCTGACTATCCCTGAACCCTAAACCCTAAACCCGAAACCCTAAACCCTAAACCCTAAACCCTAAACCCTAAACCCTAAATGTTGCCTTTGACGATGGTTTTTTTAGTTTAGGCTTCGGTGTCTACTGCGTAGCTCCTTGGCTTGCAGCTTGCCAAAGGCTTATGAAGTACGGTAGTAGCCACCTCGGCTTTCAGAACCTTCACCCCCTAAACCCTAAACCCTAAACCCTAAACCCTGAACCCTGAACCCTGAACCCTACACCCTACACCCTAAACCCTAAACCCTAAATCCTTCGCTTTTTGAGGGTGATGGTGGGTGTAGGCCAAGGATTTCAGGATTGAGGGTTTTGAGCCTGAAGTTGGCGGTCTCCAGGTTGGCTCTTCCCAACGCGCCGGCCAACCAGCCTTGCCCCTAGTGTTGAGGTTTCAGGGTTTAGGGTTTAGGGTTTAGGGTTTAGGGTTTAGGGTTTAGGGTTTAGGGTTTAGGGTTTAGGGTTTAGGGTTTAGGGTTTAGGGTTTAGGGTGCCTTGAAAGGTGCTCCTATTCAGGGTAGGTGATAGGAATAGAAGGACCTCAACATGGGTTCGGCCCTGACCCCGAAACTCTTGAAACACTATCGGGCCTCTTTGTGTGCGAGAAGCACCGCAGCGTCTAGTCCCTAAGCCCTAAACCTTCAATCCTAAGTCTAGCCTAGTTGGGATTTTAACCCCTCTGAGCTTGGCAAGCAGTTCTCCTCCTACACAGCCGTAAACGCCTACAGTAGAACCCGAAACCCGAAACCCGAAACCCGAAACCCGAAACCCTAAACCCTAAACCCTAAACCCTAAACCCTAAACCCTAAACCCTAAACCCTGGGATGGCTGCCTGGCTGCTGCTGGAAGAGACCGAACGGCCTGCCATCATTCGCGCCGTCGGGCCCAAATCTAAGGGTAGTCCTATGGGCCCTGAATATGGTCCCTGACCTCCTTGAAAGTGTTCTGCAGTCGGCCACAAACCCTAAACCCTGAACCCAAAACCCTAAACCCTAAATCCTCAACCCTAAATCCTAAACCCTGAACCCTAAACCCTAAACCCTAAACCCTAAACCCTAAACCCTAAACCCGAAACCATCATTATATAAGTGTATATAAGGGTATACAAGAGACTAAGGGACCATGTAGCTACCCGAAGACCAAAGCCGCGCCCAAGCAGAGTGGAGTTGCTGTTTCAGCAGGAAGCCAGAAGTTCTTAGCCACCAGGGTTAGGGTTTAGGGTTTAGGGTTT